>JAPPVO010000031.1:100290900-100820900 GCA_030407325.1 Camellia japonica
TGCACATCAAAAATATTGAGATAGATATACAATTCAATATATTAAAGCTCTATAATATGATGAAGCTGCTCAGTCAAGCTCCCATACCTGGTGCACAATACCAGAACCTGGAGGAACAACAAGCATGTTTTGGAATGCATTTGACCCCCATTTGAGAAAAGCAAATCTCTCCTTGTTCCTTTGGAATTCAAGCTCCATATTTGCCTGTACTGCATTTTCTGATCTTGATCAATTACAAGATCTACAGGAACCTACATGTAGGATATTGCATAAACAGATCATTGAAAGGAAAACTGTAGCCAAAAAAGTACGCCTAAAGAAATGCTAATGATATGGTAACATAACAGTTGAGGCATGGCTTGAAATGAAATGTATGCACCACATGAAGTTAAATTTTTTAAATAAGGTTCATTTATGGAGTTTTCCAGGACTAGGAAGGAAAAGGTTTAACTACAAACATTAACACAAAAAATAATGTGATAAAAAAGATGGATGAAAGGATTTGCAGCCAAGTTGAATCTACAAGTTACTATTCCCAATATTTAAAGTCCCTACTCAAATTGACAGGGCTGGACCTCATTGGGATTGGGGGGGCGGAGTTGCACAGACTTAATATCCAAAAGCAACTACCTCAGGAATCTAATTCTTGGAGGATAAAATAAATGCAGTAAATGAGAATGACACTCACCAAAGGATTGATCTTGTTAGAATCACTTCCAAGCTTGTTCATGGCGTCACGCATACAAACAAGGTCAACCAAAGCTGGTACACCAGTAAAATCCTGGCACAAAAGAAGAGTTTTAGAAGTTGGATACATGTCTATTGACACTATGAAGAAGAATAATGACAAAAACCTGCAGAAGAACATGAGCAAGCTTGAAGGGAATTTCAACTAGCTTCGGAGAAGTGTTTTCCCAATCAATTATCTTCTCAACATCTTCCTTAGTGACTTGGAAGTTGTCACAATTATGAATTGCTGATTCAAGAAGGATCCTAATAGAGTATGGCAGCATATCTATTCATGCAAACAGGGGAAACAAAAAAAAGAAAAAAGTTGTGATAAGTCATGGATACAACATAAACACAAAACCTTGTAAACCAGTAATGGTGAGAAGGATATTTCTACTAAAAGCATTTCAAAGGTTCATTTGTTGTATATAAAATTGATAAATATAAAACAATATTACTTGAGAATGAAAAATCATACAAGAAAAAAGTGGCTCAAGATTACACATGTAACTACAACAATGACATGGGAAAGTAGAATTTTTTTTTTTAAAATCAGAAAGGACAAAGTAGACAAAGAAAATATTATCCAACATGACAACTGACTCAAGAATAAAAGGCATTCCTTTAATAACAAGTATTACAATCTTTTTTTCTTTTTGGGGTATATAGACTGTTTATATGGCATTCATGCAGTAATTTTTAGTGAAAAAATAAATAATAAAAAAAAGATACAAGTTACAATTCCAGAACAAGCTCAAGATAATTACTGATCCTTGGATCATTCAGCGCGGGCAAGTTCTAGAATTTTCCAAACTAGCCACGTCCTGGCTTGGGAAAACTAGTCAATATTCCTTTGAAAGCATGCTCGGATGCTGAACACATACAGATAAACAACAAAATTGCAAAAAATTAACTAGCCAACAAAAAAAGGATTGCAAAATTTTACTATTAATTGCAACTTCTGAAAGCATCTAATTCAAACCAAAACTATAAAATCGACGTTAAGATTTATACTGTAAAAATGACATCAAAATACTGTTGTAAATAGTTTGAATTAGCACATTACATTTGTTACAAAAAATAGTTCTAGTACAGTTTTTAAATAAAGTAAAAAAATTCAAAATCATCTAATACATAAGCAATGAACTAAGTACCATTTTAAAAAAAAAAAATACAACTTCATAGGAACATAAGATTCTTTTAGTACCCATGGTGGCGATCCTTCGCTCAAAGTCAGAGTCGCCGAAGACTTCCAATCGACGCCGTTACTCCACCTGCGGAATAGAACGAAACACGGAGGAGAAGCTGAAAGATCGGCACTGATTGGTTATAAACGGTGACGAATGAGCACGCGAAGAAGAACAAGAGGCAGCAGCTGTAGAGAGAGAAGGAGAAGATGACAGAAACTTAATCCTCGACGCCCTGCGAAGCGCAGCTGATTGGTTATATACATGACGATGGTCACGCATTCAAACGCTTCAAGATAAGGATTGTAGTTGCAGAGAGAGAGAGAGATTGAAAGCAAACAAGGATGATGAATTGGATGGGTTTGTGAATTGATTGAGCGATGATGATGGGGGAAAGAAAGAGAGAGAGAGAGAGAGCTAGGGCTGGGTGGCGAGGTCTAGTAGAGAGTAACTGGTGGGTGGTTAAGAGCTGAAGACTGGTGGGGAGTGAGAAGTGTGAACGGTAAGAGCTGTTGGCACATTGGACTCGCCTTGCTCTGCGTTGTTCTTTCTATTGGTTTGTTTCGCAGGAAAAGGGCCAAATCACAGCACTAAAATAGACCAATAGCAGGCCAACATGTCATTAGTATAATTCAATTTATTTACATAAAATATGAATAAATTACACTCATAGCTAGGGTGATAAAACAACAATGATTGAGACTTTTTTTTGGAACCCTTACAACTCTTTCTGAATCTCAACCAATAATGTTGTGGGCTCCATATATACTTCAATGATTGAGATCTAAATAAGGTTGTAGTGGTCCTCAAAAAGTATTCATGTTTTTTTTTTTTATCAAATTTGAGATCTAAATAAGGTTGTAGAGGTCCTCAAAAAGTATTCATGTTTTTTTTTTATCAAATCAAAAAGTATTCATGTTTGATTTGATAATTTTAACAAGTTTTAAAATTTATTTAAGTTTGCTTTATTAAACTTTTGAGCCGATCTCAAATGAATTTTTGTCGAGTTAAATTCAAGTAGTTGGTATTTTTATATAAATTTAGACCTATCGAACCGAGTCGAACGAACAATTGGATGTTCAAATTTCGTTTTCGAACTTTAACAAGCTCCCAAATATGTTTAAATTTGGCTTATTTACTTAACAAACCAAGCTCAAATGAACTTTTAACGAGTTGAGCACGAGTCGAACTTGAGTTATTTGATTCATTTATCACCCCTAGTCATCTCTTTTGTGGTCCCAGAAAAGCAAATGTTTGAGATTTTTAGAAAGAATAAAATTTAATTTCAACCACAATGATAGAGGGGTGTTTGTTAAAATCTAAAAGAGGTGATTATAGTTTATTCTAAATTGAGAGTTTGAGTCAGACTGTTTGGTACAATTTTTGTTTTTAATTTATTAGGTTAAAACTGTAATGACCCTAAAATCTGTATTAGAAATTACCCTTATGGTCTTATGGGTTAATGCATTTTAATTTAATGATACATGTTCACATTGAGGAATTATCTGTTGAGCCACGGCTTTAAAATTGAAATTACTGACCTTTACAGGTTCAAAAATCACAATTGAGTACTTGGGTATGTTAATGGGGATTTTTAGACCTATTTGGAAAAATTAATTGGAAATTCAACTTGTCTGATTCGTTAATGTACGTTTGGGTGGTTAACTTAATACTGCCAATTGAAGGCCTTAGAGGTTTCAGAAACCAGAATAGAGGACATATTTATGATCAGCACAATTTTTAAAGTCACCTGGGAAGTTTAATTGAAATTTGATTTTGTGCGATTCGTAAGGGCGTGTTTGGCCCTCCTTATTGTGAAAAGCTTAAGTGTGTGTATATTTATATATATGAAGACATGTTATGTGTGTTGGGAACTCAAGATATTTGAGCCAAGAATATCTAAGGTAGAAGAGAAGAGAACCGTGAGAGAGAAAGAGGGAAAGAGACCAAGATTCTTGAAGAAAAACTCAACAATCATGGGGGTTTGAACATGATTAAAGGGAATTGAAGAAAGAGAAGGGGAATCAACCATGGAGGCTTGAGGAAATGGAGGAGAATTGAGAGGAAGACCAAGATTGAACTAAGGTATGATAATTTATCTTGAATCCTTGTGTTTAAGACATTAATTTCATGAAATCATGATGATATGGAAAGATTTGAGACCATTTGAGTTAAGGTTCTAAGTATGTATTTAATTGAACTCAATTTAAGGAATGAGACCTCGGGTTCTATGGTTTGTTTATGATTGGGGCTCAATCTTGTGAATACCATATGAAATGCACTTTAGAATTGTCCAAAGAATAAAATCAAGCAAGAATTAAGTGAATTTGTGGATTGTGGGTTGTGTTCTAAGACCCTTGAAGATCATGAAAGATCAAGCATGAATCTTGAACCTTGAAGCAAATACATTTGGTTGATGTTAAATTATCATGTATATGAACGATTAAACAAATGTGTATAACTCTATATGATTCTGATTGATAGTTAATATGAACATTCTATTATCTGCAAGATAATTGTATTGATTTATGATGAACAAATGGAACGTATGTGCAATGTGGAACTCTAATATCCTTATATCTCTGGCATTGTTCAATCTGTTAATATCCGAACCAAGGCCAACCTGTAAAATACGCTTTACGTATGGCCAATAATTATTATTAGCACTCTGTTACTCGTAAATTAACTATGTTAACTCATGTGGATGGTTGATAGAACTTATGTGTTTCTGTATAACTCTAAGACTAATTTGTTCAAATGATATCTGGGATTTTTTTGTTTTGTTTACCGCTCTGGTTATGCTATGGGGTGTTATGAATTGTTCGGTCTTTACGACCTACCGATTTCTGGTATGGAACAAAGTGCTATACGGAACTAAGTGCTGTAATGCGAGCCACCTCTAGAATCCGTACGAGCCACCTCTTGAGTCCATACATATGTGAACTGAGGCCTATGGCCGTTTTGTGAAAGTTATGAGGCTTATGGCCGTTCTGTGACATATGTGAGGCCTATGGTCAATGTGTGACATCTGGGCCTATGGCCATTCTGTATGATCTGTTAGTATGAAACAAAGTGCTACACGGAACTAAGTGCTGCCATGCGAGTCACCTCTAGAATCCGTACGAGCCACCTCTTGAGTTCATACATGCATGAAAAGGGCTTAATACTGATCTGTTTAAGGGCTGATTGCCATTCTGTTTAAGGGCTTAATGCCACTCTGATTAAGGGCTCAATGCCACTCTGTTCAAGGGCTTAAAGCCACTCTGTTTGAAGACTGGGCCCAAGGCCGTTCTGGAAACAACTACAGGATAAGATTAACTATAAGTTCTCTGCATTTATATACCTTGTGATTCAAGTTATTTATTGGATTATCACGTACTATTATTCACTAAGCCTTGCTCACTCCATTTTTGTGTATATTTATGTAGGTGAGCCATCAGAGATTAACACTAGAATGGTATTGAGGTCTACCTGTCTGTCAAGCCGCCTGGGGTACGCCTTTGTGTTGAGGCCTTAATTTGTGTTGGGAGTCTTATAAACTATTAAGTCTTATGTAAGTGGGTGTGAGATCTATATAAATTCTGTGAATGTATATGAAACTCTGGAAATGTATTTAAATGCTTAAATCCAATTAAACCATCATGTATGCACAAGCTCAATGGATATTGTCTCGTATTTGATTATGCTTCCGCTTAAGGCCTCGTATGTGGTTAAATATTATTCTAAAATTATGTTTTGAGGCCGATGTACAGGCTAGATATGATTATCAAAAAGTTAAGCGAAAGGTGCTTTTAATTTTTACTTTAAATATATGACTTTGTTTTGTTGTACTTTATTCTACAGTCATATATTTTATATATGCAAATGTTAACAAGTATTCCTTAAGTATTGTTTGAAGTTGGAAAGTATATAAAAAGTGCCTTTAAAATATGTAAAAATGTTAAAAAGTATTAAGATTTATGTATAAATCTTATCTAGTGGACTTATAACCTAATAAGTCCATAAAGTACTCTCATATTTCACCAAGTCCCATGTATTTTGAGTTCTATACCAGGAGATTCTTTTTTTTCCTAATTTATAATTTTTTGGGGACTATTATACTCCTTTATATTTTGGTAGTACGTATTTTCACACAGCTGTATTATTCACATTTCCATAGTTTTCTAAAAGCAATTTTGGTGATCATCAATTTTGTCGAGAATAGGTTGATATGTTTCGAATCTTTGTATGATAGTGTTTCGAATCTCTAATTTACACGTGGTGGCCAGAGAATATTATATTCCTTCATTTATTACGGTGAAGTTTTTTTTTCTTTCATTGTTGCTTTGTGTTCGAAGCTCTGTGTTTGTCAATTATTGCTTTATGTTTGAAGCTATGTGTTCCTCCATTGTTGTAAGTTGAAGCTTTGTTTCATTATAGTCAGAGATTGTAGGAACATTTTAAGTTGAGAATTGTTGGACGAAGGTTAGAAACTCAGTTTTCTGCCATAGTTGCGATTTTAACAAGAAATCGAAGGGAGAAAGAAGGATTTGAATCGAAGGGAGAGAGAATGATTCGAAGGGAGATTTTGTTACAAACTTGTTTTTCAAATGTGGGTTTGGTTTGATTTGAATTAGTGTAATGGTGGAATTATATTTGTTGTTAATGATAGTAATAATGATGAAGATGAGGATAAGGATGTCGATAATGATTTTTTTTATTTTTAACGAGATTGAGATTTTTTAGATTTCTAGTTCTGTTGCTTCCATTGTTTCTGGTTTTTGTTAACATCATCACATCATTAATCAGTGTTAATGTTGACATTAATTTGTAATGAAAATTTGTTATTTGTGTTGTCCATTAGTGTGAATATTCTCACACCTATATAATATTAAATGGTGTACATGTTTTCACTGTGTTCATTACCATTATGCAATGGTGATGTTAAAGTTCATATCACACTATTGTATTCAGTCATATAACCACTAGTCACAATGTTTTTTTGGACTTAAACATGATGTGAATATTCACAATGTGATAAATAGATGTGGAAATTCACATTAATTCTAGTATGTTTGTGGATGGATCATATACCTAATTTATGTAAAATGTGAATATTCATATCTGTAGTCAACCACAATAAAAATAGGACAGAATGTGTTTGGAATAAGTATTAACATAAATTACGATGTGAACATTCACACCAACTTTAACATAAGAGAACAGATGCGAATGTTCACACTTTATATTGTTTGGAACAATGTGTTGGAGAAATTCTTCTTGAATTCTTCACTTGGTGGTCTTCGGGTCTTCAAAAATTGGCAATCAAAATGTCCATGTAAAACAAAAAATAGATGTTTCAAGTCACATTACTAAGTCGCTTTCCTACAGACAACTATAGGCACCCACCAAAAAGTATGCACGGGGCTTGTTACCCAAAAAGCAACCTAAGAGGGGGGTAAATTAGGTTTCTACAAATTAAAATTAATAATACCCCAATAAAAATTAATAACTAGCATGGCAAATGATTAACTGATAAAATAGAGAGTTGGAAATGAATAATAGTTAATTTGATTAAGCACAAAAAAGAACTTAATAATGAAGTAGCTAAATAAGAATGCAGTGAATGAGTTTCGCCTTAACAGACTCTGATACAGATACATAAGCAACTAGCGATTCTGGTTTTGACCCGACCTTTGTTGTATTCTAGACTTGGGTTTCATGGTTTAATGTTGTTGTTTATCTCTTATTCCCTTTCTTGTCCCTTGGGTTTGTCCTTTGGGTTGTTGTGGTTGTGTTTGGGACAGGTTAGTTGCTTAGTTTCTAAACTTTTGTTGCCCATAATTTTTCCCCTTCGCTGGAGCAGGCTTTACAAACTCTCAGCACTTTTGTAGGTCTACAAAACTACTAGGTGAGTGTATTCTATGCTCGAGCGACGCTTTCTGCGCTCGAGCATCCACTTCTTGCATTCAAGCGTTGGTCTGTTGTCTACAAAACTTCTGGATGTGTGTTTTCTACGCTCGAGCGTCACTTCTTGAGCTCGAGCGGTGATGGTCTTCTTCATTGTGCCCTAGTGCTTGAGCGTCACTTCTTGCGCTTGAGCGAAACAACTTATTGTGTCTGACGCTCGAGCGTCACTTCTTTCGCTCGAGCGGAACAACTTATTGTGTCTGACGCTCTAGCGTCACTTCTTGCGCTCGAGTGGACTATGTGTATTTCAATCTGTAAAAGTGACATTTTACGTCACTTTTTCATATCTCTCTCTCTCTCTCTCTCTCTACTTTTCAAAAACCCTAGATCTGAAGCTCCTCTCTCTAAAACTCCCTCTCTCTCTCTCTTCATTTCACCTAGATCCATTGAGTTCTCTACCCTAGTATCTTTGAGAAAAAGGTGAAGCACGTCGAGGGCTCGCATTTGATTCGAATAGATTTATGTTTGAGCATCTTTGAAGTTTCTCGTTTGCTCATTCAATCTTCTAAGCTTGAAGTAGGGATTTTCTACACTTTTATATGATTTTTAACTTAGTTATGAGTTGCTGTGTAAAAATGGTGGAATTTGGGTGTACTATGAACAAACCTAGGGTTTGGGTATTAAATCAAAAGAGGGGTTTCTAAGCGAATGAGTTATAAATGGTTGTGGGGTTGAATATGAGGTTATATTATAACAAAATAGTTGATTTTGGCATTTGGGTTGATATTTGAGAAAGATGGAGTTTGTCCTAAAATGTTTCAAATATTTGTTTTGTATAAATAAATGGATTTGGTATTGAAAATGTGAAATTGAATGAATGTTGACATAAATGGTGGAGAAGAATATATATTATCACTCACCTACGAAATTTTGAATAAATTATCTGTCTTGAAATTGAATATCTGTTTATAAATATCTGTATTGGGCTATCGGTGGAGAATAGCTATGATTGTTGTAGAAATTGCATGAGGATTAGGTGAATTGAAACTAATCTCTTGTTGATTGTCGTTGAATATGATTATGTTTTAAATACATTGTATATGTATGAGGTTTCGGAAGAGAAATGGGATGTACTCCATGGTTAGGAGGAGAAAATTGATGGACTCCAATGAATTAAGTTGGCCTGTGTGTCTATGGTGAAAGTCCCGAAACCGCGTGTATACATGGGTGCCGATTCCTGCAGACGGAACTTTCGTAAAATGGCAAATTGAAGTGTTTGTGTGATTGTTGTGTTGATTAGAGAACCATTGAGTTATAGCCCTAGTTGGGTTGTCTGGAAAATAATGAAATTAGCTCATAATTTGAGATAAAATGAATTGACTTAAAATGAATTGACTTGAAATGAATTGAAGAACAATGGATTGAGATATAAAATTTGGTACTTTGTGATCTTGTGGAATATGAATGATTTTGTCAAAGGCATTGTATATGCACATTGTACTTATACTTTTGTCAAGACTCATATATTGTGATAGATTATTTTTACTAGGCTTTGGCTTACCCTACTTGGGAAAAATCATTTTTAAGCGTTAATGATATGCCTTCGCTAAGGCAATAGCTTGGGAAGAAAAGGAGCTGAAGGTTTCTCTTTTTGTATCGTGCTAATTGTTTTAATTCTAGCCAAAGGCTTTATATGTATTGGATTTGTATCCATTTTGTTGTAACCAAGCACAGCCTTGGAAAGATGTAAGCCATTAGGGCATGTGAATATCTATTAACTTTTATTTCTCTATCACTCGTAACACATGCTGTAGATTCAGAATGAGCCATTTATGAATGTATATCGCATGTGTTACCTTTTGTGTACGGACTCTAATGAATGAAAGTATATTGCTTCTATTATTCTTTCACTTATGAGTTAGGATTCATTGTATTTATTTGGGGCGTTACACTAACACTCAATGATAGATAGTGACAAATAGCTATATGAGGTAAGTGAAGTGATTTTATGTTTTGCACAAAGTAAACACTTCTAAAAGCTATATCAGTGACAGAATTCTAACACGGAGAGTATGTTAAATCAAGTGAAGCAGATAGCGCAAAAATCATATAGGTATATTAGTTGAAGAGATTAGGTGTTTAGCACAAGAACAACAATTACTCTAACAAATATAACAATGAGAAAATCAGCACAGAGAATATGATAGATATAGCTATAGCAGTGAGGAAGATAAAAGAGATAAGGGAAAAGAATACATATACGATTTATAGTTGTTCGGCTTCAACCAAGCCTACGTCCACTCCTCAAACTTTACTTGAGACTTTTCACTATTCTTCTAGCTGCACAGGGGTGCTAGTAACCTCATACACATAGAGCAATCCTCCACAGATTTTCTAACTTTACAAGCTTGCTAGTGACCTTAAACAAGAGTGGAAATGAGTGTTTTTGCTTTCAAAGAAAGTCACAAAGATAACCTCTCACAAGTAGATACAAAATTCTAACTCTTAGATTTTTCTGTAAACCTCTCAAAGGCAAATAGGCATAAGGCTTAGGCTCAGTGTGTGTTTTCTGAAGAAAATGAATTAAACAAGAATAGAGAATACTTCAAATAACTTTAAGGATGAGTTTGAGACTAATGATAAAATCAAAGAAATTTCTTAGCTCAAGTCTCTCTAATTTTTTTGAGAACCTCTCAAAGGTAGATAAGCTTAAGGCTAAAAGCTCAGTGCCTGATATACTGAAGAAAATGAAACACAGATGAAGACCTCTTTAGATAACTCTAAAAAGATGAAATATGCGATTGATGAATGATAAGAAACTATCTTGGTTCGTTGTTCACCTTTTTTTTTTTTCTTTTTTTCCTTCTCTTCACAGAGCTTTGTATATATAGCAGAGCTCAGTGCTCTGTTTTGTCTACCAAGCCTATCTTCTTCTTCCCGTTAAGGAGATAGGATGATGATGAGTGAGTTAATATACAAATGATTGCTCAGAGAATCTCAGTTACCCATGTGAGTTTTGCTTGTTAAATGATGGGTGTACTGATGCAAAATAGTTATTTTCTCCTCTCAACATCTGTTCTAATATATGAACTTTGTTGCGTAGTAGACGTCCACCCAGATGTCTTAGATGAAGTTCTGTGCCTGTGGGTCGTCTGCCTGGATGTCCTTCCCGATGTCCGACTGCATGTCCCATGAGTCCTGGTCGTTAAGGTTATCGTCTAAGGACGTCGAATATACTGCTGGTCTGACAACCGGTGAAAATAAAACTAAAACAGAGCTAAACTGGGCTGATTTTCCTCCTTGGGTCGTCCTTTCGGACGTCCCCCTGAATGTCCACCCAGATGTCCCAAGCATGCCCTAGCTTGTAGAAGAGAAACACCAAAATTGCCTTGGCCGGTCGACCGCCCGGTCGTCCGGCTCCAGTCAATTTCGGTCTCTAGTGTTCTGCTTCTCTGCTGCTGCTCTGGTGCACTAGTTTGATACCTATTTAAGCCTCATTTTGAACTCAACAGAGGCATGATTAGGATATAAACATAGATGAAAATATCATGGAATGATTTATAATATTCAATTTATTTTGATCTTCCAACACTACAACAAAACTAACTATTTACAGCATCATGTTTACGGCATGCATTAAATGCATGTCGTAATTAGTACATTTTACGACATTTTTTTTGCAAGCCGTTAATGTTTTGTCAATAACAGCATGCATGCCATGTAAGTCATTAATTCATATATTTATGACATGCAAAAATATGCCGTAAAAAATGTATATTTTTGCGACTTACAAAAGTATGTCGTAAAATATTTGTACTTAAGACGATATACATTTCATGCTGTAAAATCTTATAACTTCACACGACATGCTAATGAATGTCGTGAAAACTTGTACCCAAGAAAAAATGCAATTTGATTTTTTTTTATGGCATGCAAAAGTATACCGTAAAAAAGTATATTTTCATGGCATACAAAAATATGTTATAAAATATTTGCACTGAAAACAACATACATTTCATGTCGTAAAATATTAAATTTTATATTTTTTTGAATTTAGTGATTTTTTAGAAAATTAAAAAATATTTTTCCGTCTAAGTATATGTAAATTATTTGAATTTAAAAAGTAAAAAAAAAATTATTTAAAAACTTACGCCACACTCCCTTTCATTCTATATCCATACCTGTTTTTGTCCCAAACCGTCTCATTCTCTGGAGAAATTATATTTTAATTATAAATAATAAAAAAAAAATTCTAGACGTTCTTAAATATTTATAAATTTCTAGTAGATATGACAAATTTTTATTTTTTTTCCAATAAACTAGATATAAAATTAACTATTTATGACTTTCTACTTACGATATGCATTAAATGCATGTCATAGTTAGTGTAAACTACGACATTTTTTATTTGCGAGCTATTAATACTTTATCAATAATGACATACATACCATATAGGTCATTGATTCATATATTTACGACATGTCAAAAAATGTCATAAAAAATATAAACTTTCACGACTTACAAAAATTTGTCATGAAAAATTTATATTTAAGACGACATATATTTCATACCATAATATATTATAATTTTACACGACATGCATTAGCATGTCGTGAAAACTTCTATTAAAAAAATTAAAATTTAATATCAAGTCAAATAATATTTAAAGCCAAATAAAAAGGTTCAAACCCAAAAGATAAAATAAATAAAAAGAAATAATTTATATTTTAAATAAATCTTAAAAAATATATTTATAATTACCCTAAATTTTCTATATTTAACTTTTCTAAAATATATATACTTTTTCCATATTCAAATTGAATTTAAATATTATTTGTATGTCTATATCTATTTTAAATGGCATGCTAACACATGCCGTGAAAACTCCTTCTTCATCTGGTAAAGTAAAATCAAGGTAAAAGCAAAATCCTTACACTATGTGTTGGATTGAGTAATTTTGAGAGAAAAGAAAATAAATAGAGAGATATGTATTTGTAACAACCCTCACTTTGTCTTAGTCATGCTTGCATACATTACATGATTTTGTCGTGCTAAGTTGTATTTGCAGACCTTGATTTGTTTTGACTAAGTGTTACTTGCATGCTTTGTTCGTTGCTTGGTGTGTGTTTAGCCGAGGTCATCTTGAGCCTAGGTCACAGCCTTGAACCTTTTTGCACCTAGGACCATCTTGGAACCACTTTGGTTGACCTCCACCTTCACCCTGGCATATTGGCCGAGATGTCATCACCTATGCCGAGGTGTGCATCACCCAGACCGAGATGTGTATCATCTAGGCCGAGATGTTACCATCTAGGCAACCGACATCCTTGATCCTTGCGCCTAGTAGTCTTGTTCCTGGACAAGTATAACCTAGACCGAGGTGTGGCACATTTAGGCCGAGGTATGGCACAGCTAGGCCGAGTATCGTCCTTGCTAGCCGAGATCATTGAGACCTTACTTGCCGAAGCTTTGTTTTGCCCGAGGTCATTACCTGCCGGAGTGCCCATGTCACCTTACTTGTTACTTACACTTTGTCATACTCTTGTCTTGTCAATTTATCACCTTTTTGAGGAGATCTAACCAGCAGTTGCCACGTGTCCTAGCAGAGGGTTAAGTCAGCCGGCAGAGTTAGAAACATATCATTGTGTGTCATATCTCTTGCATGGTAGAGAGAGAAGCTCTAGGAAGAGGAGAGGAAGTTAGAGTGAGAGGGCTAGATCCCAAGCTTGATCTCTAGAGTTGAGCCGTTTGATCCGTGTTTTGAGGTTAGAATCTTGATCTACTCTTGTTATTCTTTATGTTGATCCGATTGCATTGCATGATCTAGCATGATTCATAAGCCATGCATTGATTCAAAGTTTGTTTTAGAAAGAGAAAATGATGTTCTTGTGTTCTTGAAAGAAAACCATGTTTGATCCGAAAGTTTATCACGAGTTCCATGTTTTTGTATTTGTTTTCATAAGATCTTCAAGTATGGGTACCCAGGTCCATGTTTTTGAACTCACATCATGAAAACTCAGATTTTGAATAAAGAAGTTATGATTTAACATTCATGCTCTTTATGTTTACATTCTTCATGTCGTTCAAAGGAAAACCAGATTTTTCCCAGACTTCATTTCCCTGAATGTGGTTGTCGGGACCATACCTCGGCCAAGAGGTGTGGGACCTTGGCCAAGACCTGGTTGGTACCCAGCATGTTTTCCGAGATGAAAAATAGTGTTTTAACTCCCAGCATGTTTTGCTTTATTTTGACTTGGTTTTGAAAGGAAATGCCGCGATCATTTGCACTCATGTAAAACTTGTCCGAAGGATGCATTCCATATCTATCTTTGAGCATCTCTCCCTGTCTTCTTGAAATACATTCAATGGGATTTATTACGTGCTTGTAGGCCTTGGATCCTTGCTTGTAATCCCCATACCCGAAGAGCTATGTGAGTGGTATTTTTAATAAAGTTATGTTATAAAGTTTTGATAAAGCTTTGCTTCGTTTTGGAAAAGTATTTGATCAAGCATGAGTGATTATCCCTAGTTTTTGTATTAAGTACTATATTTGTTTTGATGACATTCCTGGAAAGTCCTTAGTGCTAGGGGACTATAATGCAACTAGTACTCTTGTTTTGCCACTGACGGTTTTCCGCGTGGGTTTGTTTGTCCGAAATGTCATCGTTTGGTACTATGTAGATGTTATTAACATCCAAGAAGTTTTGAAAGATTTGATAGATGAACTTGGTTCATCCTTTAATTTTGTACAAGATATGTTATGTATTGTTTTGATAAAGATCTTGAATATCAGTCATGCAAACCTTTATTTCTAATATCATTCACTGAGTATCCAAGCTCACATCTCCTTATATATATGTAGGTGACGAGCAAGAAGGCGGTGACGCCTAGATGATTATTGCAACTTGTTTTGGATTTATATTTTTGTGGCATCTTGAAGATTATGCTTCTTGGTTTTGTACTTCATTTCTTTTGTATATGTCGGCTTGAGAAGCCTTTTGATCAAGATGTAGTATTTGTTCTTTATTTTATTTATGCCCAAGTTGTAAAACTATGTTAAAATGTATGTCATTTCATTTGATCTATGCATAGCTCTTATGAACTACTTAGATTTAAATTTGCTTCCGCATATGTAGGCCCCATATGTATACTCTAATTGTGTGTAAATCTTTGCAAGTTGGCCTTTAGTAATTTCGAATTACTGGCCATCACGGCACCATTCTACTAGGGGCGGGATGAGGTCGTGACAGTATTTCTCTTACTTGTTTTGATAACTTAAGTGGAGAGAAATTGAAAGAAATGGAGAGAAACAGATAGAAACTCATTTATCTTATAACCCTTATTTTTAATTTTCCCAAAAATGGAGAGATTGGAAAAGAAAATAAATCAATAGATTCTTATATTTTTATAATATCAATTTTGTTCCTGTAAAAGTAAAAGAAATAAAATGATTGAAAATATAAAAAAGTTATTTTGGTAATATAACATAAAATAATTTTTTTTCTTTTCTATTATGAAATCTAATCAAACAAGAAGGAGAGAAGTGATAATCATTTCATTTCTTTTATTTCTTACTTATCCAAATAAAAAAAAAAAAGAAATCATAATATTTTTTTTCTTCTATATTATAACTTAAATAATCATTTATTTTCTTTTTTTCAATCAAAGGGTTATTTTTAGGATTTTAATTTGTTTATATTTGTGGAATTCTATTTTTGCCCAAATCAAACCTGACTGAAACCTCTCTCTCTCTTATTTGAAACCTCTCTCTCTGGATTTTAATTTGTTTATATTTGTAGACTCTCTCTCTCTCCCCCTCTCCTGCAATCCCTCATTCTCTCTGATTTCGCCATGGATGGGAGTAAGCAGAGGTCCGATGCTCTCGGAGAAGCAGAGAGGTAAAGAGAAAACGATGAAGGAGAAGAAGATGATGATGATGATAGTGGCGGTGGCGGGAACGATGTAGAATTGGAGGAAGTTGATGATGATGACGGTGGCAGTGGTGAAATTAGGAGCCAACTCGGTGCGTTAGACTGTTCGTTACCACCTCCAATCAAAGCACAGTTGGGCGGTTCTCAATTGGAAACCCTAGCCAACTCCGATCTTCCATGCGATTTTATTGCTTCTTCTCGCCATTTCTCGGGTACGATCACTAATCACTTCTCTGTGTCTGTCTCTGTCTCTCTCTCTCTAACAAGTTTGTGGTGATGATCTGACAGAGGTGCCAGTGGTTTATGCTCTTCTATGGCTGCTGGTTTCGGCTGCATTCAAGGTTAGGAGTGTATTTTCACTCTATCACTGAATTTTGAATTGTTCATTTCTGCCATTTCTGATTGATGCATCTATTTTATTTGTTTATTTATTTTCTTGTTTTTGCGTCTGTTTGGATGAGTTTTAAAATTTTTTGGTCTTTCATTTCACTCAATTATTGGTGTATGTTATGAGATTTATGGGTTTTGAGATTTTTATATAATTTATGTATTTGGTATGCATTTCATAGCTGGATCTGGTCGGATTGTTTGTGTCTTAAGGTTCTGGGGTAATGTATGTTGATTTGTCTCTCAAATGGGTAGCACATTGACTCTACTCCTTTAGGGGATCATTATCAGGTTGCTTCAACTTTTTCTTCTCCACTGTCTTTTCCTTTTTCTCAGATGAAAAAAATATCATCAATAGATATCCAAGTCAACAGAACTCTGGTTGTGTTTTAGAGATTGCCTCCCTTTTGAGTGGGAAGTTGGCTTTACAGTTGCCGAAGTTACAGAGCTTGTGAGGAAAAAAAGAAAAAGAAAAAGAAATAGAAAATCGTTTAGGTATGTTGTTGAGGGATACTTGTTGGAGAATGTCAACAGAACTCTGGTTGTTATGTAATTAATTTTATTTTAATTTTCTAATTTAACAATGAATTATGTTGATGAATATTGTAGTTTTTCCATGCCATCTGTTCTATGCATCTAGTGCTAAGACATTTAGAGCATAAAGTGTCCTGCCTTTTGTTTTGTTTTGTTTTGTTCTGTTCGTTTGTTTGTTTTTGTTTTTTGTTTTAACAAATGAATTTTGGGCATATGCAACAAAGAAATTTTTGACTATACAAGAATGGCAACAATTGTTGTTTCTCTGTTTTTTGCTTTTGGTTTTTGGTGCCTCATAATTGTGAATGGTATTGATATGTTATTGTCATGACTGTTGTTTTTACAAGAACTAGAGTGCGAACTAGAAACATTACTTACTGTGCAAGTCCTGCTTCGATTTTGTGATTTTTGGCCACGAGTAATTTTAATTTTGGGAGTTTTCTTTGTTGTTGTAAATTTAAATCGTTTGATCACACAGATATTACAACACTCTTTCAATTTTATTCGATTCCTTTCTTATGTTGTTTCTTCGTATTCCTCTGTTTCCTCTGTTTTTTTCTCAGGTATACAGAATTTGGTGGTGTAGTTCCTTATAGACCTGTTGAAGACTTGGCATTTTCAGTTGCTAGGTTTATACAAAATAATGATTCATTCATGAATTATTGGCGGTGTTTGGGAACCCAGGTTGCCTCAGATTTTACTCACAACGGAAAAAAATTCAAAAAACAAGCACTGTAGCTGAGTCAATCAGGTAGGCCCAGCTGTATGGCACTTTGTGGGTAAAATGACGAAATCACCCTCCGTTGCTCAACGTATTTCGCAGCATGACATTCATCTCCCATATCTCAAAAAACTCTCACAGAACCCCTCTACCTGGATGCTTTGACCGAAATAGGTTGAGCACCTCTCAGGCGGCTCACTCCGGCGGCACTGTTACGGAAGACGAAGTAGCCAATCGTCGACGACCTACTAAGGTACGGTTGCCAAACACCATCCTCTGAAATTTATCTTTACCAATCTGCAACCTAATTTACAATGGTTCTCCCCTGTAATTTTTTTTTCTCCATTCGTCTTCAGTAATCGATCTTCGTACTTAGCTTCACCTGCTCGTGTGCAACAGAAATCACATTGCAATGCAAACCATTTTTCCTATTTCCCCTCTGCCTTCATTTTGGGTTTTGTTCAGATCTTCTTCACCAAACTTTTTTTGGCCCTTTCTGTCGATCATCTGGAAGTTGTCTGCATCTGGAAGTGCAAAAATGAATTTCATTTGGAAGTTGTCTGCATCCAAATGAATTAAAAAAATACATTTAAAAATGGATTTTTTAAAAAAATGAATTGTTCGCACCAAATTTACATTTTTTTGAAGTACTACATCTAATTCGAATAAAATGAAAAATTAAAATAAATTGTCAAAAATAAATTTAATATTTGAGAATTAAAATAAAGGAAAAATTAAAATTAAATTAAATTTTATATGTGAAAATTGAAATAAATGAAAATTACCAAAAAAAAATAGTTGACAACCTAAATGAAGAATTAAATTTAAAATAAATGAAGAATTAAAATAAATTTTAAATGTGAAACCAAAAAATTTGAATTTATCAAAAAATAAATGAATGGAAAATGAAAATCAATTAAAAAAAATTGAACTTAATAAATTGAAGCACAACACAATAAATAAATTGAAATTATCAAAAAATAAAAAAATAAATTACAAAAAAATAGTTGACAAATTAAATTTTAATTCGAATAAATGAACAATTAAAATAAATTTTATATGTGAAAATTAAAATGAATGTTGACAAACAAATTGTTTTTATTTTCTGGAGAAATAGTTGCAATTTTCAATTAAATGAAAAATATCATTAATTTTAATATGACAATTTTCAATGAAAAATACAATTTTTATTTTTAATATGAAAAATACAATTTTCAATTGTTTGCACCATGTGATAATTGCTTCGTAAATGTGGCCACGTGTCAACGCAGATTTCCGTTTCTAATATGGGAGGAATGGTGGCCACGTGGCCATTACCAAGTATGTGCAATTAAATATTCAATAGGGGCAATTTGGTAACTTTACATTCCACTATCATTTCAAACACATTTTCCAATACAATAAACCCAAAAAAATCCATCCTATCTTCCCAAACACACAAATAAACTACCCTACTAAAATACTCAAATCACATAAAAATCTCAAAAAAACCCACTTCCCAAACACCCACATTATATGGTAAGTCAATTCCAAATTATATTATTTATAGAAATAGTTGAGCCCATGTACAATGAATTTTTTTCTTTTCTTTTCTGTATCAGTACCATGGCGGAACAAATTTTGGGCGGACAGTTGCTGGTCTCTTCATTGCCATTAGCTACGACTATGATGCTCCGATTGATGAATACGGTATGATACACAAAAACAAAAACAAAAAAAAGAAAAATGCGTGTATACACATGCATATATTGTGAGATCATGAGTAAGATTATCGTGCATGTATATATGATACGAATAATTTGTTATCTTGAAGGATTACTAAGAGAACCAAAATGGGGGCATTTGACAAATTTGCATAAAGCTATCAAGCAATGTGAACCAGCTTTGGTTTCCTCGTATCCCGCAGTGACTTGGCCTGGCAATAATCTAGAGGTAGATTAAGCAAAAGCTATGAATATATACTGTGGTTTTCAACATTTGTCGCTTTTTTGACAATTGAAACTCGCTCTTTTTCATCAACGGTCAACTATCAGGTAAATGAACTTATTTAGTAATTTTAACAAAAAATTAAGAAGACTTTCATGAAATGAGCTTTGACCTGTATCTTGATTTACTAATACATGTTTATGGCAGGAACTGTGTACGGGCCGCTAGAGAATCCAAAACTGACATATAGCAGCACTGTGAAGTTGAGAGCCGGAATTAACAAGATTTCTTTACTAAGTGTTGCTGTTGGCCTTCCGGTTAGTCCATACCTTCTGATAAAAGTTTACATTCTTGGGATGTTAATGACAGTAATGGAATCCTTCTAAATTCTATTGGATCGATTTCATAATGTCGGTGTGCATTATGAGACATGGAACACGGGGGTTCTTGGCCCGGTCACACTGAAGGGCCTCAATGAGGGGACAAGAGACTTGACAAAGCAACAGTGGTCTTACAAGGTTTGTTTTTGTTTTCATGAGTTTTCTGCTTCCATTTTCTGTTTCCAAGTATACTCTCTACATTTCAAAATGGTAAAAGTCCGAGGCAATGATGAAACCAGTAAGTTTCCTTCAAAGTTGAGTGGTGAAAACAATAATAAAGGGATACCAGAATTTATCAGAAGATAATAATAATAAAGGGATACCGGGATGAAAATAAAGCATGATATGGGAAAAGAAGTTCATATAGTTCATAAACAAGCAATAAAAATTAAGATTGATGTTTCTATGTTGGTTGGTCTAAAAGGTGAGAACTTAAAACTGCAAACACTTGATGGAAGTTCCTCTGTTGAGTGGGCTGAGGGATCACTATTGGCTACAAAACAACCCTTGACATGGTACAAGGTAATAATCATCCCAAACCCCCCTGTTAACGCCTTTTTATTGATACTTATGAGTTCCATTACCCATAGACGCACAAATGAATTCATAAAAGAAGCTTTTAATTCATTGAACAATCTTTCCAGACTACATTCAACGCACCAGCAGGAAATGATCCATTAGCTCTCTTTTTTTTTTGGTTGATTCTCCTTTCTCATCTCTCTCTTATTTTGATTTGATTTCTGGAGTTTTGATTTTGATTTTGATTTGATTTCTATTCAATTAAGCTAAAATTTTCTCCCTTCCAGTTTCATTTCAATTTTATTTTTTTTGATAAATACAGTTTCATTTCAACTTTATGATCTCAAGCATCAAGGATTCATAGAGACAGGAGCTTATGAGGTATTTTGAATTGTGTTATGAAAATTTCTATTGATTTGGTTATGTAACATGTTTTGATGGTTTGAATGTCTCTGTTCTTACAGAAATTGTTTCCAATTGCTAGTTAAATTTTGCTTTGTTCTGAATTTTGATGGAGATATTAGTTGCTTAGTTAGTATTATTAAATTTAACTTGCAAGAAAGATATAGAGATCATAGATGCTCTTAGCAAGTTGCTTGACTTTAAGACTTGTATATAGAGATTCCAATAATTGACTTGAAGCTTTAACTCCCTCTTAATCAACTACCAACCGTCTCTGCTTTATTGTGAGAATCGTGGTAGCAATGATAACACACATACATGGATCTCTTTTAGCTGCCCCTCTTTGGCCATTGAAAAAGCATTTGCCAAACGCCACTTAACATAGTACTTTATTGTTTATTCATTTTGTATTATTCATCTATTTTTAGCGAATTACAGCGGCATATTGCAAAGTGGGTCTGCTATGTTCACACATAATGCTCTATCGGATTATATCCCAATTATCCTTTATCCTGATGTCTCAAATTATTTCAACTACATCATGAGTTTCTCTAAACATGATAAGACGAGAGAATTGGTGACTGGGGATTTGATCTATGTCTTATCATTATAAGTGTTTCAAAACTATCGTTAACAAAAAAGGCAGTTTATTTTGTCATTAAGATTTGTTAGAATGGACTACTCCATTTCGAAAGAAGTTATTTTGTATTCTTGAGACAATATCCTATACTTTTTAATAATAATATGATTGCATAAGTACATTATGTGTCTAAATAAAAGAATTTACACGATCGTGTGAATTTTGAAGAAAAATTGTATGGCTTAGATTTAACACTTAAAGTAAGCAAATCAAATTTAAAATGTGTTTAAATTTAAAGTAAGCAAATCAAACTTAAACACATTTTAAACTCATTGTATTGTCCATACATTTAGAGCATGGGATTATATGCTATGATCAATTGGGATCACCCATTGCATTACAGTTTCCTGTGCCGTCATGACAATCACTCTTTTCTTCCTCATTGTCAACTTGTCTTTGTTGTTCAACTCTTTTTGCTCCTATTGGAGATGAAGAAGCAAGTTCTCTACAGGATTCATTACACCTGTGGACATATCCAATGCTGTGTAAACATTACTACTTTGTGCTACAATTGTGATTCCTTCAAGTAAACATTACTACTTTCCATCTTCTCACTCTATTACCTCTGTTATATGAAATTCTCATTGCCCTTTGCTTTTCCTGCATATCATGCTCCCAGGGAAGGAGTTGCACAATACATGAAAACTAAATGGAGGGTGGTTGCAATCTTTAATGTGGTTCTGTTTGTTGTTTTGGTGAGAAACTCCTCTCCATCTAGTTTGGCACAAATCAAATTATCTTTTTCTCATTAGCGAATGAGGAACAACAGATAATATGGCATGTGAATTGCATTTTATATCTTCTATTGTTGAAATTGACAAATTGTATTATGAAAGTAGCATAATATTTGTAGATTATCATTTTATTGACAGTGTTTATATGATAGGACCTTCTAATTGAGTTCATTTATTTTTCTTACAATTATCTGTTGTGAAATCAATCAACAATCTACTTTGTGGGATGCTGTGCGAACCGAAATGCTATAAGGAGCCACTCTAAAGTTTGAAACTGACCTATGTATCTCAAGAAATCTTCACTTGGAGGTAAATTTGTTCACATTCCTTAAAAATCACACTTTCTATATGTAAGTTGTTTATCGTTGATAATTTTAGACAAATAGATACACATACACCATTGATTAAAATTAGTTTCAATCAATTTAGTTTGCTTCCAATCTTACCAATATGTCGAGCTTTCCGAATTTATTTTTGATGTAATCTGCTAAAGAAGCAATACTAGCAGAGTATGTAACATCAAGTTGATGAAAAAAAATATCAGATAACCCACAAGCTTTGAGATTTTCAACAGCTTCAGTACCCCTCTTCTCATCTCTAGCTGTTAAGATCACCATGATTTCATTGGAATCCAATGAAGTCATGGTGGAAGCTAACTGTCTACATATCTCTGATCCAATTCCTTTGCCGCCCCCTGTTACTACTGCAATTCTGAAAATCAATTAACAAACACACAACAAAACTAAGGTGTTAGAGCTTAGAGGTTGGTTCATGCAAACTTCAAAATTTTCAACATATACAATAAAATTGTAACGCCCTCAAAATAAACCATTATATATATATATCATTGACATGCAATATAAAAAGGAAACAATTCACTATCTCATTCATCAGAGTATTACTAAATAAAAGCATTACATGTAACATCAAATTAAATGCCCTACGGGCTTACATCTTTCCAAGCCAACACTTGGACACAAAATATGAGTTCTAACTCAAATACAAGTAAAGCCCTAGGCTTGAATGTTTACATGTACTAACAAATAAAATAACTAACTAAAGATAGTCTTCAAAATCCAAAAGCCAAATCCTCCCAAGCTAAGTCCTTGGAGGTAGCTTATCACCTGAACCTGAAAATGATGTTCCCATATAGGGTGAGCCACAGCCCAGTAGAAAATACTAAACCAAATATAAGCATTGAATAAAGCATTAGCATTCAATAGATGGATAACACAAATTATCAGTTCCATTTTCCATTCATTATTCAACATGGCTCAGAACCTGGCCAAACTTACAACAGTGAACTATATATCATATTCACAATAATTCCAATAACGACAACACAAATGAGACTCAGGCTCATACACTTCATACTTCCAGATTGATACACATTTTAGTGCTGTATCAATAACATGTAAAAACACTTCAATATCAATAAGCACACATAAAAGTGATGCTAATGGAGTCCATCCCCTATCTCCTCCCAAACAAAATCCGGTTTAGAGGTCCATCCCCTATCTTCCCCTAAACCGTGGAGTACATCCCCTATCTCCTCCCACACAATATGCAAATGCATGCTCAATCAATACATGTATTTTCTGTATTAATTCAATAGTCAAAACAATGACTTAACCAATATGATTAGTTTCAGTTATCCCTAATCCACATGCAATGTCTACAACAATCACGACTATCCTCCACCGATAGCCCAAAACAGTTATTTCTAGACTGGAAATAAATAAATCAACAATTCAATAGGCGAGTGATTTAAATTAACCAACTACCCCATTTAATCAATAAATTCCTCAATTT
Organism: Camellia japonica; assembly: GCA_030407325.1. NCBI lineage: Eukaryota > Viridiplantae > Streptophyta > Magnoliopsida > Ericales > Theaceae > Camellia > Camellia japonica. Next base: position 100,314,692 of record JAPPVO010000031.1, read on the forward strand.
CATGAATTTAACTAATTTCCCCAATTTTCCTTAAATTAATTATACAAATCAATTTATTAAGACAACTAGGGTTTTTCCCAAAATTACCAAATACCCCAACATATCAAAATACCAAAACTTAGAACAAAACTTATACATTGGAGTAGGAAATCCCTACCTCGAAGAAATTAACCCAAATGGAGAAGACGGAGATGAAGACCCAAAATCCAAAGTGCTCCAAATTCACAAACTCTCAGATTAAAACGGAGCCCTCGACTCACACTATCTTTTTAATAAAGCAACTAGGGTAGAAACACACCCTAAATAGATCAAACCTAAGAGAGAAGAGAGAGAGAAGTCGGACCTAGGGTTTGGAATCAAAAAGAGGATGAAAAACTGTTCAAAATCCCGCTGCTGCCTATTTAAACTGGACAGGCTCGCTCGAGCGAAGACTTGGTCGCTCGAGCGACCAGACACAAGAAAACCTCGCTCGAGCGAAGAAAAGCTCGCTCGAGCCAAAAACTCGATGCTTCAGGTCTGCAACACAGAAGCTCGCTCGAGCGAAGGAATGCTCGCTCGAGCGAAGAACTCGAAAACATACACCTCGCTCGCTCGAGCGAAGAAACACTGCTCTCAGGTCTATACTAGACGCAATCGCTCGCTCGAGCGAAGAAACCCTGGCTCGAGCCACCAGACACAAAAACAACCCTCGCTCGAGCGACCAAACCCTCGCTCGAGCGACCAACCCAAAAACTGGACAGCAACACTTGGTTTCCGAACCCAACCAACCTGTAACAAAACCTGCCCAACATATCCTATAACTCAAAAATAAGGAATTAAAGGACAACAACAACAATATAATAACAACTGAATCTACGGAACATAAGTCCGGGTACAACAACCAAATGGGAAAAGACCGGGGTCGCTATAACCTCCCCCCCTTAAAAGAATTTCGTCCCCGAAATTAAGCATAAGTTTTTGAAAACAGGTTTTTCCTCAAATTCCAACAATATGACATTACAATAATGCACAACTTGACCCAATACCGGTCATTTCATCTCTTATCAAGAGGCATCTCACAATATGTATATAAAACAACATATATTACAACCTGCATCAGTATTATGCATTTTTCCTTTCAATTTCAACAGTTTTCAATATTATATTCAATTTCATGATAGAACTCTAATTCAACAATATATTCAACATATTCAATGTTATACTAAACTTCCATTATGAGGCAAGTTCCAAAATATTTCCATTAAACCAAAACATTCTCAATGTTTTCCAACTTAAGACATATATAAAGTTCTTAAGTTCAACAATATTACAAAATCTAAATATAAGATTACAAATCAATAAACATGTCCGGATATTTTTCGCGGACTTCCAATTCACGTTCCCAAGTGGCTTCTTCCACCCCGTGATGTTTCCACAGAACCTTTACCAAAGGAATGGTTTTGCCTCGCAAAACTTGATCCCGCCTATCCAAGACCCGAACCGGTCTCTCCTCATACGAGACATCCTCGTCAACCACTAAATCAGTCCAATCCAACACATGTGATGGATCCGGCTCATACTTCCGAAGCATACTCACATGAAACACGTCATGTACTCCGGACAACTGCGGTGGCAAAGCTAAACGATAAGCAGCCTCGCCAATCCTCTCAAGGATCTCAAAAGGACCAATGAACCGAGGGGACAACTTCCCGCTCTTCCCAAACCTCATCAATCCCCGTCTAGGTGATATCTTCAGAAAGACATGATCACCCACCTCAAACACCAAAGGTCTCCTCCTACGGTCGGCATAAGATTTCTGACGACTCTGGGCTGTAACAAGCCTCTTACGGATAAGCTCAACTTTCTCCGTCGTTTCCCTCACCAACTCCGGACCCAACAGAGGTGCATCCCCCACCTCGGCCCAACAAACTGGAGATCTACACGGTCGGCCATACAAGGCCTCAAACGGTGCCATACCGATACTAGACTGGAAACTGTTGTTGTAGGCAAACTCCACTAATGGCAAGTGCCTCTCCCACGACCCACTAAAATCAAGAACACAACCCCGAAGCATATCCTCAAGGATCTGAATAGTACGCTCGGACTGCCCGTCAGTCTGAGGATGATAAGCCGTGCTAAAGGTCAACTTAGTGCCTAAGGCACTCTGCAAACTCTGCCACAACCTAGCAGTAAAACGAGGATCTCTATCTGAGACGATCGTCACTGGGACCCCGTGCAACCTCACTATGTCCCGAATGTACAAGTCGGCAAGATGATCTACCGAATCTCTCACGCGCATAGGAATGAAGTGCGCCGACTTAGTCAACCGGTCTACAACCACCCAAATAGCATCACTACCCCGCTGAGTCCTCGGAAGACCCACAACGAAGTCCATAGTGACATGCTCCCACTTCCACTCGGCAATAGGCAAGGGTTGCAACAAACCCGCTGGCCTCTGATGTTCGGCCTTCACTTGCTGACAAGTAAGGCACTTAGACACGAAAGCTGCCACATCTCTCTTCATACCCCGCCACCAAAATTGGCGACCCAAATCCCGATACATCTTAGTACCTCCCGGATGTACCGCAAGGCGTGAATGATGAAACTCTCGGAGTACCTCCTCTCGGCAAGACTCCGGCACAAACAAACGGTCTCGGTATCTCACACTCAGGTCGGAATACACCGTTAAACCCTTCTCAACCTTCCCACTGGAGATCTTCTCTCGGAGGGATTCTACCTCAAGGTCACCCCCCTGAGCCTCTAATACTCGAGTCACAAGCGTAGGCTGCGCAACAACAGAAAACAAGGCTGCAGCCTCAACGGATTCGCCCAGAAGCAAATCAAACTCTCCAAGTGCACCCAACATCTCCCACTCTCGGATGGCTATACTAGCTATGTCACCAACAGATTTCCTGCTAAGGGCATCGGCCACCACATTGGCCTTCCCCGGATGATAATGCAACTCAAAGTCATAATCCCCAATGAACTCCATCCACCTCCTCTGCCTCAAGTTCAAGTCTTTCTGTGTGAACAGATATTTCAGACTCTTATGATCCGAGAACACCTCGAACCTCTCACCGTAAAGATAATGCCTCCAAATCTTCAAGGCAAATATCACAGCTGCTAACTCTAAATCATGCGTAGGGTAATTCTTCTCATGAATTTTCAACTGACGTGAGCCATAGGCAACCACTTTCCCCTCTTGCATCAACACACAACCCAAACCCTCTCGTGAGGCATCACAGTAAACAGCATAACCCAACCCTCTCTCCGGAATAATCAAAACCGGAGCGGTGGTCAATCTAACCTTCAACTCCTGAAACGACTTTTCACAAGTCTCACTCCATACAAATTTGACTCCCTTCCGAGTCAATCTAGTCAAAGGCGAAGCTAACCTGGAGAAATCCTTCACAAACCGTCGATAATACCCAGCTAATCCCAGAAAACTGCGGATCTCAAACACACTCTTAGGCTGTGCCCAATCTTGCACTGCCTCAGTCTTAGATGTATCAACTGACACTCCTTCCCCAGAAACCACATGGCCTAAGAACTTGACCTCTTCTAGCCAGAACTCACACTTCCCAAACTTAGCATAAAGCTTATGGGCTCTAAGTAACTCAAGCACCACTCTCAAGTGTTCCTTGTGCTCCTCCTCCGAAGGTGAATAAATCAGAATGTCGTCCACGAAGACGACTACAAAACGATCTAAGAATTCCCGGAATATCCGGTTCATCAAATCCATAAACACTGCCGGTGCATTGGTGAGCCCAAATGGCATCACCAAAAACTCATAGTGGCCATACCGCGTACGGAATGCCGTCTTCGGAATATCTTCCTCCCTGACCCTCAACTGGTGGTAACCCGATCTCAAATCTATCTTAGAGAAACAACGGGAACCCTTCAACTGGTCGAACAGATCATCTATACGAGGCATAGGGTACTTATTCTTAACCGTAGCCTGATTCAATTTCCGGTAATCTATACACAGTCTCAAAGCACCACCTTTCTTTTTAACAAAGAGGGCCGGTGCTCCCCACGGCGAAACACTAGGACGGATATAGCCCTTATCTAGCAACTCCTGGAGCTGAATCTTCAACTCAACTAACTCGGCTGGGGCAAAACGATAAGGTGCCATAGAAATTGGCGCCGTGCCGGGCACTAGGTCAATAGAAAACTCAATCTCTCGATGCGGTGGCAAACCAACAAGGTCCTCGGGAAAGACGTCCGAGTACTCACAAACCACCCGTGGCAACACAATCTGGGTCTCATCACACTCACCACTCTCAAAGCTAGCAAGTAGACCACTAAGCTCACTCCGTCCTCGCGAACCATACCCCGGTGGCAAAACACTACCAACCCGGTCCCCCAGAAAATGAAAACACTCTCCGCCCACGGTACAACAAGTGACCCTCTGGCGATAGCAATCAATAACTGCCCGGTATGACGATAACCAGTCCATACCCAAAATAACATCAAAGCCCTTCATGGGCATAACTACAAAAGGAAACGGAAGTCTATGATAGTCGACCTCTATATCACAACCCCTAACACCTTGTTTCAAGATCAACTCGCCCCCAAGGGGTGACACTACACAAATAGGAGACGCTAACTGTGCTAACTCCAACTCCAAAACAGATGCAAATGCAGCAGACACAAAGGAATGAGATGCACCCGTATCAATCAAAACACTAGCAACCGAATTGCAAAACAAGAAGGTACCTCTCACAACAGATGGAGCCGGTACAAGATCCTGCGCGGTAACAGCATACACGCGCCCAGATGGTCTCTGATCAACCTGCTCACCCCTAGGAGCATAAGACTGCTGCACAGACTGGGACGATGAAGCCCCCTGATTGGCCCTCGAGGCCTGACCTGACTGAGCTGGCTGCTGACCCTGAGTCTGCCTCAAACCAGATGCACCAGGTGTGCCACCCAACTGCGGGCAATACCTCTTCATGTGCCCTGCCTGACCGCACTGAAAACAAGAGAGCGGCTGGCCTCTACCCTGACTCTGGCTCTGAGATCGAGCCGAAGATGATGCTGCTCTCTGTACTCCTCCCCTCTGAGGACAAACTGGAGACTTGTGGCCCAGCTGACCACACTTGAAACAGATAATGTCTCCCTGGCTGCCTTTCCCCGAACTAGCACTCGGCACAGGAAAAGTCGATCTAGAAAAGCTACCCTGAGACTGCTGAGGATTAAAACCCTTCTGTCTCCTACCATCACTCTGACCATCCTGACTCCTCTTGGAGCCCTTCTGTCCTTCCTCCTCCTCCTGCATCATGATTTCCATATGGGCTGCAGCATCAACCATACGCCCATAATCCCGAATCATAGTTCCCCCAACTCTCAGCTTGAGGCCACGCCTCAACTTCTTCTCGAACTCAATACAACGGCGTTCCTCAGACGCCACCAACTCAGGTGCAAACCTGGACAAGCTAGTAAACGCAGCCTCAAACTCGGCCACTGAAGAACTCGACTGCTTAAGCTGGCAGAACTGGTCTCTCAGCTTCTCCCTGACTGCTGGAGATAAAAACCGTTCCTGGAAAGCATTCACAAAAGCCTCCCAAGTACCTCCTATACGACCCTTAGTGAACTTCCACCACTGACCCGCATCCCCCTTCAGCTGGAAAGATGCCAAGGTCACTTTCAACCCCTCGTCTTCGATGCCAAGCATCTCAAACGTCTTCGTTGTCTGTTCGAGCCATTCATCTGCCTTAAGCGGCTCTTTAGGGTCACCCACAAATTCATCCGGATTAGACCGGAAGAACTCCCTCTTCAGAAAGGAAGGTCCTGCATCCGCAACAACAACCTGAGCCTGATTCTCAGCTCTGAGAATGCCTACTGACTCCCTGAATGCCCCTGCTATCTCTCGGGCTAAAGCGCCCATAGCCTGCTGGCCTACTGGCTCGGCCACATTGGCCTGGCCAACTCCCTCCTGTACTGCCGGAATCTCCTCTGGCACAGGCACCTCCTGCCTACCCGGCCTACCACGCCTACCGCGTCCTCGTCCTCGTCCTGACATCCTAAGAAAGGAAACAAAGACGTTAGCACATTAATAGATGTGCCGAAACTAAACACTCGCGTCCTAATGCATTGGACAACAGTAATTCATTCCACGTAAGCACATAATCACATAAGCACCTACGAATTTCATTCCTGGATGATAATAGTCCCGAAGCGTTACTATAGTTCCGGTTGGAAGCAGCAGTGATCAAGTGCCTTTCCAACAAGACTACTAGAAACTCAAAGGTCCAATCAACATCCTAGAAACTACGTTCCATACCCACATAATCACATAAACATGTTATCATATAAGCATACAACAGTACAGCTAAGTCTCTATCAAACGAGACGAACCCATTGTGATACTAATCACTTCCCACGTACCCAAAGTATTCAAACCCGGTACGCTCTGATACCAAGTTGTAACGCCCTCAAAATAAACCCATTATATATATATCATTGACATGCAATATAAAAAGGAAACAATTCATTATCTCATTCATCAGAGTATTACTAAATAAAAGCATTACATGTAACATCAAATTAAATGCCCTACGGGCTTACATCTTTCCAAGCCAACACTTGGACACAAAAATATGAGTTCTAACTCAAATACAAGTAAAGCCCTAGGCTTGAATGTTTACATGTACTAACAAATAAAACAACTAACTAAAGATAGTCTTCAAAATCCAAAAGCCAAATCCTCCCAAGCTAAGTCCTTGGAGGTAGCTTATCACCTGAACCTGAAAATGATGTTCCCATATAGGGTGAGCCACAGCCCAGTAGAAAAATACTAAACCAAATATAAGCATTGAATAAAGCATTAGCATTCAATAGATGGATAACACAAATTATCAGTTCCATTTTCCATTCATTATTCAACATGGCTCAGAACCTGGCCAAACTTACAACAGTGAACTATATATCATATTCACAATAATTCCAATAACGACAACACAAATGAGACTCAGGCTCATACACTTCATACTTCCAGATTGATACACATTTTAGTGCTGTATCAATAACATGTAAAAACACTTCAATATCAATAAGCACACATAAAAGTGATGCTAATGGAGTCCATCCCCTATCTCCTCCCAAACAAAATCCGGTTTAGAGGTCCATCCCCTATCTTCCCCTAAACCGTGGAGTACATCCCCTATCTCCTCCCACACAATATGCAAATGCATGCTCAATCAATACATGTATTTTCTGTATTAATTCAATAGTCAAAACAATGACTTAACCAATATGATTAGTTTCAGTTATCCCTAATCCACATGCAATGTCTACAACAATCACGACTATCCTCCACCGATAGCCCAAAACAGTTATTTCTAGACTGGAAATAAATAAATCAACAATTCAATAGGCGAGTGATTTAAATTAACCAACTACCCCATTTAATCAATAAATTCCTCAATTTCATGAATTTAACTAATTTCCCCAATTTTCCTTAAATTAATTATACAAATCAATTTATTAAGACAACTAGGGTTTTCCCAAAATTACCAAATACCCCCAACATATCAAAATACCAAAACTTAGAACAAAACTTATACATTGGAGTAGGAAATCCCTACCTCGAAGAAATTAACCCAAATGGAGAAGACGGAGATGAAGACCCAAAATCCAAAGTGCTCCAAATTCACAAACTCTCAGATTAAAACGGAGCCCTCGACTCACACTATCTTTTTAATAAAGCAACTAGGGTAGAAACACACCCTAAATAGATCAAACCTAAGAGAGAAGAGAGAGAGAAGTCGGACCTAGGGTTTGGAATCAAAAAGAGGATGAAAAACTGTTCAAAATCCCGCTGCTGCCTATTTAAACTGGACAGGCTCGCTCGAGCGAAGACTTGGTCGCTCGAGCGACCAGACACAAGAAAACCTCGCTCGAGCGAAGAAAAGCTCGCTCGAGCCAAAAACTCGATGCTTCAGGTCTGCAACACAGAAGCTCGCTCGAGCGAAGGAATGCTCGCTCGAGCGAAGAACTCGAAAACATACACCTCGCTCGCTCGAGCGAAGAAACACTGCTCTCAGGTCTATACTAGACGCAATCGCTCGCTCGAGCGAAGAAACCCTGGCTCGAGCCACCAGACACAAAAACAACCCTCGCTCGAGCGACCAACCCAAAAACTGGACAGCAACACTTGGTTTCCGAACCCAACCAACCTGTAACAAAACCTGCCCAACATATCCTATAACTCAAAAATAAGGAATTAAAGGACAACAGCAACAATATAATAACAACTGAATCTACGGAACATAAGTCCAGGTACAACAACCAAATGGGAAAAGACCGGGGTCGCTATAAAAATGGAGAGAGAGAGAGAGAGAGAGAGAGAGAGATGTGCCTTTTTGGTGATGCAGTGGTGACTGTTCCCTTCATTTCTGAATATAGGAGATGATAGTAATGATGAGGATGTGCTGTGTGTAGATAATTTTGAAGTTGGAGATATCTATTTATATAAACATAAGACTAAGAATGAGCGTATGACATGTATGCTGTGACAACTTCCTCTTTTTGTTCAACTTATTGATGCTAAGTGCTTTCCTCTTGTAGGAGTGCTTCATTTAGCATTTGCTTCAGATCTTGAGTTTACTTGCTTTTCCTGTAATGTTTGTTGTTACCTAGCTGACTTTTTAAGCAGATATTCGTGTTGTTTGCTGTGTCCCTTGAGAAGATGCCACTGGTGTTGCCGAATATCAGAAAAGTTCTTAAGGCAATGATTAGTAAATGCCACTATGAAATTTTGAAAATCTGTAATTGATATTACTATTATGATCTCTTAATGTGATTTCTGCTTTTCTTTCTCTAGCCAAATGGTTATTTGCTATTCTGTGACTATGCCACTGGTGACCTTGCTCAGGTTAATTTACAACTTATATTCTATCTTTTGAATACATGTTTGTGTGTGTGTATATATATATATCTATGTGCTCTTTCATTTCAGTGGAGAATGAGCTCTTTCAATGGAGAATGCGCTCTTTCAATTCAATGGAGAATTATATAGTAAATATTCCAGTTGCTTTTGATGCTCTCTTGGGAGGGTGCACGGAGTGGAAGCTAGAGCGCTGGACTATACTTCGTGAAAACGTCTTATGATTTGGATACTTTTCTTAGTTTGTATGTTTGAGGTTGTTAAAGTCGTATTTTAGAGATTAGTCGTATTTTAGAGGTTGTTAAAGTTGTATTTTAGAGATTAGTGGAAACTAGAGTCGTATTTTAGAGACTAATTTATTTACGATTTGTAGTTATATTTTTTGGATGTTTAAAGTTGTATTTTAGAGAGTAGTGAATCTTATAATTTGGATACTTTTCTTGATTTGTATATTTGAGGTTGTTAAAGTCGTATTTTAGAGATTAGTAAATCTTATGATTTTGATACTTTTCTTGATTTGTATATTTGAGGTTGTTAAAGTCCTATTTTAGAGATTAGTAAATCTTATGATTTGGATACTTTTCTTGATTTGTATGTTTGAGGTTGTTATCAACTTGATATAATAGAAGTTGAGGATGGAAGTTAGGATGCAGGTTGTTTGGTGTATGGATATTAGATTTTTTACTTACTTCATAGTTGCTTCTGCTTGGTTTGTTCATAAGTTGCATTTTATAAGTTACTGTCCGCATACTGTTAGGCAATGTTATATTCCTGTATATATATATATATATATATATATATTATATTTTAAAAATAACCTTCTACGGCATATAAAATTATGTCATAAAAAGTATAATGATTTAGGACGTGCAAGAAAATGCCGTAAAAGATTATATACGGCATACAAAGTATGTTATAAATATATTAAAAATGAGCTTCTACGGCATACAAAATTATGTAGTAGTGTGATGATTTATGACATGCAAGAAAATGTCATAAAATATTATATACGTCATACAAAGTATGTCATAAATATATTCAAAATAACCTTCTACGGCATGTAAAACTATGTCATAAAAAGTATGATGATTTATGACATGACAAAAATGTCGTAAAAAATTATATACGACACGCAAAGTATGTCATTAATATTTAATTTATTATTTTTTACGATTTTACTTGCATGTTGTAAATAACACTCAACTTTTCACGACATGTCATATAACAGCATGTGTGTGCATGCCATGAAAGTTTTTACGGCTTGCAAGCCGTAAAAATTTAATTTTTTTGTTGTGCAAATAAATCAAAACAAAGTTGAAACAAAAACAAAAACAATCATCAAAATGCAAAAGGTCTAACAGGGTTATAACAAATCCACCTCCATAATACAATGAAGTCTAATCTAAGGATTAAGTCTATCATCGTCTACGTTGACGAAATTAGATCAAAACACTCTTGATATGATCAAGAGAACTGTAACACTTGTGCACCTTAAGACAATAAGATGTGTGTAATTTCAATATTTTTTTAATTGAGATCCTTTGGGTGAGGTAATATTGAAATGGTAGAGTGGAAATTTGATCTAGAATATGATAGGAATATTGAATTGCACTCAGATTTGTCAGAAAAATGCTTTAAAACCTTGAATTTATGATTCAGGTGTCAACACTAGGGCTCCTAGGGTTGACACACTTGCATTTCTTTCTTTTCCTCTTGGAGTTCTGCTTCCTGGTATCGACATTGCTTGGTCAGTGATCTAGGTGTGACACTGCTTGGAAGTTTTGACACCGGGGCTTTCTGGGGTCGACACCCCACTTATGTTGAACTTCCTTGGAGCACCACTGTTTTGAGGTGTCAACAGGCCTGTTTAGTAGAGCTTATAAGTTGCTTATTTAAGCTTTTAGCTTAATTTAAGCTAAAATATTGTGTTTGGTATAGCTTAAGTTAACCAGCTTATAACTTAAATCAAGTTATTTCTTAGCTTATCTCAAAAGCTGGTCAGGGGGTGCTTAAATTTTTTACTTAAGCGCGCAGTTGGTGTGAGGGGCTAAAATTATTTAAATGTCCTTGTCAATACCCAAATATTAATATTAATTAAAAAAGAAAAAATTGTATATTTCTGAAGAAAAAGAAAAAAATCAATATTAATTAAAAAATAAATATTAATTGGTATTAATCATTAATAAATTCATATTGTATATTTTTATATTAATTAAAAATAAAAAATTGTATATTTCTGAAGAAAAAGAAAAAAATCAATATTAATTAAAAAATCAATATTAATTGGTATTAATTATTAATAAATTAATATTGTATACTTTTGTAATGAATTAATTATTAATTGACACTAATTAATAACAATTGTTGATTATTTATATTAATTGATACTAATAAAAATTAATTATTAATATTAATTTATTCTAATTAATAATTTTAGTATTAATTGAGACTAATTAAGCCATTAATTGATACTAATTAATAATTTTAGTATTAATTGATACTAATTAAGCAATTAATTGATACTAATTAATTTATAATGGAAAAAAAATTGTGACAATAATACTTCCATTACATTTTATCAAATGTATCAATTTTTATATTAATTGATACTAATTAATACTAATTATATTAACTTTTATTAATGAAATAATTTTTTTAAAATTAAAACTGAAAAAAATGACAAAATAATCATTTTTATATCATATAAGGGTAGAAAGGACAATTATACTGTAAAAAATTATTTTACAGCTTATTAACCAAATACTACTCTGCTACTTAAATTCACAATCCCACAGCTACACCAAACAGGTTAACAGTTTATGTTCACAGTTATAAGCCATAATCTATTAAACTATAATCTATAGTCACTTTTTCACAGCTCTACCAAACGAGGTCAACATCTCCCCCTTAAGGCACTTAGAAAATTTTGAAAATTCTTGTGGCGTTTTGAGCCCCTTTTTTGGGGAATTTTTTTTTTATATATTTTATTTGACTTTAGAGCTAACAATCTACTTTTGGCCTTGGGCTAGAAATTGACCCCTATGCACTCTGTTTCCTCACTCACTCTCTCTCTCTCTACATCGTAACCCAACATCTCCTCTCTCCAAACTCTAGTTTTATGTGTATTTATTTACAATTTGGAAGACTAGCATATAAAATTGCGAATCATAAGTAAAATCTATTTAGAGTTCTGAATAATTTTTTTTTTCCTGATGTAATCTGTGTCCTACAGGGCAAATGTTTGTTGGTGATCTGTGTCATAAGTAAAACATAGTAGAAAGTCATTCTAGTTTTATTATATCATACCAGCATATATATCTCTTCTCTCTCTCTCTCTCTCTCTCCTTACTGTGAAATTGAAGTTTGCAATTTTTTTTAATATGTTGGTGGATTGGTTGTAGAGACTAATCAGCATCGTGTCATGTGACGCTTAGGGAAATGGTTGTAGTGACTTTGACCAAGATCAACGGGACTACAACTTTTGAAGTTTCTAGTTTGGGCTACGTGTGTTAATTTGTTTGATTTTATGTATGCCAATTTGGGATTTGTTCTTACAGTGTTTATTTGATTGAATTGTATTTACTTTAATAATCGCAGTTTTTGTGATGTTTATATAGCTAGATCGTCTAGCTTGCCTTGATAACTTCATAGTCCATGTTCTTTATTGATAATATATTATTAAATATCACTTAGGTTATTTTTCTGGTTTAAGAGTGAATTCTTTTCCTTTTATGGATATTTTTTCATTATATCACTGGTTTTTTTAATTTCCTGAACATAAGGAATCCTTTCCTTTTAGGATTAGATTTCTCTTTTCAAATATTAAACTAGTAAGCACATGAGATTGAGAAAGCAATTCATCTTTTAAGTGTTATCAAATTAATTTTGTGATATACTAATAATATTAGGGAGCTGTTAAGATGTGCACCTCAATAAAATGTGCACATCATATACACATTTATTTTAAGCCATTAGATTTTTACAAATTAATCTCAGCCACTGAATATTTTGATTAGGAATATTGACCACCTCTTCAACCGGTTACCTTTTTTCAAATTTGTTCAGTTTTCAAAGCCCTGTTTTTGAGACAGCACGCAGACACTCTTCTTCGCCCTCGAAGATCATCCCGCGAAGACCATCCCTGCGAACCAGACCTACCCTCGACTTCGCCTGAAGGTATGTCTCTCTCTCTCTCTCTCTCTGCAACTTTTTTCTCTCCCTCTTTCTCCATATCCATTCTATGAAACCCTGGACCACAATTCCTTTCTTTGAAACTGCCCCTTTCACGTTTGTGAACTGACTGGGTTGGTTTATAAAAATAGGAAAATACCTAGACCGCAATCCCTGGGTTGGTCTATGAAACCCTAGACCGCAATCCCTTTCTCACATTTTATATTTTCATGATTCATTATCAGTGTTCTGTTGCTCTTTCTCGTATTTCTATTTCTTAGAATACTATATTGCAGCTTCCATCTTTTTCATTTTCTCATGGGTAATGTGGAAGATTTTAACATTATATGAACCTTTATCTAACTATATTAATATAAATAGACAGTTTATCATACTTGAAGAGAAAACATACAGAGAATTTTTCTATTGTGGTGTGGGAATTGGGCACATGAGTTAAAAAAACTAATTTTGTAATGATTTCATTACTTGGTTCTTATGGGTACTTAAGCTAGCCTCACTACTGTCACTTTTCCCCCCCCATTATCACTAGTAATTATTAAGCAAGTTAAAAAACACATTAGTAACACCTCGTTTATGCATAATGTAAGCCAATTCATATAAGAAAAAGGTAGGCCCATGATAACATTGTCTTTATAGAATTTAAGAAGAGGTTCCCTAAAAGATTAATGTTTAATGTTCCCTTAAGCCCTTTTTGAGGTCATTTGATTAACATTAACATGTTAGTTGATAAAGCTACAAGAAGGGTAGGTTTGTGCTTTTTGTTGTCACAACAATACCATGCTCAGTCACTGCTCATGGATATGTTTGGTTTGTTTTCAACTTTTTTGGGGGAAAAAAAAGTAGAAAACTAGTTTGGCAAACTTTTTCTGAAAGCCAATTGTTTAGAAATGTCATATATTTATTTTTGAAAACAGCTAGCACAAGTTTTTGAACTTTGTTATGACGGAACAAACGAAAACAAGAAAGTAAAACGGAGGAATCACACAAGAATACAAACATACGAGTGGTTTGGCTAAAAGCCTACATCCACAAGCAAAAAATGACAAAGGGTTTAACTATCAAAAGAAGAGAAATTATAATGACCGACTGTTTCTATCAAAAGTCATTTTTGTAGCAAAACTTCTGTTTAATCTCATAACCCTAATCGTCAAAATAACTCATAATATATACTATGATTGAATGAAACAAGAATCAGGTCAGAACTAGTAAGCCCATTAATTGGGTCGTGAGCATCGCCAACAGGTCATAAGCACAAATCGGATAAAATAACCTACAACAAACCTTTTATTATTTTGTTTCTAAAGAGACAAAAATGAAAATAGAAAAAATAAAATTAAAAAAAAATGCAAAAACAATACTGAACAGGTGTAGACTAAAAAGAAAACTTATTTTGCCTGGATAGTTAAGAAATGCTCCTCCATGAAAGCAGCCTAGCTAGCTATATCTCAATCTTCATTCTAGCCATTAAACCTTGTTGTTATCACTGGTGATTTTAATTTTAATTTTGATTTTGAATTTGATTTTGATTTTGATGTTGATTTATTTTTATTTTTTTGTGAAGGGTGATTTTCTTGAATGCTCTTTCTTACTTAGCTTTGGTTTGGTTCATTTCCTCTTTGATTTGCTTTTTGGGGTGTAAATTTTGTTAAAGCCATGAGAAAACAAGTGATTTTTAATTAATCTTCATTAGTATTTGATTACTACCATATGTTGCAGAGTAAACTTTTATTATTAGTTTCTTACCTGTGTCATTGCACCCCTATGTTTAGATAATTGTTTACTACAGTTGGGCGTTAGCTCTTCGGATTCCAATCCATGCTAGCTCAGGGTTGATTCTTCTCATTCCCCTCTGATCATCATGTTAGTTGGGCTAGAGCAGATCTGCACCAATCCTCGAGTTTTTCTAAGTCAAACTGTGGATTTGACTGACCTGCTCTCTTCTATATAAAAGTTTTAGAACTGTCATTCTCATTCTCATTCTCATTCTCTCACTCTTAATCTGTGCTGTTGTGACCTATATTTTTTCTTATCTTTTTTAGCCTGAAATGTCAGATCTGTGTTTGTTTCAGATTTTAGTTTAGCTTATAATCAAGTTGTATGAGGAAGTTTGATGTTTTTTTACTTTTCACAAAATCTTTTGTAGCTTAATTTCGATACTATATTCTTTTCTTCTCCTTCATTTTTTTTTTTTTTTTCCATTTATTTTATGTAACTATTTGTCAATTCACCACATTGGTTTTCTAGGTGCACTGTGGAATGAGGGGCAGTCTTCAACCTCCTTGTAATGCTGTTGGTTTGTCAATTCACCACATTTGTCAATTCACCTCCTTGTAATGCTGTTGATCTGCAAGGGATTTGTCAATTCACCACATTTGTCAATTCACCTCCTTGTAATGCTGTTGGTTTGGTTGATCATTTTTTCTTGGCGTACAACATCTTTATCAACATCCTGTCTACAGAAGAATGAAGGTGCACCAAGTCCCCTATTATCGCTGCTGTCTTTCCCATATTAAAGTCTTTAAATCCCTTGCAGATCCTTGCATGGTTAACTTTCTCCATATAACAGGAATGCAGTGTCAACTTTCCTGATTATGGACCTCTACCACTAAATTCACCAGAATGGTGCCTTGCTCCATTTGACCCTGAGGGCATCTTAAGGTTAGAGAACTTTCTGACCCATGAACTTTAAGTACTCTTTATCTTATATTTTATTTCTAAGACTGGGGATATCCTCAAGCGCAAGAGAAGTGATAGTCATAAATCATGGCATTCTGATCACATGAAGTATAGTATCTAAATGTTGCCATAAATCTTAATTGAGTGGAAAATCGGAATAACAATGCCTTTATCTTATTTGATTCCTGTGCAGAGCTGACTTAATCTTACCATTTGCTATTTCAAATGCCCAAGTTGGCATTGGAGGAAAGCAAGCTGGAAATGTACCCAATCTACTCCCAAACACTTGTTCACTTATTCCCAAATAGCATTAGAGATTCCATTATGGTCCAAGACAAATCTTAAATGTTGTACTTTATCTATTAAGGGCCTAACAAATGTTGAATGGAATTCATATTTGTCATGTATTGATATATAGGTATTATGCTATTCAAATCGACCATTTCCTTTTTGGGGGATTGATGTTATAACTTGAACAATTTGTTTTATTTCTACTGAGGACAATCCTTCATTATTATTATCAAAGGTTTAGAGTAATTTCATGGTCTTTTATTATTTAAGTTAATAGGATTGATATCTTTGATAAGGCAGCACTTAGAGAATAGCTCCGCTACTGTATTTTCTGACAGACTATATTTTAGTCTTGATAATATTATTTTTATATGAAGGCTCTTTGATTAAACCTCTTTTGCTCTAAAATGTTCTAGCTCGTTGATGGCTGCCATTACGTGTGTGAACCATACAAAGGAATTTCTGACTGCTTTGCCCGAACAATTAAGGATGAAAGCATTATTGCTTTGTGGAGAAGCAACACTACCAATGTTATCAGATATTTCCCAACCCAGGTTAGCCTATCTTTTGTTTATATTTGTTAATCTTGCCATTTCTTTTGTTTCGTTTTTCTGCTCTTGATTAGTATGGGAGCAGTTATTAGTATGGGAGCAGTATGGGACTGTGCTCTAAAACCTTATTTGTTAATAATGCAACTAAATCTATGATAATTATGTGATTAGGGCTTTTATGTTTCTAAGCTTGGCATGAATTTATTTTTAAAGTATGCAGGGAACAGTGTGGTCTATGGTGTGTGGCTGTTATACACGGTTATGTCGTTGAAATAGTTGGAATTTTTGGATAATGTGTGTCGGTTTGTGGCATCCGTAGTTAAGGTAACGATTTTGTCGTGGCGTTACTGGTTTCGTAGTATGCCCTTGGATTTTCTGTTTTATGTATAGAACAATGTAGTTGACGTATTGATTTATGATTGTGTTGCCGTCATTCGTCATTGGTTACGTTGATAGCTGATATAGTGGTCCACTTAACATGTTGCAATGCCGGCGCTAGATGAGTCATAGAGTTTGCTAATTTTACTTCTATTGGTTAATATATTTTGGGAAAATTTTGTTTTTTGCAGTCGGGGTTTTGTGTCTTTTTGAGTTCTTGGCAGCCCTTCATGTGTTAGGTTTATGTGTACGGTTATTTTAGTAATCCAGTGGCGGTATGCCACTGACAATGAGGTTACTCCATTTATAACGATATGGTATCTTTGAAAATCCAAACATGTGGAATGACACTTGGTATTATTTAAAAATAAAAAATTGAGGACTAATCCACTAGAAGGAAATTGCCAATTATCACATCTTGGTTGTGTTTGAAAATTTAAACTATATTGAACCACAAAGTGGAGGGTCACTTTGTTATGTTGTGGTTGCAAAGTTTCGAAAGTGTCTCCAAGTCATGTTTTCTCACTAATTAGTATTGACAGAAACAGATGGTTGGGGCACCTAACTTAATCTTTATGAAGTCTAGTTAGGGATATATAAAACATTGACTTTGTGGTTTAGGGAGATTGAGGTTGTCTATATTTGTAAGAAGCTACTGCATGCACGGTAGAAGACATTTACCTAAGTCTATCATTTTGGTAACTTTCTTAACTTAGATTAGGAAACAGGGGATTGCTGTGGCCTAAGAAAATTATATATATATATATTATTATTATTATTTGGATTACCACCAGTTATGTTTGTAAACTTTTGAACCTTAACTTACTGGACATGTCACCATATTTTGACTTACTTTTTTTAGCAGACTTAACACAGGAACCTCATAGGTAGCGAATGTTGTGGTAGAGAAAGATCTAGAACAACTATTGCAACTTATTGAAAACAAGGGTGGGAAAATGGAGTGGCAGAGTATGATGGGACACTCCACCTCAAACTTGACATACCAAGCTTGGCGCCATGATCTTGAGGTACAATTTGACCTTGACTTTGTAAGATTTGTATTTTCTGTGTGCTGGAGAAATCTGTGGGAATTACTTACATGGATTTTGACCTTTGTTTGATGCATGTATTGTCTTTCAAGAGCTGGAAAAGTGGGCCCAAGTCTTGGCATTTGCATTATAGTTTAATTAGAGTTTTTCATTAGTAATAGGAGACATAAATTCTAAAGAAGCAAAATTCTCATATTAAATATGAATTGACTTGGATATGGATATGGGATAATAATCACAGTTCACACTTGCATCCATTTTGTTTTTCTATGGAAAACTGGATGGATTACACAGCTTGACTAATTAAACAATAATAGATTCTTTAAAAGCTTTCCGTTGGTTACAGGAATATACTAAGATGAGGGAAAATCCTTTAGTTGAGCAGGAAATGCTTATGCTTCTTTCTTTCTCACTGTAACAACTTGATTCCAAAGTTTTACCATTTTTAGCTTAGATGGGTTGTGGGATACATACCCATGTAGCTTTGCTCCTTATATTGGTGTGTGGCTCCTTGTTATTAGATGTTCAGACCTTCACTTTTTGTCAATTTGAAATTGTAGAATATAACAGAAGCTTGCATAGGGGCATCTGGTTAAATGATACCTGATGACTGTCTTAATTTTTATGTATATATAGTATTTTCTGGAGACTTAAGAATATTTTTGACTTAATTTTCCGAAACCTGTCCTAATTGCAAGATCTTGTTAGAATTCAAGTCTTCCTTCCCATTTTCATTGTTGGTTAAAATTTGTATGCATCAAAACCTAACAGTGAATCTTGTTCATCAGATGGGGCCCGCAGTGTACCGTAGCAGAGCCGTTTTTGAGGATGCAACTCCGGAGATGGTTAGAGATTTTTTCTGGGACGATGAGTTTCGCACTAAATGGGACACCATGCTTGCATACTTCAAAATATTGAAGGAATGTTCTCACACGGACAACGATTGTGCAATGGATAAAAAAGGTATTTCTGAATACATGCATTTTGCATCTATATGGATGAGTTTTATCTTCAATTGCTCTTGTTCTGACAATGTATGGTTTGATACCTTGATTTGCTCGTTTGTGCAGTTCCCCTTTTTCTGCTGTGATCGCGAATATATCATTGGTCGAAGAATATGGGAAGCTGGAAATACATATTATTGCGTTACAAAGGTAATAATTTCTCAAACTGTTCTTAAGTTTTTTTAGCATCTTGCTCTACTCTATGCAGTTGTTTCCCCCACTGAATGAGTTGCCTTATATATATCTATGTATTCATCATAATGTATAGCTCTTCGTTTCTCATCAAACACAATGGAAAGAATGAGAAAACTGTAGAACTTGACAGCAATATTTTTATTATGACAATTAAAATGATAATTACTAGGGTACATACTCGATGAATATTCTTTGCCTGTTTTATTTTTTTTCATTTGTTTGTTAGATTTTTATTTTTATTTTTTGGTTGATGCAACTCACAGTTTTTTTTCTTGTGTGTGTGTGTGTGTGTGTTGGCAATAAGACATGGAAATATCTTCCAACTTCTTGCTTTTCTTTGGAAAATCAAATTTCTTTCAAATGTTTGTGTATATTGGCTGTGTTGGTGTATGGACAATAGCTTTTAACTTGAAGCTGTAATATTGCAGGGCGTGCCATATCCAGCTAAACATGTGCCATTGCATTTATAGTTAAAATTATCATTACCAAAGTGCTTTCAGGAAACAATGATCAGATCATTTCCTGTTGTGGTTCTTGTCTTTGAATGTTCTACTGATCTTTTCAGTTCAACTGATTTTAGTTAAATCTCACAGAATAAAAAAAAAAAATTAAAATTTTTTTTAAAAAAAAATAGAGCTATAACGGCGTTTTCAAACGCCATTATAGTATAGTATTAACGGTTATATTTTTAAAATAAAAAAGAGCTATCGCGACGTTTTTAAAATGTCGCTAAAATAAGAAGTGACGTCATGTACTGTATACAGCACATTTAGAGGCGTTTTAAAAAACGCCGCCTATATTAATATAGCGACGCTTTTAAAGCGTCATAAAGCTACGGTGACGGCTGCATCTTCGACGTTTGATATTAAACGTCGCAAAAGGAATTACCGGCGTTTTTGATAGCTATAGCGGCGTTTTTAAAATGCCACTAAAAATCTAATTTCCAACAGTGTAACAAAGGGATGGATTGACATCCTGAAATTTGAAAGGAAGTGATGTCTAATCTGGATTTGATTTAGGACCTCCAAACAACTTCATCTTGTCAGTTTTGGAAGTTTGAATTAAAAATGCTGGCTTGTCGATGTGATTCATTAAGTTTCCGTTTTGATTTATCATTTGTTGACAACCATGTCTTGTTTTATAGAATGTCTCACAGAATTTGCAATTTCATCAATCCTTTTCAGGCCCTGAACTTTGCTTTCAAAGATTATTTTAAGAGGCTGTTTAATTTCAAGAGAGACAAGGATGGTTACTGGAAGTGGTTTGCCGGGAATTTGGCGTCAGGTGCTGCTGGTGGTGCTTCATCTTCTCTTTTTGTTTATTCCCTAGATTATGCTCGAACACGTTTGGCTAATGATGCTACAGCTGCTAAGAATGGTGGTGGAAGGCAGTTTAATGGTTTAATTGATGTTTGCAGCCTCATAACTAATCCCATTATTGGATGATTTCCAAAATTTGCCTGGTTTATTATTTCAAATATTTTTTTGTTGGAGCACGTAATGTTATTATAGACCTTTTCACTTGTCTCCATGTGAAAAGGTGATGATGGAGGATGAATATCACTAGATACTGGCTTGGTCTCAAATCAATTCTTTTGTTATTTTTCTAACTTTTTCCTTTGACAAATGTACATTTGAATCGAAATAGGAGTTATTGTTTCATATTAGTGCTACTTTGCAATTTTATTACAAGTAATAATTTTAAAAAATACAATTAAAAAAATAAAGATGTAATGGCATTTTTCAGAACCCCACTATATAGGTTTTTTAAAATTAAAAAAGCTATGATGACGTTTTTGAAACATCGCTAAAAGTTGTCAAGACATCAATGTATCACATTTAAAACGCCGCCTATAACAAATTAACGACATTTCTAAAGTGTCGCTAAAAATTGTCATGACGTCACTTTGCCTTATGTACCATATTTAGCGGCGTTTTTTAAAACGCCGCCTATAACAAATTAACGACGTTTTTAAAGCGCCACAATGCTATAGCGACAGACGCGTCCTCAGCGTTTGGTGCTAAGCGTCACAAAAAGAATAAGTGGCGTTTTTGGCACTTATCGCGGCGTTTTTTAAACGCCGCTAAAAGTTGAATTTCCTGCAGTGAGACACAGACCAAACCTTGGTTCGATCATATTACCTGAACTTCAGCGACTTAGCAACATTAGTAGAAGCTATTTATGTATTTAATTTTTTTTTTTTTACATCTCTCTTTTCATTTCCCTTCACAAATCCAAGATTCAAACACGATTCCTGATCTTGATAGCTGGTTCTTAAAGGATTTGGATTTTTCATACAATATGCTAGGTTTGATTTATGCATAAATGTTGAACGCAAATATTTTTTTCTTCTTCGGATACCCAAAGCCATAATAATTGGATTCTTTCATCCAATCTGAAATCACCATTCCCCTCTTTATACAAATATAACTGCATCATCTATTGGGACATGAAACTCTTAACTAAATTTTGTTTGATATGATCCAATCAGAATCTATGGAGGATGAAATCTCCAACTACCCACAAGGCCTTGTTCTGGTCCCGCGTGGAGGTGGTGATAGTAGTAGTGTTATAGGCCCTCATATCAGAGGTAGCCGATTGAGGGCTACATCTGCTACTGGTGATGAGGAAGTGGAAGTGGATGTATATCTCCTTCTTCTTGGTACAACAAGGTATGATCATTAAACCAGAATTCTTTTTAACTTTTGCAAAAGCATCCGAAGAAAGCATGCATGATTGATTCTTGAATGCGAAATCCTGTTTACATTTAGTGTGTAGGTGAATTCAAATGGAAGACTGAAATAATTTTAGTCGCTAATTACCTTTACCGACAATTCTTTGGCGACGACTACTGCGACCAAATAATTTAGTTGCTAAAACCCTTCGGCGACTAAAAATTAACTTTTGGTGACTAAAAACTTAGTCGCCAAAAGTGAAAATTCTTGTAGTGTATGATTCATTAGTAAAAGTTATGACATTTTGTTAATCTTATTATGATTGTGGAGAAAAAAGTTGTGGTTATGATTCATTAATAAAAGTTATGACATTTTGTTAATCTTATTATGATTGTGGAGAAAAAAGTTGTGGTTATGATTCATTTTAGTAAAAGTTATGATTTTACTACCAAAAGTTATGATTTGTCACGGTGAATCATAATAAAAAATGTTACGATTCAAATGTTATGATAATTGATTAGAAATAACTATATTTGTTATGAGTTGTCATTATATTGTTATGATTTATAGTGTCTTTGTTATGACACTTTGGTGAATATTATGACATTGTTATGATTCATTGTAATATTGTTATGATATTTGAAAAAAAGTTATGATTCTTTCTATAACCTGTTACATGACCGGTTTAGCAGGTCATTTTTTATGATGTGGCACGATATGGACCATACAATAAGTGCATATTATATGCCCTTTTATAAGGTGCACATTGTAGACTTTCCCATAATGTTAATGTGCTATATATGAAACTTTTTAGTTTATAGGACCGGTGTAGAACAGAGCATCAAGTTGTAGTTCTATAATCATCTTAACCATTTTTTATGGATTAACCAACTGAATTGCCTT
Source organism: Camellia japonica (assembly GCA_030407325.1). Taxonomy (NCBI): domain Eukaryota; kingdom Viridiplantae; phylum Streptophyta; class Magnoliopsida; order Ericales; family Theaceae; genus Camellia; species Camellia japonica. The sequence goes on from JAPPVO010000031.1 coordinate 100,337,474, forward strand.
GAAAACTTTTAACCCGTTTTAATCATTGTTGCTAGTGTATGTGTTTGTTTTAGTGTTGTCTTTAATTTGTAAATGACTTGTGCAAAGCAAATTTGAGAGATGGGGGACACTACAAGAAAAATGGCCTAATTTTAAGAGATGGAGTTCTGTATTAGGTGACATTTGCATGCGCTCTGTCAAAGATAACCATGCTGCCAGGTTTTGATTTCTCCCCCTAACTCACTTCATTCCTTTGCTTTTTGTTTTGGGGATTGAGAGACAACTTAATTTGAACATTTGATTTGTGCAATCTGTCAGTTGCAATTTAATTTTAGCTTTTCTGCAATAAATAATAAAATTTCCTATGTAGCGCCTCTCTAGAAGAGCTTTTTGATTTGCTATTGTTACTATATGGAGACTTGTTGATCCAATTCAATTGAGGGTTGTCCTCTTATGACTTATTACAAAAATGATTTAGAGCTTTAAAAAGAGAGTTCTAGGAGAGCTTTAATATAGTGGGCCCCATTTGTGATGTGATGTGATTTATGTGTATGTTTTTGTTTTTATTTTTTGTTTTTTTTTTCCTTGCCATGTAAGTAGGGCTCAATTTAGAGCTCTACTTTTAGGGCTCTGTATTATTGTTCGACTTATTAATCTCAATAGACCTTTGTCAGCTAAATACTGTAATTGGAATTTATTTGCTAAAATAGCCTTTTGAGAAATTAGTTCAAATAGATGAAGAGTTGGTAGAACTGTTCACTTTTGCTTGTTTGTATTCTTATGCAAGGGCATTATATGAGGCATGGGGATCTTGCCTGCAAATTGGAAGTTTATGAATCCAAGAAATTGGTCTCTTTATTTTTGTGTATTGCTTTTTGAATATCTCAGAGTTCATTTTTTTTGTATCACATAGATTTATAGCTCTTTGATCCATTGTGTATTTCTCCTTTTGGTTGTCGTGAAAAATATCTTCTTCTTTTTCTCATCAGTTTATCTCAGTAATTTATGCTTTTTTCCTCACCTAGAAGCCAACATCTTATAATTCATAATTTAATTAGTTAATGACTCAATTAGTTTATTTGAATGAATTTTCATGCAACTTGTGCGGTGTTTGAATATGATTGTGTAAACATTTGTTTATTATTTTTGGGTAATAAAAAAAGTTGTGCGGGTTCAAATTATTAAATAAAAAATTAAATATAAATAGGACTTTTTGGATTCTCAAAAAAATAAATAAATAAAAATAGAGGACTTATAGTCACCAAAGGTTTAAATTTTGACTTTTGCCTGCTAAATTTTTAGTTGCCAAAGGTTTAAATTTTGACTGCCGCCCACCAGTGGCGGAGCCAGAAAATTAAATTAGAGGGGGCACTTATTAATTACAATATCGAAAATTTTTACAAAAATATTTTACGCAAGTTTTTACGATTGATTTCAAGAAATATTAAAAAAATAATGTTATTTATAACTAGTGTATCATGAACAATATAAAAAATATATGGATATAAGTCTTAAAATAAATTATAGGGTAAATTACAAATACACCCTCTGAGGTTTGATTAAAATACGAATCGCCCCCTGTGATTTTGAAAATTACATTCCATCCCTGAGGGTTCTAATTTCATAACAAAAAGCTCATTTAATTAATGAATCATCAAGTCAATTAACAGTTTTTAATGATATTAGAAATATATTTCAATTAATAATTTAGGTAATTTTATTATTGTATAGAAGATCAATTATGAATTTCATTTTTTTAGTTAATTCTGTTAAATAAAAAATACTAACAAAGAGGTATTTGTAATTTTTCAAACAACAAGGACAATTTATATTTTAAACAAATCTCATAGGGTGTATTTATAATTTATCCTAAATTATATAATGATAAATTATTTTTTCATACAAAATTTGATTAAAAATTCAATATAATGGTAATACTACGTCATCATTAATATGTGATGCCACCAAATAATAGTAAATAAACACATAGAGAGTAAACTTCTATGTCAAATGTAACTAACAATCCAATAAATTTCATATTTTTATAGTGAGATTACTTATACTTGCATGTCAATAATAATGACATCATCGTTACATTCAAAATTTTTTATAAAGTTTTCATAGATATTATGATTTATAGTAGTCTCTTCATTTTCAATCAAAACAACCATTATTGTTTTCATAATTTTTAAAATGTCATTGATAATTCACTGTAATAATATTTTTATAATTTTTTTATTTAAAATATTTTCTTTATATTAAAAAAAAAAAAAAAAGCCTAAAATCCAGGGGGGGCACGTGACCCCCCTGGTCCCCAAGTACCTCCGCCCCTGCCGCCCACTATCTTTTTAGTCATTAAAGGTCTAAGTTTTGATTTGTCTACTAAATTTTTAATCACCAAATGGGTAGCACATTGACTCTTTATCCCAAAAATTTCTAGTCGCCAAAGGTTTAAATTTTGACTATCGCCTACTAAATTTTTAGTCATTAAAGGTCTAAGTTTTGATTTGTCTACTAAATTTTTAATTGCTAAAGGTTTAAATTAATTACTAAATTTTTAATCACTAAAGGTTTAGTTGCTAAAAATTTAAATAAAAAATTATTTAACTTTTTAAAAATTACATGAAGACTAAATTTAAAATATATGGCAACTAAATATTTAGTCCTCGAAGGTTGTACTTTAGCAACTAAAAATATTTTAGTCAGCAAATATTCCAAATACTTTTGAAGTGTTGGTGGCAAACATGGCGAGTAATGTTTTTAGTCGGCAAAAGGTTTTGGTGACTAAAATAATGCTTTTTGTGACTAAATTTTTAGTTGCTAAATGTGACATTTCTTTTATTGTGGAGTTGAAACAATTATATGATATTCTAACAGTATAGATGTTCATGATGACGAGTTAGAATAATCATCACCGATGCGTCCTCACAGCAACGGTCTACCTCCGTTTCTCCTAGAGAAATGTATTCCCTGAGAACAGAGATGCCATGTGTCCGTTTGTATACATACCCATTAGAATCATATCTAATTTTGGAAACCTATTGTTATTAGAATTAACTGTCTTGTTCTTTACCGATGCTTTGATTTGAGCCTTATAATTATAGCGATCCCAGTTTTTCCTTCATTGATCATTGTATTCCAGACTTAGGTTCCGTGGTGTTGGTTCTTGTTTATATCTTATTTCCGTCCTTCAATTATTTTAATATGAGTTTTAGAATGTGTTGGGCTGGTTTGTAACAAGTTGGGTGAGTTTTGAAACAAATGGTTGCTAACTAGATTTTGGTATCTTCGCTCGAGCGAGCTCTTTGTTTTAGTTCCTTCGCTCGAGCGAGAGTTGGGTGTTGTGTCTGGTGGCTCGAGTGAGAAGTCTTGCGCTCGAGCTTGCGTCTGCATCCAGTTCTGGACCTGAGAGTTGCATTCCTTCGCTCGAGCGAGCGAGCTGTATGTTTTGGGTTTCTTCGCTCGAGCGAGCATTCTTGCGCTCGAGCGTACTTCTGGTTGCAAACTTGAAGCTTCGAATTGTTGGCTCGAGAGAGGCTTTCTGCGCTTGAGCAAGGTTTCTTTGTGTCTGGTCGCTCAAGCGACCACTCCTTCGCTCGAGCGAGCCTCGAATATATCAGTTGGCAGCAGCTTCTCCTTCTTCACTTTTTCATCTTCTCTTTTTACACAAATCCTAGATCGGCTGCTCCCTCTCTCTCTACACTCTCTCTCTCGAAGATTTCATCTACTTCTAGTGGTCTTCTACCCTAGTCCCTTTGGAAGAAAGCTAGAGCTTGGCGAGGGCTTCATTTTAATCTGAAATGTTGTGGATTTGGAGCACTTTGAGTTTCATCTCTCTTCTCCTTTGGGCTTTTAATTCCGAGGTAGGGATAACATACTCTAATCTATGAGTTTTGACATAAGTTTTGGTCATTTTGATTAAGTGGTATTGTTTGGTAATTTTGGGAAAGTTAGGGTTTGGTTTGAGGTTATAAAAAAAAAAGGGTTTTCAAAATGTTAAATTCCATATGTATGTGAGACCTTGGAAAATGGTATTATTGTTGTTAAATTGGTGAAATGGAACCTTAGGGTTGATATTGAGAAAGGGGAAAAAATGTCCTAATTATGTTGAATAATTAATTTGAATAATTAATTTGGGGAAATGTGAAATTGACTTGAGGATAATGAAATTGGGAAATTGTTGGAGTAAATGGTGTAGTTGGATAATTTAATCACTCATCTATGAAAATGTCGATCTTTTATCTGTTGATAAATCTATTATCTGTTTAGAGATAACTGCTTTGGGCTATCGGTGGAGATAGTCTTGATTGTTGTAGACACTGTATGTTAATTAGAGAAAACTGAAACTAATCGAATGTGTTATGTCATTGAATATGACGGTTGAAATAATACAGCGAATATGTGTATTGATTGATCATTGCATATGACAAGTGTTTAAATACATTGTATATGCATATTGTTTGGGAGGAGATAGGGGATGGACTCCATTAATACAGCAAATATGTGTATTAATTGTGAAGTATGGAAGTGTTTTTAACATGAGTTGTAATTTTATTTGAATTGTTGATATTGGAGGTGTTTTAATATGAGCCGTTGTCTAATTTAATTGTTTGGCCAGGTTCTAGGCCATATCTATATAACTTGAAAATTGGATAAGTAAAGGAAAGTGAAATGAAACATGGATTATTTGTCATGGAACTGAATTGTGTTACAAGTTGTTTTAGAAGTGTTAGCCATTTATCAAATGCTAATGTTTTAGTTATTTCTCATACTTGGTTTAGTATATCTCTACTAGGCATTGGCTCACCCTATATGGGACATCATTTTTAGGTTCAGGTGACATGCCACCTCCAAGGACATAGCTTGGAAAGTTTTGGAAGTTAAAGACTCTTTTGGTTGTCTTGTTATTTTGGTATTACATGTAAATCCAAGCCGAGGGCTTAATGTGTATGAGTTAGTACTCTCTTTTTATAACCAAGTGTTGGCTTGGAAAGTTGTAAGCCCATAGGGTATTTACTTTTGTTGTCAACATGTAATACTTTTGTAATGAATACTCTGAGAAATAGAAATATGCTTTATTCTCTTATGTCTATGCATGTCAAGAATGTGGGTTTATATGTATTATTTTGAGGGCGTTACATAATCGTTAGCGGCCTCTTCTACTGGTTTCAGTGCAGTGTTCACAGCATGATTGTCCTAGCTTCTTCTACTGGTTTCAGTGCGAAACTCTTATCAACTCTGAGGATATGATGGGCCTAAGGTTACCTCTCCAACTCTCTCTCTCTCTCTCTCTCTATGTATATTTTCATTTGTCGACTCGTGTTCTTATCCAGTGATGACTATCGCAGCAACATGGTGTCTGGGGCTCCGATTGTTTTCTTTACTTTATTCTTTATCCCATATTCATTTGCTCTATTTATCTAACTCTCCAACTCATTCTCTCTCTTTCTCTCTCTAGTCATTTGTTAACGCTTGTTGCTCTCCTATGACGGTGATGGCGATGATCGATTGTTTTATTTGGCACAGTACATTTTTTAACTACTTTTTTTCTTCTTCTTTTTTTAGATAATTTTTTATATATATATTTTGATTCATCCTACCATTCTCTATCTTGCATATTGTGCTGGTGTTACTATGTTTGACAATTCTAAGGTTATGGCGGCTAGGATGACGACGATTAATTCTTTTATTTGGCTGGGATGGCTAGTACGGTACGGTGTTTGACGATTATTTTTTTGCATTTTTGGGCCATGTTTGACAATTCTCAAGTCATGCTTTCGCTATCTTTGTCTCTCTTATTCTATTCAATCAACAGATCTTAATCCATTAGCTAGAGAATGGAACACTCTATCTCAAATTATCTCAGTCTATCTGTTCTCTCTTTCACTTTCCATTGTACAACTCATATTTTTTGGAAATGGTAAGAATGTGAGTTGGGATGTGATTGTAGCGAACTCTGGAATCAATCAAATTTTCTTGTGAAATGAAATCAATTTTCAAATTATTCGGTTATATATAAAAGGGTTGGGCTTCCCTCCAGTCCGTAATCAAATTAGAGGGTATTGTTGGATCCGTGAGGACCCACTACGAGTCCCGTTTCGATAATCCGAACCATTCAATGTATATAACTCGTCGAGTACTATATTCTTGTAAAAAATCACGTTGATTGGATATCGATAGTTATCTCAATGGATCAGATTTCTGTCAACCATTTATTTTTTCACTGTTCGTTTTTTTTATACAAAACTGATTTGATTATGTAGCTATCAATATCCGATCAACGTAATTTTTTACAGACCTAGTACTCGACGAGTTCTACCCATTGAACGGTTCAGATTATCAAAAACGAGACCTGTGGTGGGCTCCCACGAGCCCAATAGCTTCCTCCAGTCCGATGACGGATTAGAGGGAAGTCAGCCCCTATATAAAATCACTGTAAATTTTTTCTGCTCAAAATTAGTTTATTTTTCATTTTTTTAAACTTATTTTTGTCCCAAAGAGGAGAAAATTATATAAAATTTTTAATTATTTTTAACTTAACTAATTTTTTAAAAAAATTTATGCCAGACTCAAATTACAGTCTAATACGAGCTAATTGATTTGCACAACTGGGCTTATTCATATACATATACTAGAAAATGTAATTCCTAACTGCTTTCCTATATAATAATAAAATTATCTGAATTATTAATTAAAATAAATTTCTAACATCATTAAAAACTATTAGTTGACTTCATGATGTATTAATAAAATGACTATTTCTTATGAAATTAAAAACTTAAAGTATGAGATATAATTTTCAAAATTATGAGAAACAAATCATAATATAAATTTATTTCGGAGAATATATTTATAATTTATCTTTAATTTTTTAACTTAAAGTTCACTCAGTGACTTTTAAATAAGGGTCAACATGATCATATTTCTTACGTTTGTACACTTAACTTTTTTATATTTTTGAGTTATCATGTTGCGTTATTTTTTAATTTGTGTTCAACTTGTAGCATATGAATGTACAAGCTTCTTCTAAATAATATAATTTTTTTGATTTTTTAAATAATTTTTTAACTTTTATAATTTATGCCTTGGCAAACAACAAAACACACTTTGCACGTAAGAGTCACGCACACATGAAATTAATAATAAATAAATAAACCTAAAACTCTGCACCCTACCCGCCCACCCAGCGTCCTTTCTCACCCACCTCACTTTTTCAAATTTTAAATTTCAAAACACACTCACTCACTCCCTCACACTCTCTCACACACACACAGACTCTCTCTCTCTCTCTTTCTCTCTCTCTCTCTCTCTCTCCTCAAAACAGCAGAATTTTTGTCTTCAATTTTTTAATTTAAATTTATGTAAGTCTATCTTACTTAACTGTTTCATCGTTTATAATTATGTAAGTGATGATGACTATCTTAAGTCTATCTAAAATATTATGTAATTTAATCTCAATTAATTAAATTATATTCCATTCGGAATCACTTAATATTGTTATTAAACTCAATTGATTAAATTATTAAATTTCGTTCCTTTTAAACTCAACCGATTAAATTCCATTCTTAATAACCTAATATTGTTATTATGAGAGAGTTATTTATTGTTATTATGAGAGAGTTATCACCCAACAAAATATATATTTGTAATGAAAACATATTATATCATTTCAATATTTATGTTACAAAATTTTAGAGTGATATTACAATATACTTTGAGTGGTTTTAAGAAATTGATTAAATATTGACTTTTAACTTTGTTTGACTTTATTAAAAAAACATATAAAAAAAATAAAAAGATAATATCACCCAAAATAACTTAAAAAATTGATTTTTAACTTTTAACCAATTACCAACAGCCTTTTAGTGTAGAGTTGATGAGCATCCGTGAGAAGCAAATCCACGTGGGGTTGCCTCTCACTTTTTCCCTTATCTCATCAATCTTCTCTTTCCCTTTCTTTTTTATTTGTTTTTCTTGGGAAGAGATTTCCCCTCCCGTGCCTCTCTGTCCGTCTCTCAAATTTCACCATTGTTGCTCAAGTTTGAGGTCAGAATGGGAAGGGATTTTGCAAAACTTTCTCTTCGAAACAAAACTCACAAAAAGAAAGGTACCAGTACGGTATAAATAATATTGAGATCAAAATATAATCTTAATTTCTACGTATCATATTAAAATAAGTGAAGTGTGTAGTATTTTTTTTTTAATAAAGACACTAAAAAAATATTATTTTTCTTAAAGAACTTTTAATAATTTTATTTATATAACTCTCCTTAGCCTTGATATAAATTAAGAAATAAACATACAAAATTTATAATGTTTGCCAAAAAAAAGAAAAGAAAAAAAAATTCCTATATTTTATTTCACCAACAAAAAATAAAATAGTGAAATAAAAAATATATATAAAAGAAATACTCCAGATAATATTATTTTAATTTGAAGGCGATAATTACTAAGTAATTTTTTTGTTTTTGTTTTTTTTGTTTTTTGTCTATCTTTGAAAGTCTCATATTCTATTGCATGCTTGTATTGCCCTCTTTACCCCATAAATAATATATTCTTTTACACTTACAAAGCCCTGTCCGAGAAAAACCATATACAACCAAAAATAAAAAAACAAACTGAGAGATATCACAAAGGCAAGTCATGTTTCCACATCTCTCTCTCTCTTAGATCAATGTACAGCAAAGTCTACTTTCTTTATACCTTTTTCACTACCAAAGAAGACTAATAGGGGGAGTGAGAAAAATATCCTTTCTCCTTCGCTGCGACTACTCCGGCACAAACAGAACAAAAAAAAAACCGAAACTCATTCTCTCTCCCCTCCATATTCCACCACTTATTCTCTCTATCTATGAGATATATCTTCCCTACTCTCTCTCTCTCTCTGTCTCATTTCTTCTCTCTCCAGAAACATTGGTCTCTATCTAAGAGATCAAATAACCAACCTTTATGCCCTTTGTTATGTAGTAGACTGATGTCGATCCATCCATAGCGACGGCGATGATAAACAGCAACAGTGGTGATGAGCAGCAATGGTGGTGATCACTTGAAGATGTGGCGTTGTGAGGTGGCATTGAGCAGCAGCAGTGGTGATGACTGAAGGAGGTGATGAGCACCACTATGGTTGGTTCACGAGACAATCATCAAAAAGAGATGTATTGCCGTCGGAAAGAGATGTACTGGTGGTGTGGTGGGAAGTAAGGCTGAGTGAGAGAGAGAGAGAGAGAGAGAGAGGAGAGTATATAGAGAGAGTGAGATGAGCGTATCGTGAGTGCAAAGTTTTAGGTTTATTTTTGAAGTGTGCTCTTGGGTGGGAAGTTGAAGGAGATTGATAGAGTAAATTCTCATCTCTACCGTCCATCCCAGCCAGAAATGAATCTTAACCATTCAAATGTCCTAGTAGGACAATTGTCTCTAGGATAAATTCAAAAACCCTCTTCCCTTATTATATAGATATTTGATTAGGCTTCACTAAAAATGTGTAGTAGGCAATTTTTGTTCAGCCGGTAAAAAATTATTTTTCAAATTTCGGCCCAACTAGCCTAATTGTTTTGGGCCATGTTGATAATTGTTCTTGTTGGGCTTGACTAAAAATGTGTTCAAATCGATTTTGAAATCCTTTTTCATGTAAGAATTATTAAAAATATTTGTGTAGGCCCTTGAACTGTCTGACCCAAAAAAAATCAAATTTCTTGAGCCTAGCTTGAGCTCTTTGGGCCAACTATTTTTGGTCTGTTTCAAACTAGCCGGATACTTTGTTTTGGGCCTTGTTTATAGTGCCCAAATTTTTTTGGGCCATGTTCATAGTTGCACATATGCATCTTGTTTATGTGTTGGGCTAAAGAAATACGTATGTCAAATGTTTTCACGCATGGCAATTGTTGCGAAGCTGACTAAAAAATCGATTTTAATTTTTTTTTTCAAATTTTCTTTTATACTTCATTTATGGTCACTAAACGATTCATTTTTATTTCAAAGCTATAGATCTGACTCTCACTTTGGCTCTTGTTCTCTCTAGCTCTCTCTCTCTATCTGCCCCTCATTTGTTTGTGCACTGTCTCTCTCAATATCCCACTTTGACCACCGACCATGGTCATGGCTATTGTAAGTTTCTTCTCTCTTCCAACTTTTTTATACTTTTGAAATGCTTGCTGAAATATGGTGATTTTATTTTCCATCTTTCTCTATTTTTTTTTTAAAACCTAAAAAACTTCATTCGGATTAGTTTTTGGAAATCATTTCTGATTTTTTTTTTTTCAAAACATGTACAAACTAGTTAGAAAAAAAATAAATATTAAAAAAAATTGAAATTTTGTAAATACTCCCTCTGCCTCTATCTCTGGGGCTTTTCCCATATTAAGCCTCTTTTGCATCTTATTTCCCAAACTAGGCCTAGTTTGGACGGATTTCCCAAACTAGGCTAAAGCGCTATTACAAATCGCGCTTTCACTGTTTGGAGCCCAAATTTTGATGAATAGTGAAAACGCTATTTAAAAACGCGCTTTTGATTAAGAAAGCACTGTTCCAAATCACGCTTTTAACATAAAAAAATTTTCTGGAGAAAACGCTATTTGAAATAGCGCTTTCACTGTGCATATGACGAAATCGTGATTCCAAACCACGCTTTCACTGTGCATAGCTGTTTTCTTAAGAAAATGTTTATAATATATTAAAATGTGATCAACATAAAGCATAAGTGCTTTGTCGGTGCATTAATTCTAAGTTGTGCTTATATGTGGAGTTTTTCATATATTTCACATTAGACAAATATGACAGGCACTTGGATATGAATGGTTTTTGAAATTTTTGATGGTTTTGTTAAATATGTTTTTGATGTGGTGAATTCATTGTAAACTAAATGGATGGATGGATGGATGCTTATTTTGTAAACTAAATGGATGGATAGATGGTTATTTGTCAAATATTAATATGCTCATGTTGACAAGTGGTAGTAATTAGATAGATTAATTATTATTTTGACTTCCTTTCGATGGTTTTTTGTTTGTAAATTGGATTGTTGATGGATTGGTATGTTGAAATTAATTGGATGGACATGAATTATGTATTAATTGCAAATGTATTATAGGTATTACCAAAAAAAAAAAAAAAAAAAATTAGCATTACATTGACAAAAATGATGTTTAAAATTGAAAGTTTTTTTTGCGACCAATAAAATTTTAGTCACAATAGGTCTGTGAGAAGATTGTTGTGATCGACTTTTCACAACCAAAATATGTCATTTCTAAATGAGAATTTTCCGTGACTAAGCTAAGTTTGGTCGCCAAAAACCACTTTTCAGCGACTAAAATCGGTGGTCGCAATTGTTACCTTTCATCGACTAGATTTTTGGTCACAAAATGAACAACTTTCGAGAAATTGAAATCCTTTCCACGACCAAAGTATGTGGTCGCAAATGCTTACTTTTCACGACTGCGACCAACTTTAGTTTTGGTCACCAAAAACCATCTGTGACGGGCTTTTAGCGACTAAATTGCGACCAATTTTTTTTGGTCGCTAAAAACCATCAGCGACTAGATATGATCTTTCTGTGACCAAAAAGTTGGTCGCTAAAAGTGTTATTTCTTGTAGTGTTTAAACTAGGGCTGGGCAACAAACCCACCCGCCCGCACAAACCGCCCGACCCTACCCTACCCGCAGCGCTTTGGGCCGTTTCGATGTAGGTAGGCGGGCGGGTGCGGGTCAAGAAATTCACAAAAGATCGGGTTCGAGTTGAACCCGACCCGCCTGCAACCTGCATCTTTTTTTTTTCTTTCTTTTTTTTTTTTAAAGAAAAAATAACTAGTTATTATTATTTTTTTTTGCATTTTGGATGGATGGAGATAACTAGTTATTATTTTTATTTTTACATTTTAGATGAAAGTAAAATTTATTATATGGGCACTTATATACATTATCATGATCTAATGATATTTAAATTAGTGTTACTAGTTTGACTTTTATTTATACATATAAAAAAAAAATCATTATATTCCATTAGTCTAGTAGACACAGTTAAATATGATATTTTGAATTGTCATTCTATTATCACATTATTGCATATTAAAAACTAAACAGTGAAGATTAATCCACTATTAAAATTAGTGTTACTAGTTTGACTTTTAAGGGTTTGTTTTTGCAAGCTAAGGAGGAAGATTAATCCACTATCCTCAAGCATGGTTCCATATCATCTTATCTAACATGTGGACTATTTATTATGATCATGAATTGTATATCTTGTAATTTAATTTATAACTCTTCTATAAAAAAAAAAAAAAAAAGTGTTTAGAAAGTAACAAAAAATGTCAAATTTGCTTAAGTTAAATTTAAAAAAAAAAAAAACTAAACTGCAAACCGAACCGCACCCGCCGCACAAATCGTGAACCGCATCGCGGGCGGTTGCGGGTCCATTTTTTCCCAACCACATAAGTGCGGGTCGGGTCGGTTTTGACCCGCACCCGGCCAAAACCGACCCGCGAGCAGCCCTAGTTTAAACTCTTTTTCAATTGAAAACACAAATAGAATATCTAAACAAATTGAAAATATAAAGTCTTACAAATTATTAGAGGTGCTCACGGGTCTGACGGTTCGGTTGCGACTAAAGAAACTTCAAATCTGCCATCTGTTAAAATTAGGCGGATTAGAAAAAATCAATCCGAAATCGTCTGTTCGTCATCATGCATTTATCTAAAATGCGGCGAATCGGTTTGATTTCGTCAGTTTGGACGAATTGGAATATTTGCTGCTCATCCCTAGAAAAGAATGACACATGGAACCTGATAGATCTTCCAATAGGGTAAAAGACAATAGATGTCAAGTGGATCTACAAAACAAAGTTAAACGAGAAAGGAGAAGTGGACAAGCACAAAGCACATTTAGTGGCCAAAGGTTACAAGAAAGAGTTTGGGGTGGATTAGAAAGAGGTATTTGCTCCAATTGCAAGATTAGATACTATCTAGTTGGTACTTTCTATTGCTACACAAAATTCTTGGCCTACTTTTTCAGTTAGACATGAAGTTGGCTTTCTTACATGGTGAATTACAAGAAGTGTATGTGAATCAACCTACTAGGTATGTGAAGCAAGGAAATGAGCAAAAAGTTTGAAACAAGCACCCAAAGCTTGGTACAATCGTATAAATGCTTATTTTGCTGGAGAAGGCTTTCATAAATGTCCATATGAGCATACACTTTTTACAAAGTTTGGAGAAGGTGGAAAATTTCATATTGTATGCTTATATGTAGATGACTTGATTTACACAAGAAATGATAAAGCCATGTTTGATATTTGTAAACAATCTATGATAACTGAGTTTGATATGACAAATTTGGGGTTGATGCACTACTCTCTTGGTATTGAAGTAATACAGTCATTGGCTGGAATTTTTATTACTCAAAAGAAATACGTCTAAGAAGTCTTAAACAGGTTTCAAATGAAGGATTGTAATTGAGTTGGAACCCCAACAACACCAGATTGAAACTAGTAAAGAAGTTAGATGGAAATAAGGTGAATGCCATTCTTTATAAACAAATTGTGGGAAGTTTGATGTTTTTGACTTCAACTAAGCTAGATATAATGCATTTTGTCAGTCTAATCAGCCGCTATATGGAGAATCCAATAGAGCCTCATCTCTTAGCAGTGAAAATACTCTTTCGTTACCTGCAAAGTACAAAGGATTTTGGTATTTTCTATAAAAAGGGAGCACGGTCAAGTCTATTTGGCTTCACTGATAGTGATTATGTGGGAGATCCTAATGATAAAAGAAGCACTTCGGGTTATGTGTTTATGATGGGGACGGGGGTTGTTTCATGGTCATAAAAAAAACATCAAATTGTAACTCTATCAACTACTGAAGTTGAATTTGTTGCAGCAACGTCAAGTTCATGTCAAGCCATTTAGCTAAGAAGGTTAATTGAAGCACTTCACTACCAACAAGAAGGTCCAACATTGATTTATTGTGATAATGCGTCTACAATCAAGCTTTTCAAAAATTCAGTTTTACATGAGAGGAGCAAGCATATAGATATGAGGTACCATTTCTTGCGTGATCTCTGTAAAGATGTGTGCGGGGAGGAAATATTTGTCGCTCTCCGTATTCCTTGAGTCCAAGCCTCACGTAATGTCGCTTAACCTGAGATTAGAAAGACGGTGAGCTCCCCGACGATGTGTTGCCAGATAACCCTCCAACGATCAAGTTAACACACTTGGAGAAGAAGAGAGAAGGTAGAGCACTTTCTAGAGAGAGTGTATATCAAAAATAACTTACCTCTAACGGTTGCATGCTCCTCTTTTTCAAGGCTGGCCATGCAACTTCAGAGATTGTGGGCACACTACCTCTGCTGTCCTTTTTTGGATAGGCGGCTGTATTCCCCTCTACATTTCTTACACGTATAGAGATCAAAACCTCCAAACAGTGTTTGTCAAACTGCCAAAAGGTATTGACATCTACCAGCAGTGGATTTCCCTTGTCTTATCATTGGTCCATGTGGCATATTGAACCGAGCTATTACTTGGTGAGACATGAACATTATGATGGATAGCCATTGTCGAGCAAAACCAAACCAGTCCATCAGAATCGATTAGACGCGGGGAGTGCCGTTCGGCATCTCGGCCTCACACCGCTGCCTCATGGATCGTCTTCACAACCTTACTCCAAACTGTCTACAGCTCGGCTCCGCCGTGAAACTCTTCATATTTCATGAAACTCGTCATTTGTATAATAAAACTCTTCATATTTCATGAAATTCGTCATTTGTATAATAAAAATCAAGCTTTTCCAAAACATTCCTTCATTTTAACCTCCAACGAAAATATGGCTATTTTATTTATAAAATCTCAACATCTGTTTAAAACTCAAACTTCCAGGTTTTCTCACCAAAACCAACCATCTCCAAGATACTTGAAGAAATCTCCCCAAAAACAACTTCCATCAATCATTATAGTTCAAAACCATAAATTTCTATTTTTAGAAGTAAAAAGAAAGTAAACCCACTTTCAACATCACTCATCTTCTTGAATTAAAAATCAATTTTCAAAACTAATCAAAGGATGATTTTGAAAATCATCTAGATTTTGCAAAAATATATATATAACTCAAAGAAAATCTGTACCTCAAGTATTGAAGAAGAATAGAGATGAAACTCCAAAATTTACAGTGTCGAAACTCGATCTCCATTGCACACAACGAAGCCCTCGAGAAGTTGCACAACTTTGATAAAGAACTTCGGTCTAACTCCCAACGGATTTGGAGGAATCAAAGAGAGAAGATGACATCTAGAGAGAGAAGCTCTAGATCTGAAAATTTTGGAGAGTTTTAGAGAGAGAAAGAACTGAAAAAGTGATTTGAAATCTCCCTTTACGGACTGATATAACATGGTCCGCTCGAGCGTCAAATACACCTTCCTAGTATTTTTGCAGACATGTCAAACTTCTGGAACCAAACATTCTCCGCTCGAGTGCATAAACTGCCGCTTGAGCGGACAAGCAACTTTGAATGCATTTTGTATTTTTGCTTAAGGGGCATTGCCCCTTGACCCCGCTAGGGTGCTGTCCTTGGACTTGCCAAGGGGAGTTGCCCCCTGGACCCCCACGAGCTGATCAGGCAGCTTGATCCCCGACCTAGTCATCGAATTGGCAAAGCATGAAAGAATTAACTTTTGATACAACTCTGCAAGGCATAATTCGGGTTGGATTCGCATCTAAAGGTTTGGAGACATTACCAGTTCCAAGCACACTACTACAACCCGATAACCAAAATAAGAAGAATACAGGGAAACTAAGATACGTAACACCATTCAAAACCATACCAACCCAAGCCTGGAACAACACAAGAGATGGGTCAAAACCGGGATCGCTACATTGCCTCTCTCCCCAAACATACTTTGTCTACAATGAATAACAAAACAAGAAAAAAAAAATACCAAGAAGAACAACATTTTAATATGCTATGCTTGGTTGCCACGAAAGCATAAAACAACATTTCCAAGAAGAAAAAAAAAAAATGCACTTGCCAGAAAACTAGTTTTCCCAATTAGGGAATCACCTAAGAGACTAATCTTCAAAGCAACCAAGTCCGAAGAGTACCTGCTGCGTTCACAGCACCCAAAAGGTGTGTCGAACGTCTCAAACCCTCTCTTTGAAGCCACCAGAGACAAAGATGACATGGTGGCGGTGTGTATAGCGATCTCAGTTTTCCCTCTATTGTTTATTGTATTCCAGACTCGGTTTCGTGGATGTATGTTGTTGTTTTATTATGTTTTCCATCCTTTGATTCTTTGTATTTGAGTCTTGGGGTATGTTGGGCAGGTTTAAAACAGGTTGGTTGGGTGTTGGAACAAATAGTTGCTGTCCAGTTTTTGGTCTCTTCGCTCGAGCGAGTCTTGTGTCTTTACTTCTTCGCTCGAGTGAGGGTTTGTACGCTCGAGCAAGTATTGTGGGTCTTTAGGTTTTCTTTTCAGACGTAGCTTTAGCTCAAGCGAGCTTTTCTTCGCTCGAGCGAGATCAGTCTGGTGTGTCTCTTCGCTCGAGCGAGAGGTCCTTTGCTCGAGCGTGCGTCTGTTTCTCTTTTGGACCTGAAGGTTGTGTTTCTTGGCTTGAGCGAGATTTCTTTAGCTTGAACGAGCGAGGACTATGTTTTGAGTTTCTTCGCTCGAGCGAGGACTCCTGCGCTTGAGCGTGCTTTTGGGTTGCAGACCTGAAGCTTCGTGTTGTTCGCTCGAGCGAGGCTTTGTGCGCTCGAGCAAGGTTTGTCTGTGTCTGGTCGCTCGAGCAACCACTCCTTCGCTCGAGTAAGCCTCGAGTATATTAGTTGCAGCAGCGTGTTTCTTCTTCACTTTTTCATCCCCTTTCACTTCCAAACCCTAGATCCGACTCCCTCTCTCTCTACACTCTCTTTCTCTCTACAAATACCCTTGGTTCTTGGGTGTGTCTACCCTAATCTCTTTGTAAGAAAGGTAGAGCTTGGTGTGGGCTACACTTTGATCCGAAAAAGTTAAACTTTGGAGCACTCTTGAGTTTCATCCTTCTCCTCCTTTGAGCTCCTAACTTCGAGGTAGGGACGATCTACTCCTTCTTATGAGTTTTGACATAAATGTTGAGATTTTGGTGATTTGGGAAGTTAGGGTTTGAGGTTTGTGGTATATAAGGGGGGTTTTGTGTCTTTAAGCCCCATATGTATATAAGGCCTTGGGAATGAGGGTTTGTGAGTCAAATTGGTGGAATTTGGTCTTAGGATCAATATTTGAGAAAAGGGGGAAAATGCCCTAATTGGATTTAAATAATTAATTTATATAATTAATTTGGTAATTGTAAGGAATATGAAATTGATTTGAACATCATGAAATTGGGTGGAATTGGGACTAGTTGGTGTGGTCGGTTTGGTAAATCATTCACCTTTGGAAAACGTGATAAATTATCTGTTTGGTAAGCTCATTTATCTGTTTAGAAATAACTGCTTGGGCTATCGGTGGAGAATAGTCTTGATTGTTGTAGAACTGCATGATCATTAGGTAAATTGAAACTAATCAATTGAAATATGTCAGTGAATGTGATAGTGGGAAGAACACATTGAATATGTGCCTTAATTGATCATGGTTTAAGATAAAGAGTTTAATACATTGAATATGTATCTTGTTTGGGAGGAGATAGGGGATGTACTCCGTATATGATCATGTTTTTTAATACATTGTATATGTATCTTGTTTGGGAAGAGATAGGAGATGTATTCCATATGTGCTTATTTGTGTTAATACATTGTATATGTATCCTTGTTTGGGAGGAGATGGGGGATGTATTCCATATGTGTGATTATATGCTTTATTACATTGTATATGTATCTTTATTTGGGAGGAGATAGGGGATGGACTCCATAGATAATTAAGTTGGCCGGAGTGTCCGGGGTGAAAGTCCCGAAACGTTATAAATTGAAGTGCATGAATGAAGTTGACAATGAAGTATTAATTACATGAGTCGTGGTCTCATTTTGAATTGTTGATAATGGAAGTGTAAATAAGTCGAGTTACAGTCTCACTTAAATTGTTTGGTTAGACAACGAACCATATTTAGAAATTGAATTGGATAAATAAAAGGGAAGTGGTTTGAAACATGGATGTAATTGTTGTTGGGCTATGAGAAGGGTGTGAGTTGGTGTACATGTGTTAATCATTTGTCGAATGATAATGGTTTAGTTGTTTCTCATATTGGGTTTAGTATATCTCTACTGAGCTTTGGCTGACTCTACTTGGGACACCATTTTCAGGTACAGGAGACGTGCCAAGTTTAAGATCTTTGCTTGGGAGGTTTTAGGAGTTGAAGACCCTGCTTTGTTATTTGTTTTGTTGATTACATGTAAATGTAAGCCGAGGGCTTTACTTGTAAAAGAGTTAGAACTCTTCTTTTGTGTAACCAAGTAATAACTTGTAAAGATGTAAACCCGCAGGGTATTATATCATTTTTGTAAACATTTGTAACTTATATGAAATACTCTTTTGTAATATTAACTCTGATGTATGTACGGAAATGTAACTTATCTATCATGTATATAGAACGGTTGGATGTTGGGATTTCATATTAAATATTGAGGGCGTTACAACTTGGTATCAGAGCGTACCGAGTTTGAATACTTGGGTACGTGGGAAGTGGCTAGTACCACAGTGGCTTTGTCTCGCTTGTTAGAGACTTGGATGTAATGCCATGTGTTTATTTGATAATATGTTTACGTGACTATTTGAGTATGGAATTTAGTTTCTAGGATGTTGATCGAATCCTTGGGTTTCTGGAAGTCCTGTTGGAAAGGCATTTGATCACTGCCGTTTCTAACTGGAACTCTAGCAGCGCCTCGGGACTGTCATTATCCGAAGATGAAATTCGTAAGTGCTTATGTGATTATGTGTTTATGTGGAGTGAATTACAGTTGTCCATCATGTTAGCACGCGAGTGAAATAGCTTCGGCACATTTGTTAATGTGCTAATATCTTTGTTACCTTTACTAGGATGCCTAGACGAGGAAGTAGTGATTTCCCTCCTTCCACCCAGGAAGAGTTGCGGAAACAGTTTATGGAGTTACGCCAAGGTACTACACTTTTGGTACAATTTGAAGCATGGTTTGCTAACCTGTCGAGATTTGCCCCAGAATTAGTAAAGACGGAGGAACTGCGTTGTTCAGAGTTTGAGAGTAGGCTGTGTGACAACATCCGAGAAAGGATTGATGGGTCTTGGCATAGGAGTTATAGTGTGCTTGTTAAGGCGGCAGCTCATGTAGAGGCAGCGGTGCTAGCTATGGGACAAAATAGGGAGGAGGCCATTTTGGTGACCCCTGTAACTTGGTGTGTTGGTAGGCCTTTTATAAGGCAGAAGGGTTTTAACCCACAACTATTTCAGAGAGCTCAGTCTAGCTCTACATTTCTAGTGCCGAGTCTAGGTTCGAGAAAGGGTAAGCGGAGGGTTGTCACTTGTTTCAAATGTGGTCAGCTGGGCCACAAGTCTCCAGCTTGCCCACAGAGGAAGAGGGTAGGGTTGGCAGTTCGACCAGTAGTTGCACCACCAGAATCATCTAGCCAACCAGGTTTTGGATCGATTGAATGCTTATTGGGGAAGCAGTTGTTGGGGTCCCTATCAGTTCAGACTTTGAACTAGTCACGTACTTGGGAACCGCTTACTTGTTGGGTGTTTAACCAGCCAGGTCATACCAAACGGTTTTGTACCCAGCTAGGGGCTTCTTTGGGAGTTTTGCAACCTAGCCGGGTTCAACTTTATTTGACTAGTCGGGTTCAACTTTTTGAGCTTAGAGTGGGAGTCTTGAGAGGGAGATTTTGCACAATCTTTGTAAAAGGAAGTTGGAGAGCTCGTTGCGCTCTTCGCACCGGTATTCTCAAATTCTTGATCCGGCAAGCTTGCATTTTCGGATTTGCTTTTCTTCATATTTGAGGTAGGGATTTCTTTGATTCTCTTCAATATATCACTATAGATGGATATGTGGTACTTTTTATTGCATAAAAAAAATGAGTTTATAAGTGATTTTTTTTTTTTTAAAATATGTGTAGATGAGATTTACACTGTGTTTGGAAACCTAGGAGAGAAAAGAAAAGAAATGATACTTAAGTAATAAGAGAAAAGAAAAGAAAGAAATGATTGTGATTTCTCTCATTTTTGTTTGGATAAAGAAGAATATAAAGAAAAGAAATGATTATGATTTCTCTCATTCTTGTTTGGTTAGATTTCATTAAGAGAAAAGAAAAGAAATTATTTCATGTTATATTACCAAAATAATATTTTTATATTTTCAATCATTTTATTTCTTTTATTTTTATGGGGACAAAATTGGTATTATGAAAATAGTGGTTTCTTTTTTCTCCAAATCTCTCCACTTTTGGGAAGATTGAAAATGAGACTTATAAGAGAAATGAGTTTCTCTCTATTTCTCTCAATTTCTTTCAATTGGTTATCCAAACAAATAAGAGAAATACATAACTCTCCATTTCTTTTCTTTTCTCTCCAAATAACTCAATCCAAACATTGCATTAGGGTTTTGAATCAAATAGTTTAATCCTATCTTTTTTTGTTGATTATGGAAATTTTAAGCCAATAGAACATGTTTATGATGGTTGAAATAAAAAGCCCTAATTTTTAGTTTAATGTTTATGGGAATGTAAAGAAAAGATGATTATATATATATAAATATTGATTCATGTTGATTTTATTTTATTTTATTTTATTTTTTGTTTTGTGAATAAGAAATGTGAAATGGGAAGAGAAGGAAATTTAAATGGTTGATCTTGTGATGTCTTGGTTAATATGATGAATAGATGCTATTATAAGTTAGTTGTGAAGTTTAAAATGAAAAACCCTAATTTTTATTTGATGGTTATGTACTATGAAAAAGGGTTATTGTTTATGAGTGGTTGAGCTAGGTCTTGTCATTGGTAAATTGAAAAAAAAATGTGATAGTTGAAAAGTAATTAATAGATGATTGTAATCATTATTGTGAACTAGAAATGGAAAGTAGAGAGAGAATGAAGTAAATGATTATCATGAAATTGGCCTATGTTGTAAATGTTGGTGATAAAAAATAGTGGAATCAATAGTGGACATTACGAGATGGTATAATTGTTAATCTAACTCTAGACAATATTGGTAATGTTGAGGTATGGAAATGTTATGAGGATCACACTATCTTGTTTATAAGAATTTATACTATTAATATTAAATGCTTAGAGGTTTTGTCCTTGGCTATCGGTGGAGGATGGTATTACTTGTTGTGGAATTGATGTGAAATAGGTTGATATAAAACCTTATGTGTTATTGATTAATTTCATAATTACGTAATTATATGTGAATGAATGGAAGGAAATTAAGGTGCACGTGTTATGGAATGTGGTTATGCTATATAGAGGTAACGCGATCCTTCCGGCTAGCAACTGGTAAAGCGGGCTGATGTGCTATATAGAGGTAATGCGTTCCTTCCGGTTAGCACCCGGTAAAGCAGGTTGTGCTATATAGAGGTAATGCATTCCTTCCGGCTAGCAATCGGTAAAGCAGGCAGACATGGTTCTTGGCGAGACCACGATGGTAATGTAGGGTTTGGCGAGGCCACAAGTTGTTTATTTTATTACGAGATTTTATTGCTAATGTATGTATATTTGTATAGATTATTATTGACGAAAATATGTATTGAGAATATAGTTGAAATTGTGTTATGAGGTGGATTGATTCTATTGAGAATATCATTGTTATGTTTGTTAATGTTGTTTGATGTAAATGAGTAGCATGGGGGTATAAAGGATTAATTGTGGATTTGATTTTGAAATAAACAACGTGATGCAATCATTTGGATTATAAAAGATGAGTCGTAGAGTTGTCGAAATGGTTATTGTGTGATATTCGAGATGTGACTTCGGTTTGGAAACCTTTTGAATTGAAAATGAGTTACGAAGGTCAAAAAAAAAAAAAAAATAAATAAAAGGATTCTTTCTTGAAATGATAAAGAATGATTTTTTTTTGAGAAAAGTATACGTATCTATATATTTTGGATATGAAAACAACACTATCTATGTATATTTATTGAGTTGGAGCATTCATGATCATATATATCTATATTATACTATTGTTTAGAATCATTGGGATCTCTATTGGGCATTAGTGTTCATTCCACATTGTTAACCATTTTTTTGGTGAGAAGTTTGGAATGTTGTTCAAGACCATGGGGTCTCCTTATTTGTTGACCACAGGGTCTATTACTTGTAGGCGAAATGCCATCTTATTGTAGTAATGGTTGATCCCTTTTTATTTATTTGTTTTGTTTTATTTTCTTCTATGTAAGCCTAATGTAACGCCCTCAAAATATAACCCATAACATACACAATAATACGATGCATTACTTAAGAAAATAAACCATAATTCATTCATCAGAGTATCCTAATAAAGACATTACATATAACATCTAAAATAAATGCCCTACGGGCTTACATCCTGCCAAGCCAACACTTGGACACAAAAACATGAGTTCTAACTCAAATACAAATAAAGCCCTAGGCTTGAATGTTTACATGTAATTCTAATAAAAACAAATAACTAAAGACAAGGCTTCATTGTCTAAATCCTTCCAAGCTATGTCCTTGGAGGTAGTGAAATCACCTGGACCTGAAAATGATGTTCCCATATAGGGTGAGCCACAGCCCAGTAGAAATACTAAACCAAATATAAGCATTGAATAAAGCAATAGTATTCAATAGATGGATAAATACAAATGATCAGTTTCACTTTCCATTAGTTATTCAACTTTTCCTTTTTACCAATATGGTTCAGAACCTGGCCAAACTATAACAGTGAATTTGTATATCACAGCACATTACTTCCAATCTTAACATAATAAATGAGACTCAAGCTCATATCAAAACACTTCATACTTCCAGATTGATACACATTTTAGTGCTGTATCAATAAAACACTTCAATAAATAAGCACACTTAAAAGTGATGCTAATGGAGTCCATCCCCTATCTCCTCCCAAACAAAATCCGGTTTAGAGGTCCATCCCTATCTTCCCCTAAACCATGGAGTACATCCCCTTCTCCTCCCACACAATATGCATATGCAATGCTCAACCAATACATGTATGTAAACACATAAACATATACAACCAACAATCAATACACATAATGTCTGTATTAAATTCAACAGTCAAAATTAATGACTTAACCAATGTGATTAGTTTCAGTTATCCCTAATCCACATGCAATGTCTACAACAATCATGACTATCCTCCACCGATAGCCCAAAACAGTTATCTCTAGACTGGAAATAAATAAAGCAGTAATTCGATAGATGAGTAATTTAAATTAAACAACTACCTCATTTAATTAATAAATTCCTCAATTTCATGAATTTAACTAATTCCCAATGTTCCTTAAATAAATATACAATTCAATTTATTCAAACACTTAGGGTTTTTCCCAAAATTACCAAAATACCCCCAACATATCAAAATACTAAAACTTAGAACAAAACTCATAAATTGGAGTAGGAAATCCCTATCTCGAAGAATTAACCCAAAAAGAGAAGACGAAGATGATGACCCAAACTCAAAATGCTCCAACTCCAAGATTGTTCAGATTAAACTGAAGCCCTCGACCCACACTACCTTTTTAATAAACCAACTAGGGTAGAAACGCACTCTAAATAGATCAAACCTAAGAGAAAAGGTGAGTAGGGAAAGAGAGAAGTCGGACCTAGGGTTTGGAATCCAAAAGGCAGATGAAAAACTGATTAAAATCCCGCTGCTGCCTATTTAAACTGAACAGGCTCGCTCGAGCGAAGACATGGTCGCTCGAGCGACCAGACACAAGAAAGTCTCGCTCGAGCGAAGAAAAGCTCGCTCGAGCCAAAAACGTAATGCTTCAGGTCTGCAACCCAGAAGCATGCTCGAGCGACAGAATGCTCGCTCGAGCGAAGAACTCGAAAACATACACCTTGCTCGCTCGAGCGAAGAAAAGCTCGCTCGAGCGAAGAAACACTGCTCTCAGGTCTATACTAGACGCAATCGCTCGCTCGAGCGAAGAAACCCTGGCTCGAGCCACCAGAGACAAAACTCAACTCTCGCTCGAGCGACCAAACCCTCGCTCGAGCGACCAACCCAAAAACTGGACAGCAACACTTGATTTCCGGACCCAACCAACCTGAAACAAACCTGCCCAACACATCCTATAACTCAGATGAGAAAATAAAGGACGACAGCAACAATTATACAATGATAAGATCCATGGAACCTAAGTCCGGATACAGTAATCAAATGGGAAAAGACCGGGGTCGCTATACCTAAGGGCATATGTTATAAATTATTGTAATTGAATAGTTCATCACCATGCATACGAGAGAGAACATTTATTGTTTAGCTATTTATTCTTGCTTCCGCTTTTGTTATTGTGGAAATGGACTATAATCAGGGATTGGATAATGATATTCAAGTAATAAAAATTTAGGGCGTTACAAATTCACATGTGATACAAAGTGAGGTCAAAATTTGATATGCCTGAACATTCAAGATTTCAGGTCAGGTACAAAATGACTTATTAAATCTCATTTTTGTCATATGTTAATTAATGAATGAAAGAATACGCTACTTTATCTTATTTACATGATATACTCATTACATAAAATGCCTTCTTCTCAGACTATTGTTGCTCCAACGACTTATCTAATGATGGAACAAGCTAGGGGTGAGCAGCGGATATATCGATCCGCCAAAACCGACTGAGCCGAACCGATCCGCCGCATTCTGGATGGATGCGTGATGGCGAGCGGACGGTTGCGGATTAATTTTCTCTAATCCGCCAATCTAGCGGACGGATAGCGGATTTGAGATTCCTTTGGTCGCAACCGAACCGCCAAACCGCGAGCACCACTAGTAATTTATAAGACTTTGTGTTTTCAATTTGTTTAAATATTCTGTTTGTGTTTTCAATTAAAAAAGAGTTTAAATATTATGTTGAAAAAAGTTTTCAACTTGAATATCTTTTTTGAATTGAAAAAAATAAACGTATTATTTATCTATATTTTTTGGTTTTTAAATCTATCTCTAAAAATAATAAATATAAAATATGATATATGCTGGTTGGTTTTTGTTTTCAAAAACAGATATAGATGCAACAATATAGAGACATACGATCTCTACTACTGCTCTGTTCATAGTTTTGGTGGTTTGAATTGCTTTTATATTTTAAGAACCACAGATTGTAATACTTTATGTAGATGAGGCATATTGTAGTATATGGATGAGGCATGCAGTAATTGTGATATTCTAAAGTTTCAAACTTTCTTGCTTTGGATGAGGCATGCAGTGATTGTAATTTTTTTTAAGTCACTGACTGTAATATTTTCTTTTTCTTTTTTTGAGGAAGTGCACAAGTTGAATTATGTTAAAAATTTATAAAATTTTTAATCGCCAAACTGATTCGCATCCATCCGCCAAACTGCCAATCTGCTCAATCCATATCCACCGGATTGCCGGACGGATGCGGATTGATTTTCTCCAATCCGCGGCGGACGGATGGCAGATTGGAGGTTCTGTGGCCGCAACCGATCCGTGCCCACCCTTAGGACAAACGGTTTTTCAGGCTGAAACTTGAATAAATTCGATTGGGTTGTCTGGTTATTCAATTACACTCTAAAACATTCCGAGATTTGCCTAAATTCGATCCAAACTAATCTCTGTCTTAACTAACTTGTCAAAGCCCAAGTCACTGCAATATAATTTAATTCAACTACGGAAAAATAATTAGCTAGTATTATATATAATTATATATTAGGATAAATTATAAATATATCCCTTGAGATTTGCTTAAAATATAGATTGTCCTCTATGGTTTGAAAAATTATAAATATTCCATTGCCAGAATTTTTTATGGGTAAATTACACTTACACCCCCTGAGATTTGGGTTTAATACATATCATCTCCTGACGTTTGGAAAATTACACTAACCTCCTGTTATTGTAATTATTTAGACGGTAATGAAGACATTGAACTCATGTATTATCTCTTTTCTTATTTTATTTTACTTCCTTTGTTTTTGTTTTTTTTGTTTTTTTTCCTTTGCTTTACTCCTTTTTTTTTTTTTTTTAAATGTAATTTTCTCTATTTTTCTATTAGGAGTTGTTGCTTTTTATATAAGCAGGAGGATTTGTGAAATGAGGCTATTAACCACAGTAATGGAAATGTAATTTTCAGAACGTTAGGGGGTGGGATGTAATTGGACCAAATCTCAAGTGGTGTCAGTATAATTTACCCATTTTTTATTTAACAGGATTAACTGAATTTTTTTTTCTAACTGCTCTCTTATATAATAATAAAATTATTTAAATTATTAATTGAAATATATTTTTAACATTATTAAAAACTGTTAATTAATTTGATGATATATTAATAAAATGTGCTATTTATTATGAAATTAGAAACTTTAGGAAGCGGGGGTGTAATTTTAAAATTATAGGAGACAATTCATATTTTAAGTAAATTTTAGAGGGTGTATTTGTAATTTATCCTTATATATTAATAGTATTTAGATTGTTTGGATTGCGAGAGTTATGCCTAGATACCGATCAAAATTTTGGTTTAAAAAATTTTATCTTAGAAATTGATTAAATTTAAAAGAGTCATGTTAATGACAGTCTCAAGAGTTGTTAATAAGAAATAAAAAATGATAAAATATTTATAATTTCAATATAGTATCTTACATGTTTTAAAATACTTTTATATACCTTTTACACAATTCAAAATAATTTTATGAATTAATTACATACAAGTCCTATTTACAAATGTTATGATAGTTTAGGTCCTATTTAAGATTTTTGAACCAGGAAGTCTTATTTAGTAAAACTGAGAATATTATCAGTTTTTCCTAATTTTTAAAACTAAAAACATCATCAATTTTGCATAGTAATGTTTCAGATAATTGTTTCGCTAAATGATAAAAAAACAGAACATGAGATCAAGGTTTTGAAACCCGGATCGGACCGGCCGGTTCAACCGATTGAACCGGTGACCAGATGAGGTTCCGGTCTGATTGGCCCTCTAAAACCGGTCAAGTGTAAAAACGGTGTCTTTATTGAAAACCGGTGAAACCCGCGGTTAAACCGGTAAACCGGTTGACTCGTTCCCGGGTTGATTGAACCGAGACGGTTTGCTTGTATATATATATAAAAAAAAAAAAATTCAGATCTACTTTTGTTTTTTGTTGTTGATCTTTAGATTTTTCCTTTTTTATTCTTTCTTTGTTTTTTTTATTTTCTTTCTTTCTTTCTTATTTTATATATTTATATATATATATATATATATATAAAATATAAGAATATAAGAAAATTTTAATTTGAAACTCTTTTTCAAGGGTCTCCTCTTGTGAGGAATCCCATTAAGAGCTTGATGAAATTATTGTGAAAGTCTTCACCTATTTATAAGAAAAAAACTCTTTCAAAAAAATTCAAAAAATCCATGTGGGATTCAATCAAATGTATTGGAGGGAATATTGAAATTTTGATATCCCTCTAAAATTTTTGCTCTACTTTCAATCAAATTATTTGAATTAAAATCATATGGAGGGAATATTAAATATTTGATTTCATCTTCTAAAATTGAAATTAATAATATTTTAAAATATATTATTATATTTTTCAGTAAAAAAAATATTAGGACAAATATTTAAGATAATTTAATATTTTTAATTTATAATTTTCTTACTTATATTTTTATTTAAATATAATTTTAATATATTTATTATGTCACGGTTCGATTCCGGACCGGTGATCCGTCCACCCGATCCTTTTTCCGGTTCGCTCACTGATCTGGTTTTTAAAACATTACATGAGATTAAATGTTTTTGCCCTTTTACTTATTGGTTTGATTCAACTATCTAATAAAATCGAGAACATTAATAGTTTTTTCCAGTTTTAAAATTAAGAACATTATCAGTTTTTTCACGTTTAAAGTTTTTTTTATTTTTTTGCATATTAATGTTCCATCATCATGCTCTTTTATAGACACCAAATTTTCAGTTTTACATAAAAAATAATAATTCAGTTTTTTCAATGTTTTAAAAAAGAAAGATTAGTTTTTTTATTTTTTATTTTTTGCACATCATTTTTCTTTTAGTTTTCTTAATTTGAAAGTTGATGATTTAAAGTTTTCAAAATCAAAATACATGTCAAATCATCATGTTCCTTTATAGATAATCATAAATGATGAACAAAATCATTGTTTGAAGGATAATTCCGACTATCAAAAATTTAATGGGACTTGAAAGTCCAAAAAATCTTAGTTAAGATTTAATAAAGTGTAAGTTCATAAATTAGGACTTGCGTGTAAATGTCCCTAATTTTATATATTTTTCAACACCATCGGCTATTTTTAACATTTTTCAATTTAAAATTCTATTATCAAAGTTCTACTCTTTTTTTAATTGGATTGCTAAGATTGAACCCTAACAATTTTATATGTACAAACACTATTTTTACATTAGACAAGGTCATTTTTGGGGAATGTAAAATCTTATCTATAATACGAAATTGAATCATTTATTTTTTTAGTGAAGTGCAAATCGTGAAATTTCATTAATCCCCCAACTGCTTGATTAAATTAACTAAATAATGAGAGAACCTCGATAGGTGTAGACAAAACAAACTAAAAAAGGTTTGTGCTCCACGAAATGGTTGGGAAAAATGTGCTTAACCTCATCAAGACATGTGGTCATCATTTATTATAAAGTATTCTATTTTTAATTAGTATAATATTATGATAGCTTCCAACTTTCGTGATTGGAATTTGGTTTTTCTTTCCAAAAAATTAACCAATCGTATAAATACATCTCACATGTTTTATGGATGTATGCTATTTCAATGATTGTTTAATGGAATCATATGGATTCAAGAGTTTCATATCATATTCATAAGGTATACAAATAAGAATTAGAATTGTATGGTACCTAAGTAGATACGAACATTGGGTCAATGGTGGAATTAAAATAGTTTATTATTGTAATTTGACAAATCTCATTTATAATGGGATTACTTATTGATAAAAACTTATGGACTTAATGGACAGACGGTTTGCAACTTGACTCTGGATATTTGGGATTTACTATGTAATGAAGGGCCTAAAATAATTTATAAAATTATATTTTACTGATATCTGTTCAAATGTGACATCTTATTTATGCATCTTATTAAGTTTAGGCTAAAATTTATAAAAGAAGTAATAGTTGTTGTATTGAGTTTTTCATATATATATATATATATATATTAGGAGTGCAAATAGTTTAGTTCGGTAAAAATTGAGAAAAAAAAATTAACATCAAATAAAACTTTTCAATTTTGTTGGTTGAGGAAAAGAAATGGATCGTGGTTTGATTTTTTTAGTTTTGTCAGTTTGGTGTAGAAGAAGGATTCACATGAGATTTTAATAGAATTATTTATTTATTTATTTATAAAAATGTGTACAATCTCACATTAGGAATGGGAAAAAGAATGATAAAAGTTCTTGTATAAATGTTTTCCTCCCTAAATTATTACAAAACTTGTATGATTAGTCACTTATCTTTTGTAACGCCCCGAAATAATTACTATAAACCACCCACAATATTAATTACATAGTAACATGAAATGAAATAGTTATCTTTCATTAATCCTAATTACTTGTACGAAAGGGTAACATTGCAAGTATACATTCACAAGCCTAATCCTGAATCTATAGCATATGTTACGACAAGAGATAAGATAAGAAAAGAAAAGAAAATAAAATAAAACAGATAATAAATGCCCTAAACACTTACAACTTTCCAAGACAGTGCTTGGTTACATCAAAAGTGGAATTTAAGTCCAATACAGTTAAAGGCCCTTGGTCTGCACAAAATATATACAAAAATTAACAAAAATGAAGCTCCTGCTCTAAATCCTCTAAGCTATTGCCTTAGCGGAGCCATATCATCAGGACCTGAAATATTTTTCCCACAAAGGGTGAGCCAAAGGCCAATAGAAATAATCCAACACAGTATATGAATCTTAACAAAGCTATAAGGTGAATACATATGCAATGCTTGTGCCAAAACATTTTTATATCTCTTTCCAAAACTATGCGATGCCAAATTAATATCATGATTCATAAATCATTTCATTCTCAATAGAAAATAGGGTAGTGAATCACTCTGGAAATCTCAAAACCAATACAACCTTTCACAGAAATTTCGTCTGCAGGAAATCGTGAAACCGACACCCATGTAAATGTAGGCTATACAAGCACTACTATTATCATTTTACGGATATTTCATCTGCGGGATCAGTACCCATGTATACGTACGGTTTTAGAACTTTCACCATGGACACTCAGGTCAACTTATTTCAACAAGGCAAAACATGTTTCCCAGATTCACCCCTTTTTCTTAAAAGACAAATATTTTCAATGTACAAGTGAGAGTTAATGGCCAATGCAAATGAATGAGAAAATGGTTTCAATTCTCCTAATTCACATACAAGTTCTACAACAATCATAGTTATCCTCCACCGATAGCCCAAAACATGTATTTCTAAACAGATAAACAATTATCAGTAAAGATAAACTCTCTAAATTTTCAAGAGGTGAGTGATAATACATATCCAACTCCATTATCCTCATCAACATGATTCCAATTTCATAATTTCAATATCAATCTCATTAGTTATATAAAACCAACATTTGAGGCATTTAGGGAAAACCCATTTTCTTTCCAAAATCAATCCCAAATATCAAAATCAACCATTTATTTCCAACTCAACATTATTTTCTACATTAAAATCATTTTCAAGGATCCATTTGAAAACCCCTCTTTTGATTTTTACCCAAAACCTTAGATTTATTCCAAATCTTTCAAAATCTCAATATTGCTTAGAAATAACAAATAACTAAGTTAAAACTCATAAAAAGTTCGGAGATATCCCTACCTCAAGCTTAGAGAATGTGAGAGTGATGAGGAAACTCAAAGACGCCAAAAATCAACTTTGCTCCGATTAGAACAAAACCCTCGCCGAGCTCTACTTTTTTAACAAAGGGACACGGGTGAAAAATCGACAGATCTAGGTGGATTTGAGTGAAATAGATGAGTTTTAGAGAGAGAATAAGAGAAATTAGAGTTTTGAAATGTTTAGAGAGGGAGAGAGGTAAAAAAGTGATTCAGAAAAGTGACTTTACGAACTGATATACGCGCAGCTGACTCGAACGCAAGATGTGTCACTCGAGCGACCAGACACAATAAGTTTCATTGCTCGAGCGCAGAATACAAACTCCCAGTAGTTTTACAGACAGAAGACCATCACTTGAGTGCAAGAAGCTTCGTTTGGGAAAAGAATGCAAACTTACAGTATTTTTGTAGACCTGCAAAAGTACTGGACATTCACAAAGACCACTGGAGTTCAAGAAGTGTCGCTCGAGCGAAGAAACAAAATTTTGGGCAACAACAGTTTGAAAAACAGGCTACCAACCTATTCCAAATGTAACCAACACGTCCCAAAAGCCAAACTCAAAGAGATATAAGAGGAAGCAAGACATGGATATACGAGACAGCTGAAACCCGAATCCAAAACATCAAACGGGTCGGATCCAAACCGAAATCGCTATAATCTCCCTCTTTAGGAATTTCATTCCCGAAATTTAAAATTAAACATCAAAACCATGTTCAAACCAATTATAACCATGATAGTAATTCAAATTCACCACATTGACCCATTCACCAGTCATTCCTCCTATAACCATGATAAACAAGTCTCCAACACTGAATATCCAATTCACATTTCCAAACATATACAATGTTTATGTTACATTAACAAGACAAGATTATCAATACAAGCTCAAACATCAATAAATAGGTCTGGATACTTCTCATGGACTTCCAACTCATGTTCCCAAGTGGCCTCTGCAACCCTATGGTGATGCCACAACACTTTTACCAAAGGAATCATCTTGCCACACAAGACTTGGTCTCGAGTATCTAAGACTCTAATCGGTCTCTCCTCATACGAGGCATCCTCATCAACCTTTAAATTAGTCCAATCCAACACACGTGAAGGATTCAGCTCATACTTTCGAAGCATACAACTATGGAACATGTCATGAACCCCGAAAAACTACGGCGGCAAGGCCAAACGATAAGCCGCCTCTCTAATCTGCTCTAGGATCTCAAAAGATCCAATAAACCTAGGAGACAACTTCCCGCTCTTTCCAAATCTCATCAAACCCCGTCTAGGTGATATTTTCAAGAAAACGTGGTCTCCCACCTCAAAGGATAACAATCTTCTCTTACGGTCGGCATAGCTCTTTTGACAACTTTGAATCGTAACCAACCTCTTACGGATAAGTGTAATTTTCTCCATCGTTTCCCAGACCAACTCTGGACCTAACATAGGTGCATCACCTAACTTGGCCTAACATACAGGAGATTTACACTGTCGGCCATACAAGGCCTCGAACGGTGCCATACCAATACTCGACTGGAAATAGTTGTTATAGGCAAACTCCACTAAAGGCAAGTGTCTCTCCTACGACCCCTTAAAGTCAAGAACACAACTCCGAAGCATATCTTCTAGGATTTGAATAGTACACTCTGACTGTCTGTCAGTCTGAGGATGATAGGCGGTACTAAAAGTCAACCTAGTGCCCAAGGCATTCTGCAGGCTCTACCATAACCGAGCCGTAAAACACAGATCTCTATATGAGAGAATAGTTACAGGGACCCCATGAAGTCGAACAATGTCCCTAATGTAAAGGTTAGCTAAATAATCTACCGAGTCATTCGTGCGCATAAGTACAAAGTGCGCTAACTTGGTCAATCGGTCAACCACCACCCAAATGGCGTCATTACCTTGTTGAGTCCTCGGAAGGCCCACAACAAAATCCATTGTGACATGTTCCCACTTTCACTCGACTATAGGCAAGGGTTGTAACAAACCCGCTGGCCTCTGATGTTCGGCCTTCACTTGTTGGCAAGTAAGGTACTTCAATACAAACATAGCTATGTCCTTCTTCATCCCATTTCACCAAAATTGACAACTAAGGTCGTGATACATCTTTGTGCCTCCTGAATGCACTGATGGTGAAACTCTCTGTAACGCCCTCAGAATTCAACCCAATGAATATAAAACAAAACATGCATTATTAAAAGAAGACATTATTTATTACATCAATCATCAGAGTCTTACGAAATAAAATACCATAATAAATGCCCTACGGGCTTACATCTTGCCAAGCCAACACTTGGATACAATTTACTGAGTTCTAACTCAAAACAGATAAAGCCCTAGGCTTGAAGAATTACAATGTTCAAATAAAACAAATAACAGATAAAACAAGTCTTCAAATTCAATTCCTCACAAGCTAAGTCCTTGGAGGGAGTGAACCACCTGAACCTGAAAAATAAAGTTCCCATATAGGGTGAGCCACAGCCCAGTAGAGAAATACTAAACCAAGCATAAGCAATAACTAAAGCATTAGCATCTGATACATGGTTAACACACTATAATCAAGTTACAATATTCATGACACGAATGTCTACACTGCCTATGACACATTGTCTATGGCACATTTTACTTTCCACTTATGGCTCAGAACCTGGCCAAATAACTCAACAGGGTTTCATCTTTTATTACCATTACTTCCAATCAACAGGAATAACAATTCAAGTTAGACCTAATCATAACAAATACACATAGTGGTATTGTATCATTCACAATCAATTCACTTCCATACTTCCCAACTGATACACATTTTAGTGATGTATCATATTCACAATAAATAGAAATATTTCTATTAAACAATAAGCACACATAAGAGTGATGCTACTGGAGTCCATCCCCTATCTCCTCCCAATAAATCCGGTTTAGAGGTCCATCCCCTATCTTCCCCTAAACCGTGGAGTTCATCCCCTATCTCCTCCAAATAAAAATGCATATGCAATGAAACACACAATTGCCATATACAACACATAATCAATACAAGTAATGTTCTGTATTAA
Source organism: Camellia japonica (assembly GCA_030407325.1). NCBI lineage: Eukaryota > Viridiplantae > Streptophyta > Magnoliopsida > Ericales > Theaceae > Camellia > Camellia japonica. The sequence goes on from JAPPVO010000031.1 coordinate 100,371,464, forward strand.
TTCAACAGTCAACATAGGTGACATAATTTCAGTTATACCTAAGCCGCATGCAAGGTCTACAACAATCAATGGCTATCCTCCACCGATAGCCCAAAACAGTTATTTCTAAACAAGAAATAAATATAACAATGAATGTAAATTTAACATTCCCAATTCTATGAATTAAACCAAATTCCACATTATTCCTTTAAATTAATTATACAAATTAATCTAAACCAAACCCTAAGGTTTCTTCCAAAATTACCAAACTACCCCCACATACCAAAATTACCAAACTACCCCCCACATACCAAAATACTAACACTTATGATTAAAGCGTATAAATGGAGTAGGAAATCCCTACCTCGAATATATAACTCAGAAAGAAGAAGAAGGAGATGATGCCCAAACTTCAAAGTGCTCCAAACCACGAATTTCTCAGATTAAATGGAAGCCCTCACTCCCCTCTATCTTATTTGTAAAGCAACTAGGGCAAAAACCCACCCTAACTAGATCAAACCTAGGAGAGAAGGTGTTTAGAGAAAGAGAGAACTCGAAAATTAGGGTTTTTGGATCAAAAGGGGCTGAAAAACTGTTTTAAAATACGCTGCTGCGTATTTATACCTGATAGGCTCGCTCGAGCGAAGACCTGGTCGCTCGAGCGACCAGACACAGAAAATCCTCGCTCGAGCCAAGAAAGGCTCGCTCGAGCGAAGGACTAACAGTTCGCTCGAGCGAAGAGAAACTCGCTCGAGCCAGCTAACACTGCTCTCAGGTCTAGCACTGGACGCAATCCTCGCTCGAGCCAAGAAATGCTCGCTCGAGCGACGGACCAAAAACAAAGGCCTCGCTCGAGCGAAGATAAGCTCGCTCGAGCGACCAAGCCAAAAACTGAACATCAACTATTGGTTTTTTAAACCCAACTAACCTGCAATTAACCTGCCCAACATATTCCACAACTCACAACTGAAGAATTACAAGACAACAACAACAACAATATGATAATGGAATCTACGGAACTTAAGTCCGGAATCACTAATCAAATGGGAAAAGACCGGGGTCGTTATAACCTCCCCCCCTTAAAAGAATTTCGTCCCCGAAATTAAGCATAAGTTTGTAAAAACAAGTTTTTTTTCTCAATTCCCAATGATATCATAAAGCAATAAACAACATCTTGACCCAATACCGGTCACTTCATCTCTAATCAAGAGGCATCTCATAATATGTGTAAATCAACATATATTCAACTTGCATCAATATTATGCATTAATCTTTTCAATGTTAACAATTTCCATATCATATTCAATCTCATGATATAATTAACACATTCAATATATTAATGTTATACTCCACTTCCGTAAAAAGGCAAGTTTCAAAATGTTAACATTAAACCAAAACATTCTCAATGTTTTCCCAACTTAAGACATATATATATAAAGCTCTTAAGTTCAACAATATTACATAATCTAAATACAAGATTACAAATCAGTAAACAAGTCCGGATATTTCTCACGGACTTCCAACTCACGTTCCCAAGTGGCTTCCTCCACTCCGTGATGCTTCCACAAAACCTTCACCAAAGGGATGGTCTTGCCACGCAGGACTTGATCCCGCCTATCCAAAACTCGAATCGGTCTCTCCTCATACGAGACATCCTCATCAACAACTAAATCAGTCCAATCCAGTACATGTGACGGATCTGGCTCATACTTCCGAAGCATACTCACATGAAACACATCATGAACTCCGGATAACTGCGGTGGCAAAGCTAAACGATAAGCAGCCTCGCCAATCCTCTCAAGGATCTCAAAAGGCCCAATAAACCGAGGGGACAACTTCCCGCTCTTCCCAAACCTCATCAAACCCCGCTTAGGTGATATCTTCAAAAAGACATGATCACCCACCTCAAATACCAAAGGTCTCCTCCTACGGTCAGCATAAGATTTCTGACGACTCTGTGCTGTAACAAGCCTCTTACGGATAAGCTCAACTTTCTCCGTCGTTTCCCTCACCAACTCCGGACCCAACAAAGGTGCATCACCCACCTCGGCCCAACAAACAGGAGATCTACACGGTCGGCCGTACAAGGCCTCAAACGGTGCCATACCGATACTAGACTGAAAGCTGTTGTTGTAGGCAAACTCCACTAATGGTAAGTGCCTCTCCCACGACCCACTAAAGTCGAGAACACAACCCCGAAGCATATCCTCAAGGATCTGAATAGTACGCTCGGACTGCCCGTCAGTCTGAGGATGGTAAGCCGTGCTAAGGGTCAACTTAGTGCCTAAAGCACTCTGCAAACTCTGCCACAACCTGGCAGTGAAACGAGGATCTCTATCTGAGACGATCGTCACTGGGACTCCGTGCAACCTCACTATGTCCCGAACATACAACTCAGCAAGATGATCTACTGAATCTCTAACACGCATCGGAATGAAGTGCGCCGACTTCGTCAACCGGTCTACAACCACCCAAATAGCATCACTACCCCGCTGAGTCCTCGGAAGACCCACAACGAAGTCCATAGTGACATGCTCCCACTTCCACTCGGCAATAGGCAAGGGTTGCAACAAACCCGCTGGCCTCTGATGCTCGGCCTTCACTTGCTGACAAGTAAGGCACCTAGATACGAAAGCTGCCACATCTCTCTTCATACCCCGCCACCAGAACTGGCGACCCAAATCCCGATACATCTTAGTACCTCCCGGATGCACCGCAAGGCGCGAATGATGAAACTCTCGGAGTACCTCCTCTCGGCAAGACTCCGGCACAAACAAACGGTCTCGGTATCTCACACTTAGGTCGGGATACACCGTCAAACCCTTCTCAACCTTCCCATTAGAAATCTTCTCTCGAAGAGATTCTACCTCAAGATCACCCCTCTGAGCCTCTAACACTCGAGTCACAAGTGTAGGCTGTGCAACAACAGAAAACAAGGCCGCAGCCTCTACGGATTCGCCCAGATGCAAATCAAACTCCCCAACTGTACCCAACATCTCCCACTCCCGGATGGCTATACTAGCTAAGTCACCAACAGATTTCCTACTAAGGGCATCGGCCACGACATTGGCCTTCCCCGGATGATAGTGCAACTCGAAGTCATAATCCTCAATGAACTCCATCCACCTCCTCTGCCTCAAATTCAAGTCTTTCTGTGTAAACAGATATTTCAGACTCTTATGATCCGAGAATACCTCGAACCTCTCACCATAAAGATAATGCCTCCAAATCTTCAAGGCAAATATCACAGCTGCTAACTCTAAATCATGCGTAGGGTAATTCTTCTCATGAATTTTCAACTGACGTGAGCCATAGGCAACCACTTTCCCCTCTTGCATCAACACACAACCCAGACCCTCTCGTGAGGCATCACAATAGACTGCATAACCCAACCCTCTCTCCGGAATAATCAAAACCGGAGCGGTGGTCAATCTAACCTTCAACTCCTGAAACGACTTTTCACAAGTCTCACTCCATACAAATTTGACTCCCTTCCGAGTCAATCTAGTCAACGGTGAAGCTAACCTGGAGAAATCCTTCACAAACCGACGGTAATACCCAGCTAATCCCAGAAAACTGCGGATCTCAAACACACTCTTAGGCTGTGCCCAATCTTGCACTGCCTCAGTCTTGGATGTATCAACAGACACCCCTTCCCCAGAAACTACATGGCCTAAGAACTTCACCTCTTCTAGCCAAAACTCACACTTCCCGAACTTAGCATAAAGCTTATGGGCTCTAAGTAACTCTAGCACCACTCTCAAGTGTGCCTCGTGCTCCTCCTCTGAAGGTGAATAAATCAAAATGTCGTCCACAAAGACGACCACAAAACGATCCAAGAATTCCCGGAAGATCCGGTTCATCAAATCCATAAACACTGCCGGTGCATTGGTGAGCCCGAATGGCATCACCAGAAACTCATAATGGCCATACCGCGTACGGAATGCCGTCTTCGGAATATCCTCCTCCCTGACTCTCAACTGATGATAACCCGATCTCAAATCTATCTTAGAGAAACAACGGGAACCCTTCAATTGGTCAAACAAATCATCAATACGGGGCATAGGATACTTATTCTTAACTGTAGCCCGATTCAACTTTCTGTAATCAATACACAGTCTCAAAGCACCACCTTTCTTCTTAGCAAAGAGGGCCGGTGCTCCCCACGGCGAAACACTAGGACGGATATAGCCCTTATCTAACAACTCCTGGAGTTGAATCTTCAACTCAACTAACTCGGCTGGGGCAAAACGGTAAGGTGCCATAGAAATCGGCGCCGTGCCGGGCACTAAATCAATGGAGAACTCAATCTCTCGCTGAGGTGGCAAACTAACAAGATCCTCGGGAAAAACGTCCGAATACTCACAGACCACCCTCGGCAACACAATCTGGGTCTCATCACCCTCACTAATCGAAAGACTAGCAAGTAGACCACTAAGCTCACTCCGCCCTCGCGGATCATAACCCGGTGGCAAAACACTACCAACCCGGTCCCCCAGAAAACGAAAACACTCCCCGTTCACGGTACAACAAGTGACCCTCTGACGGTAGCAATCAATAACTGCCCGGTATGACGACAACCAGTCCATACCCAAAATAACATCAAAGCCCTTCATGGGCATAACTACAAAAGAGAAAGGGATTCTATGATCATCGACCTCTATATCACAACCCCTGACACCTTGTTTCAAAATCAACTCACCCCCAAGTGGCGACACTACACAAATAGGAGATGCTAACTGAGCTAACTCCAACTCCAAAATAGATGCAAATGCAGCAGACACAAAGGAATGAGATGCACCCGTATCAATCAGAACACTAGCAACTGAATTGCAAAACAAGAAGGTACCTCTCACAACAGACGGAGTCGGCACAAGATCCTGCGCGGTAACAGCATACACGCGCCCAGACGACCTCTGATCAACCTGCTCACCCCTCGGAGCAGTAGACTGCTGCACAGATTGGGACGAAGAAGCCCCCTGATTGGCCCTCGAGGCCTGACCCGACTGAGCTGGCTGCTGACCCTGAGTCTGCCTCAAACCAGATGCACCAGGTGTGCCACTCAACTGCGGGCAATACCTCTTCATGTGCCCTGGCTGACCACACTGATAGCACGAGAGTGGCTGGCCTCTACCCTGACTCTGGCTCTGAGATCGAGCCGAAGAAGATGCTGCTCTCTGAACTCCTCCCCTCTGAGGACAAACTGGAGACTTGTGACCCAGCTGGCCACACTTGAAGCAAGTGATGTCTCCCTGACTGCCTTTCCCTGAACTAGCACTCGGCACAGGAAAAGTAGACCTAGAGAAGCTACTCTGAGGCTGCTGAGGAGTGAAACCTCTCTGCCTCCTGCCATCGCCCTGACCATCCTGACTCCTCTTGGAGCCTTTCTGCCCTACTTCCTCCTCCCGCATCGCGATCTCAGTATGGGCTGCTGCATCAACCAAACGCCCAAAATCCCTAATCATAGTCGGCACCATTCTCAATTTGAGGCCGCGCCTCAACTTCTTCTCGAACTCTATACACCGACGTTCCTCGGACGCCACTAACTCAGGTGCGAACCTGGACAAACTAGTAAATAAGGCCTCAAACTCAGCCACTGATGAACTATTCTGCTTCAGCTGGCAGAACTGATCTCTCAACGTCTCCTGAACAGCTGGAGACAGGTACTTCTCCTGAAAAGCATTCACAAACGCCTCCCATGTACCTCCAACACGAGCCTTAATGAATTTCCACCACTGACCCGCATCCCCTTTCAGCTGGAAAGATGCCAAGGTCACCTTCAACCCCTCGTCTTCGATGCCAAGCATCTCAAACGTTTTCGTTGTCTGTTCGAGCCATTCGTCTGCCTTAAGCGGCTCGCTAGGATCACCTACAAACACGTCCGGTTGAGACCGGAAGAACTCCCTCTTCAGAAAAGAAGGCCCTGCATCTGCAGCAACTACCGGGGCTGGAACTACCTGGGCTGGATTCGCAGCCCTCAGAATGTCAACTGATGCCTGAAATGCCCCTGCTATCTCTTGGGCCAAAGCGCCCAAAAACGGCTGTCCTACTGGCTCGGCCACATTGGCCTGGCCAACACCCTCCTGAACTGCCGGAATCTCCTCCGGTATAGGCACTTCCTGCCTAGCCTGTCTACCGCGCCTACCGCGACCTCGTCCTCGTCCTGACATCCTATTAAGGAAACAAAGACGTTAGCACATTAATAAATGTACCAAAGCTAAACACTCACGTCCTAATGCGTTGGACAACAATAAGGCACACCACGTAAGCACATAATCACATAAGCACCTACGAATTTCATTCCTGGATAATGATAGTCCCAAAGGGTTACTATAGTTCCGGTTGGAAGCAGCATTGATCAAGTGCCTTTCCAACAAGACTACTAGAAACTCAAGGATCCAATCAATATCTAGAAACTACATTCCATACCCACATAATCACATAAACATGTTATCATATAAGCATGCAATCATTACACTAAGTCTCTATCAAACGAGACGAACCCATTGTGATACTAATCACTTCCCACGTACCCAAAGTATTCAAACCCGGTACGCTCTGATACCAAGTTGTAACGCCCTCAAAATTCAACCCAATGAATATAAAACAAAACATGCATTATTAAAAGAAGACATTATTTATTACATCAATCATCAGAGTCTTACGAAATAAAATACCATAATAAATGCCCTACGGGCTTACATCTTGCCAAGCCAACACTTGGATACAATTTACTGAGTTCTAACTCAAAACAGATAAAGCCCTAGGCTTGAAGAATTACAATGTTCAAATAAAACAAATAACAGATAAAACAAGTCTTCAAATTCAATTCCTCACAAGCTAAGTCCTTGGAGGGAGTGAACCACCTGAACCTGAAAAATAAAGTTCCCATATAGGGTGAGCCACAGCCCAGTAGAGAAATACTAAACCAAGCATAAGCAATAACTAAAGCATTAGCATCTGATACATGGTTAACACACTATAATCAAGTTACAATATTCATGACACGAATGTCTACACTGCCTATGACACATTGTCTATGGCACATTTTACTTTCCACTTATGGCTCAGAACCTGGCCAAATAACTCAACAGGGTTTCATCTTTTATTACCATTACTTCCAATTCAACAGGAATAACAATTCAAGTTAGACCTAATCATAACAAATACACATAGTGGTATTGTATCATTCACAATCAATTCACTTCCATACTTCCCAACTGATACACATTTTAGTGATGTATCATATTCACAATAAATAGAAATATTTCTATTAAACAATAAGCACACATAAGAGTGATGCTACTGGAGTCCATCCCCTATCTCCTCCCAATAAATCCGGTTTAGAGGTCCATCCCCTATCTTCCCCTAAACCGTGGAGTTCATCCCCTATCTCCTCCAAATAAAAATGCATATGCAATGAAACACACAATTGCCATATACAACACATAATCAATACAAGTAATGTTCTGTATTAATTCAACAGTCAACATAGGTGACATAATTTCAGTTATACCTAAGCCGCATGCAAGGTCTACAACAATCAATGGCTATCCTCCACCGATAGCCCAAAACAGTTATTTCTAAACAAGAAATAAATATAACAATGAATGTAAATTTAACATTCCCAATTCTATGAATTAAACCAAATTCCACATTATTCCTTTAAATTAATTATACAAATTAATCTAAACCAAACCCTAAGGTTTCTTCCAAAATTACCAAACTACCCCCACATACCAAAATTACCAAACTACCCCCCACATACCAAAATACTAACACTTATGATTAAAGCGTATAAATGGAGTAGGAAATCCCTACCTCGAATATATAACTCAGAAAGAAGAAGAAGGAGATGATGCCCAAACTTCAAAGTGCTCCAAACCACGAATTTCTCAGATTAAATGGAAGCCCTCACTCCCCTCTATCTTATTTGTAAAGCAACTAGGGCAAAAACCCACCCTAACTAGATCAAACCTAGGAGAGAAGGTGTTTAGAGAAAGAGAGAACTCGGAAATTAGGGTTTTTGGATCAAAAGGGGCTGAAAACTGTTTTAAAATACGCTGCTGCGTATTTATACCTGATAGGCTCGCTCGAGCGAAGACCTGGTCGCTCGAGCGACCAGACACAGAAAATCCTCGCTCGAGCGAAGAAAGGCTCGCTCGAGCGAAGACTAACAGTTCGCTCGAGCGAAGAGAAACTCGCTCGAGCCAGCTAACACTGCTCTCAGGTCTAGCACTGGACGCAATCCTCGCTCGAGCCAAGAAATGCTCGCTCGAGCGACGGACCAAAAACAAAGGCCTCGCTCGAGCGAAGAAAGCTCGCTCGAGCGACCAAGCCAAAAACTGAACATCAACTATTGGTTTTTAAACCCAACCAACCTGCAATTAACCTGCCCAACATATTCCATAACTCACAACTGAAGAATTAAAGACAACAACAACAACAATATGATAATGGAATCTACGGAACATAAGTCCGGATACACTAATCAAATGGGAAAAGACCGGGGTCGCTATAACCTCCCCCCCTTAAAAGAATTTCGTCCCCGAAATTTAGCATAAGTTTGTAAAAACAAGTTTTTTTTTCAATTCCCAATGATATCATAAAGCAATAAACAACATCTTGACCCAATACCGGTCACTTCATCTCTAATCAAGAGGCATCTCATAATATGTATAAATCAACATATATTCAACTTGCATCAATATTATGCATTAATCTTTTCAATGTTAACAATTTCCATATCATATTCAATCTCATGATATAATTAACACATTCAATATATTAATGTTATACTCCACTTCCGTAAAAAGGCAAGTTTCAAAATGTTAACATTAAACCAAAACATTCTCAATGTTTTCCCAACTTAAGACATATATATATAAAGCTCTTAAGTTCAACAATATTACATAATCTAAATACAAGATTACAAATCAGTAAACAAGTCCGGATATTTCTCACGGACTTCCAACTCACGTTCCCAAGTGGCTTCCTCCACTCCGTGATGCTTCCACAAAACCTTCACCAAAGGGATGGTCTTGCCACGCAGGACTTGATCCCGCCTATCCAAAACTCGAATCGGTCTCTCCTCATACGAGACATCCTCATCAACAACTAAATCAGTCCAATCCAGTACATGTGACGGATCTGGCTCATACTTCCGAAGCATACTCACATGAAACACATCATGAACTCCGGATAACTGCGGTGGCAAAGCTAAACGATAAGCAGCCTCGCCAATCCTCTCAAGGATCTCAAAAGGCCCAATAAACCGAGGGGACAACTTCCCGCTCTTCCCAAACCTCATCAAACCCCGCTTAGGTGATATCTTCAAAAAGACATGATCACCCACCTCAAATACCAAAGGTCTCCTCCTACGGTCAGCATAAGATTTCTGACGACTCTGTGCTGTAACAAGCCTCTTACGGATAAGCTCAACTTTCTCCGTCGTTTCCCTCACCAACTCCGGACCCAACAAAGGTGCATCACCCACCTCGGCCCAACAAACAGGAGATCTACACGGTCGGCCGTACAAGGCCTCAAACGGTGCCATACCGATACTAGACTGAAAGCTGTTGTTGTAGGCAAACTCCACTAATGGTAAGTGCCTCTCCCACGACCCACTAAAGTCGAGAACACAACCCCGAAGCATATCCTCAAGGATCTGAATAGTACGCTCGGACTGCCCGTCAGTCTGAGGATGGTAAGCCGTGCTAAGGGTCAACTTAGTGCCTAAAGCACTCTGCAAACTCTGCCACAACCTGGCAGTGAAACGAGGATCTCTATCTGAGACGATCGTCACTGGGACTCCGTGCAACCTCACTATGTCCCGAACATACAACTCAGCAAGATGATCTACTGAATCTCTAACACGCATCGGAATGAAGTGCGCCGACTTCGTCAACCGGTCTACAACCACCCAAATAGCATCACTACCCCGCTGAGTCCTCGGAAGACCCACAACGAAGTCCATAGTGACATGCTCCCACTTCCACTCGGCAATAGGCAAGGGTTGCAACAAACCCGCTGGCCTCTGATGCTCGGCCTTCACTTGCTGACAAGTAAGGCACCTAGATACGAAAGCTGCCACATCTCTCTTCATACCCCGCCACCAGAACTGGCGACCCAAATCCCGATACATCTTAGTACCTCCCGGATGCACCGCAAGGCGCGAATGATGAAACTCTCGGAGTACCTCCTCTCGGCAAGACTCCGGCACAAACAAACGGTCTCGGTATCTCACACTTAGGTCGGGATACACCGTCAAACCCTTCTCAACCTTCCCATTAGAAATCTTCTCTCGAAGAGATTCTACCTCAAGATCACCCCTCTGAGCCTCTAACACTCGAGTCACAAGTGTAGGCTGTGCAACAACAGAAAACAAGGCCGCAGCCTCTACGGATTCGCCCAGATGCAAATCAAACTCCCCAACTGTACCCAACATCTCCCACTCCCGGATGGCTATACTAGCTAAGTCACCAACAGATTTCCTACTAAGGGCATCGGCCACGACATTGGCCTTCCCCGGATGATAGTGCAACTCGAAGTCATAATCCTCAATGAACTCCATCCACCTCCTCTGCCTCAAATTCAAGTCTTTCTGTGTAAACAGATATTTCAGACTCTTATGATCCGAGAATACCTCGAACCTCTCACCATAAAGATAATGCCTCCAAATCTTCAAGGCAAATATCACAGCTGCTAACTCTAAATCATGCGTAGGGTAATTCTTCTCATGAATTTTCAACTGACGTGAGCCATAGGCAACCACTTTCCCCTCTTGCATCAACACACAACCCAGACCCTCTCGTGAGGCATCACAATAGACTGCATAACCCAACCCTCTCTCCGGAATAATCAAAACCGGAGCGGTGGTCAATCTAACCTTCAACTCCTGAAACGACTTTTCACAAGTCTCACTCCATACAAATTTGACTCCCTTCCGAGTCAATCTAGTCAACGGTGAAGCTAACCTGGAGAAATCCTTCACAAACCGACGGTAATACCCAGCTAATCCCAGAAAACTGCGGATCTCAAACACACTCTTAGGCTGTGCCCAATCTTGCACTGCCTCAGTCTTGGATGTATCAACAGACACCCCTTCCCCAGAAACTACATGGCCTAAGAACTTCACCTCTTCTAGCCAAAACTCACACTTCCCGAACTTAGCATAAAGCTTATGGGCTCTAAGTAACTCTAGCACCACTCTCAAGTGTGCCTCGTGCTCCTCCTCTGAAGGTGAATAAATCAAAATGTCGTCCACAAAGACGACCACAAAACGATCCAAGAATTCCCGGAAGATCCGGTTCATCAAATCCATAAACACTGCCGGTGCATTGGTGAGCCCGAATGGCATCACCAGAAACTCATAATGGCCATACCGCGTACGGAATGCCGTCTTCGGAATATCCTCCTCCCTGACTCTCAACTGATGATAACCCGATCTCAAATCTATCTTAGAGAAACAACGGGAACCCTTCAATTGGTCAAACAAATCATCAATACGGGGCATAGGATACTTATTCTTAACTGTAGCCCGATTCAACTTTCTGTAATCAATACACAGTCTCAAAGCACCACCTTTCTTCTTAGCAAAGAGGGCCGGTGCTCCCCACGGCGAAACACTAGGACGGATATAGCCCTTATCTAACAACTCCTGGAGTTGAATCTTCAACTCAACTAACTCGGCTGGGGCAAAACGGTAAGGTGCCATAGAAATCGGCGCCGTGCCGGGCACTAAATCAATGGAGAACTCAATCTCTCGCTGAGGTGGCAAACTAACAAGATCCTCGGGAAAAACGTCCGAATACTCACAGACCACCCTCGGCAACACAATCTGGGTCTCATCACCCTCACTAATCGAAAGACTAGCAAGTAGACCACTAAGCTCACTCCGCCCTCGCGGATCATAACCCGGTGGCAAAACACTACCAACCCGGTCCCCCAGAAAACGAAAACACTCCCCGTTCACGGTACAACAAGTGACCCTCTGACGGTAGCAATCAATAACTGCCCGGTATGACGACAACCAGTCCATACCCAAAATAACATCAAAGCCCTTCATGGGCATAACTACAAAAGAGAAAGGGATTCTATGATCATCGACCTCTATATCACAACCCCTGACACCTTGTTTCAAAATCAACTCACCCCCAAGTGGCGACACTACACAAATAGGAGATGCTAACTGAGCTAACTCCAACTCCAAAATAGATGCAAATGCAGCAGACACAAAGGAATGAGATGCACCCGTATCAATCAGAACACTAGCAACTGAATTGCAAAACAAGAAGGTACCTCTCACAACAGACGGAGTCGGCACAAGATCCTGCGCGGTAACAGCATACACGCGCCCAGACGACCTCTGATCAACCTGCTCACCCCTCGGAGCAGTAGACTGCTGCACAGATTGGGACGAAGAAGCCCCCTGATTGGCCCTCGAGGCCTGACCCGACTGAGCTGGCTGCTGACCCTGAGTCTGCCTCAAACCAGATGCACCAGGTGTGCCACTCAACTGCGGGCAATACCTCTTCATGTGCCCTGGCTGACCACACTGATAGCACGAGAGTGGCTGGCCTCTACCCTGACTCTGGCTCTGAGATCGAGCCGAAGAAGATGCTGCTCTCTGAACTCCTCCCCTCTGAGGACAAACTGGAGACTTGTGACCCAGCTGGCCACACTTGAAGCAAGTGATGTCTCCCTGACTGCCTTTCCCTGAACTAGCACTCGGCACAGGAAAAGTAGACCTAGAGAAGCTACTCTGAGGCTGCTGAGGAGTGAAACCTCTCTGCCTCCTGCCATCGCCCTGACCATCCTGACTCCTCTTGGAGCCTTTCTGCCCTACTTCCTCCTCCCGCATCGCGATCTCAGTATGGGCTGCTGCATCAACCAAACGCCCAAAATCCCTAATCATAGTCGGCACCATTCTCAATTTGAGGCCGCGCCTCAACTTCTTCTCGAACTCTATACACCGACGTTCCTCGGACGCCACTAACTCAGGTGCGAACCTGGACAAACTAGTAAATAAGGCCTCAAACTCAGCCACTGATGAACTATTCTGCTTCAGCTGGCAGAACTGATCTCTCAACGTCTCCTGAACAGCTGGAGACAGGTACTTCTCCTGAAAAGCATTCACAAACGCCTCCCATGTACCTCCAACACGAGCCTTAATGAATTTCCACCACTGACCCGCATCCCCTTTCAGCTGGAAAGATGCCAAGGTCACCTTCAACCCCTCGTCTTCGATGCCAAGCATCTCAAACGTTTTCGTTGTCTGTTCGAGCCATTCGTCTGCCTTAAGCGGCTCGCTAGGATCACCTACAAACACGTCCGGTTGAGACCGGAAGAACTCCCTCTTCAGAAAAGAAGGCCCTGCATCTGCAGCAACTACCGGGGCTGGAACTACCTGGGCTGGATTCGCAGCCCTCAGAATGTCAACTGATGCCTGAAATGCCCCTGCTATCTCTTGGGCCAAAGCGCCCAAAAACGGCTGTCCTACTGGCTCGGCCACATTGGCCTGGCCAACACCCTCCTGAACTGCCGGAATCTCCTCCGGTATAGGCACTTCCTGCCTAGCCTGTCTACCGCGCCTACCGCGACCTCGTCCTCGTCCTGACATCCTATTAAGGAAACAAAGACGTTAGCACATTAATAAATGTACCAAAGCTAAACACTCACGTCCTAATGCGTTGGACAACAATAAGGCACACCACGTAAGCACATAATCACATAAGCACCTACGAATTTCATTCCTGGATAATGATAGTCCCAAAGGGTTACTATAGTTCCGGTTGGAAGCAGCATTGATCAAGTGCCTTTCCAACAAGACTACTAGAAACTCAAGGATCCAATCAATATCTAGAAACTACATTCCATACCCACATAATCACATAAACATGTTATCATATAAGCATGCAATCATTACACTAAGTCTCTATCAAACGAGACGAACCCATTGTGATACTAATCACTTCCCACGTACCCAAAGTATTCAAACCCGGTACGCTCTGATACCAAGTTGTAACGCCCTCAAAATTCAACCCAATGAATATAAAACAAAACATGCATTATTAAAAGAAGACATTATTTATTACATCAATCATCAGAGTCTTACGAAATAAAATACCATAATAAATGCCCTACGGGCTTACATCTTGCCAAGCCAACACTTGGATACAATTTACTGAGTTCTAACTCAAAACAGATAAAGCCCTAGGCTTGAAGAATTACAATGTTCAAATAAAACAAATAACAGATAAAACAAGTCTTCAAATTCAATTCCTCACAAGCTAAGTCCTTGGAGGGAGTGAACCACCTGAACCTGAAAAATAAAGTTCCCATATAGGGTGAGCCACAGCCCAGTAGAGAAATACTAAACCAAGCATAAGCAATAACTAAAGCATTAGCATCTGATACATGGTTAACACACTATAATCAAGTTACAATATTCATGACACGAATGTCTACACTGCCTATGACACATTGTCTATGGCACATTTTACTTTCCACTTATGGCTCAGAACCTGGCCAAATAACTCAACAGGGTTTCATCTTTTATTACCATTACTTCCAATTCAACAGGAATAACAATTCAAGTTAGACCTAATCATAACAAATACACATAGTGGTATTGTATCATTCACAATCAATTCACTTCCATACTTCCCAACTGATACACATTTTAGTGATGTATCATATTCACAATAAATAGAAATATTTCTATTAAACAATAAGCACACATAAGAGTGATGCTACTGGAGTCCATCCCCTATCTCCTCCCAATAAATCCGGTTTAGAGGTCCATCCCCTATCTTCCCCTAAACCGTGGAGTTCATCCCCTATCTCCTCCAAATAAAAATGCATATGCAATGAAACACACAATTGCCATATACAACACATAATCAATACAAGTAATGTTCTGTATTAATTCAACAGTCAACATAGGTGACATAATTTCAGTTATACCTAAGCCGCATGCAAGGTCTACAACAATCAATGGCTATCCTCCACCGATAGCCCAAAACAGTTATTTCTAAACAAGAAATAAATATAACAATGAATGTAAATTTAACATTCCCAATTCTATGAATTAAACCAAATTCCACATTATTCCTTTAAATTAATTATACAAATTAATCTAAACCAAACCCTAAGGTTTCTTCCAAAATTACCAAACTACCCCCACATACCAAAATTACCAAACTACCCCCCACATACCAAAATACTAACACTTATGATTAAAGCGTATAAATGGAGTAGGAAATCCCTACCTCGAATATATAACTCAGAAAGAAGAAGAAGGAGATGATGCCCAAACTTCAAAGTGCTCCAAACCACGAATTTCTCAGATTAAATGGAAGCCCTCACTCCCCTCTATCTTATTTGTAAAGCAACTAGGGCAAAAACCCACCCTAACTAGATCAAACCTAGGAGAGAAGGTGTTTAGAGAAAGAGAGAACTCGAAAATTAGGGTTTTTGGATCAAAAGGGGCTGAAAAACTGTTTTAAAATACGCTGCTGCGTATTTATACCTGATAGGCTCGCTCGAGCGAAGACCTGGTCGCTCGAGCGACCAGACACAGAAAATCCTCGCTCGAGCCAAGAAAGGCTCGCTCGAGCGAAGACTAACAGTTCGCTCGAGCGAAGAGAAACTCGCTCGAGCCAGCTAACACTGCTCTCAGGTCTAGCACTGGACGCAATCCTCGCTCGAGCCAAGAAATGCTCGCTCGAGCGACGGACCAAAAACAAAGGCCTCGCTCGAGCGAAGATAAGCTCGCTCGAGCGACCAAGCCAAAAACTGAACATCAACTATTGGTTTTTTTAAACCCAACTAACCTGCAATTAACCTGCCCAACATATTCCACAACTCACAACTGAAGAATTACAAGACAACAACAACAACAATATGATAATGGAATCTACGGAACTTAAGTCCGGAATCACTAATCAAATGGGAAAAGACCGGGGTCGTTATACTCTCGGAGTACCTCCTCTCGACAAGACTCTGGCACAAAAAGGCGATCAAGGTATCTAACACTCAAATTAGAATATATGTCCAAGTTCTTCTCTAATTTTAGTTACAATTTTTTACGTATTGTGAAAAAGTAGTTAGAATTATATAATAGTTGAATTTGAATCAACTGTTTTTTTTTTTTTTCTTTTTTTGTAAGTACCTAAAGTTAAATTTATTGATTTTTTTAATTATCGCTAGAAAAGTTACTTTTGTCTATTTAAGCTAAAAAATTACCATTTTATTTCATCTTATTTAGATGACAAATAAAAAAAAAAGAAAGGGAAATCTCTATTTCACAACTGCTAAAAATGTCATATCCTACTTTATATTGTCTTTAGTGAAAAATTTTAATTTTCAATTCAAACGTATTATTTTTTTAGCAACAACTTTATTCTAAAAAGGTAAAGGAGTTATTAAAAAATAATTGTCAAACTAGTCCTAAATGACTAAACAACAATTCTATATGTACAAAACAATTAAATCTCATAATAGGTCACATAATACTCATAAGGGTGTTTATCTCACAATGAAACTTATCACTTGCAAGTATTCTGTGATTCATTATGTTACAATATCTAAGAGAGAGAAAAAAAGAATATTATATTATGCGTATATTCAATATTATGTACCTTACAATACAATGAAGATGCCTATATATAGGCAAGGTAAGAGTAAGCAACAAGAAAGTTAGAGAAAGATCCTAATATGGTAAACTTAATTACAACATCTAATATATATAGTGAATATAATATATATATATTATATTATATTCACTAATATATATATATATATATATATAGCAAAATTAACAGTTAAAGAAATTTATAAAACTACTTTTTTACAAAATACATTCAAAGTTAATCTTCATGTTAAAACATTAGAACAAGTTTATGCTTTAGAACAGGCAAGAGAAACCTGTCGGTTATTTGATGCTAATACTATTAAACGTCATTTGCAAACTGGTCATAATTTTATTCATTTAGGATTAATTCAAGTTGGAATAAAACCATTAACTCCTCAAGGTAAAAATATTTCTGTTTTATTATGCTTAAGAGATGCTCGTTTTCTAGACTACAATGATAGTTTAATGGGAATGGTAGAAACTGGTCTCCATAAGGGACCCGTTCATTTTAATTGTTTTCCTGATTTTACACTTAGTTTACGTGGCCCACATATATTAGATGCTTTAACACTAAATATTCAATTATATGGTTCATTTACAAATATGAAAGAAAAAGTACATAATATTGCTTTAATTTATCGTGTTCACTATAAATGTATTAAAACCAATTTAAATGTTCAAGCTTTACATAAAAGTCCTAAGGATAAAACCTTACTAATTCAAAGTAATAGTAATGATACACATATTAATGTTTCTCAAATGATTGAATGGAAAAATATTACTCTTCCTGAACAATGGATTACTGTTAATGAAAATTATCAACATAATCAACAACAATCTACTTGTCAAGATATTCAAGATATTCAACAATTTACTGATGGATCTGTTAAGATTAAATTTAATCGATCTCAATCATCTCGACATAATACTTCTAGTGTCCCTACTGAAATTGAAACTGAAGATGAAATATTTAATACACCTTTATTTCGTAAAAACAGTCAAATCCATCTAGGTCAAACTTCTGGTCAAACTTCTTATAATTAAATGAAAGGCGTAGATAACTCTATAACATCCAAAATTAGTAAACCTGTTTATTCTACTCACACTCATTTACCTGTAGATGATGATGATGAATCTCATGATTCTCCTACTCAAACTGATTTCGAAGTTATACCTCCAATAAATCCTCAATTAATGACAATTAAAAAATCTTTTGCTCCTGATCTTGATAAATTACTTATTGAATTTAGATCTAAAGAAAATAAAACTAAAAGACATGCTTATCGTGCTAAATATGATTCTGCTCAACAATCTAGAATAACTAGAAAATGGTATGATTTTATGATTGAATATAGTATGGAATTACCTTTCTTTGAATATTATGAAAATTATTACAAAAAGGTTAACACAATTACAAAACATAAATGGAAAACTTCTCCCAATACTACTGTTAGTTCTAGTCATCCTCCTCTCGTTAATATTATTATTGATCACCAAGGATCCGAAGTCCCAGCTCTCCTTTTAAGTTGCCTGGTATTGACCCTGAAATTAAAAAAGTTATTGAACAAAATAATTATACTAATCAATGTTAAAAAAACAATTGGTACACAATTAGATAAAATTGAAACTCAATTAGATTCAACTAATATTACCTCTACTAAACAATCGTTAGATCAACCTTTGCTTAATCTCCCTAGTAATAGATCCAAATGCACTAGTTTAATTACTCAAGATCATTCTACTGTTAAAGCTATAGAATAATTACTTACTAAATTAACTACAACTGAAACAACCTCTCCATCTAAGGACAAAGGTCTTATTGTATTAAATCAACAAACTATTGATACTACCTCTAATCAATCTGAAACTGATACCACTGATAATGAAATTAATCAATTAGCCCAACAATTTCAATCCTCTAATCTTAATAAAATTAATTATCCTAAAGTTAATCCTCAAACTACAAAAAATTGGTATTCCAGACCTATCCCTCCTGATCTCCAATATGAAGAAACAAATCTATCTAATCAATTTTCTGTATCTGCTAAAAAGTTATACGAATAGAATATTGATGATCTCAGTGAAGATCAAATCCTTCAAAAATTAAATCATTTATCTATGGTTACGAATAGTTATCTTAGTAATTACCCTGAATATACTCAAGCTGAAATTGTTTTATTAATTACTTCTGGTTTTACTGGTATGCTCACATCTTGGTGGGAAAAATATCTTACTGAAGATCAACGTGAATCAATATTATATGCTAATCAAAAAGATGAAAATGATCTACCTATCTTTGATGAAACTATCGGCTATTACAAACCTGATGGTATTAATACTTTAATCTATACCATAGTAAGACATTTCATAGGTACCCCTACTAATATATATTCTCGCATACATGAGCAACTTAGTAATCTTACCTGTCCAACCTTAAGTGATTTTAGATGGTATAAAGATGGTTTTATCTCTAGAGTTATGTTAAGAGAAGACTGCACTAAATCTTTTTAAAAAGAAAAATTCATTAATGGATTACCTAGTCTTTTTGCTCATAAAATTAGAGATGTTCTTAGTCAACCTACTGGTGTCATTGAATATGATAATTTAACTTATGGTGATATAATTAGTACTATCCAAAAAGAAGGATTAAAAATGTGTATTGATTTAAAACTTAGTCAAAAAGCTGCTAAAGATAAACATAAAGCTAAATATGAATTAGGCAATTTTTGTGAACAATATGGTTTACCTTTTGTAGCACCCTCTCGTCGCAAATCCCATAAATATTCTAAACATAAACATAAATCATCTTCCAAATATTCTAATAAATATAACAAGAATTATTCACCTTCTAAATCAAATGATAAATTTTATACTAAACCCAAAACGAAATATTACAAAAGATCACATCCAAAATCTAAATCTAATAAGGATATAACTTGTTATAACTGTGGTCACAAAGGTCATTATTCTAATAAATGTAAAGAAAAACAATAATTAAAAGATAAAATTAATCAACTCCAAATTAATGATGAATCTAAAAATTAATTATTTGAAATCTTTCAACTAAACCAATCTGTTAGTAATTCCTCTTCTGATCATCCTGATACTTCGTCTGATTATCATTCACCCAGTGAAGATTCTGATAATAATATTGAATTAGGTTGTAATGATGTTTGTTGTAAACCAATTAAACAAATCACTGTTCTTACTAAACAGAATCAAGAAGAATCTGCTCTTATTGAATTAATTAGTCGATTAGATTACCCAGAATTAAAAAAGAAATATACTGATAAACTCAAATCCTTATTAATCAATCCCGATAGGAAACCTAAACCTGATAAACCTATAATTAGTTTATCCAAAACTTTAGAAAAATTTAAAAATAAACACAAAGAAATTACCTTACAAGATTTACAACATGAAATCAATTAGATTAAACAAACTATTAATGTAACAACCCTCACTTTACTCTAGTCATGCTTGCATATATTACATGCTCTTGTCTTGATATGTTGCATTTGCAAACCTTGATTGTCTTGCATAAGTGTTACTTGCATGCTTTGTTCCTTGTTTGGTGTGTGTTTAGCCTAGGTTAACCCAAGCCGAGGTCACCTTAAGCCTAGAACTATCTTGGAACCCTTTTCCGGTTGACCTCCACCTCTGCCCTAACATGTTGGCCGAGATGTCATCATCTAGGCCGAGGTGTGTATCACCAAGGCCGAGATGTGTATTATCTAGGCCGAGATGCTACCTTTGCGCCTGAGTGGTCTTGTTCCTGGATTGGTGCGACCTAGACCGAGGTGTGGCACATCTAGGCCAAGGTGTGGCACAGCTAGGCCAAATGTTGTCCTTCCTAGCCGAGATCATTGTTCCCTTACTTGCCGATGCCTTGTTCTTAGCCGAGATCATTACCTACCGGAGTGCCTATGCCATCTTGCTTGTTGAATACACTTTGTCATAAGTCTTGTCTTTTCACTCAGTCACCTTTTTGAGGAGAACCAACCTGGTAGTGCCACGTGTCCGAGCTGAGTGTTAAATCAGCCGGCAGAGGGAGAAATGTATCATTTGTTATATTTCTTTGTTCTTGAGGAGAGAGAAGCTCTAGAAGAGGTAGGAGGAGTTCCTAGAGAGGGAGTAGATTTCCAAGCTTGATCTTTGGGTGCTTGAACCGTTAGATTCGAGTTTTGAGGTTAGAATCTTAATCTACTCTTGTTGTTCTTATTGATCATCTACCTTCATTGCATGATCAGACCTGATTTGCAAGCCATGCATCTATTTAAAGTTGGGTTTAGAAAGAGAAAGTGGCATTCATGTGTTCTTGAAGAAAAAGCCTCGTTTGATCCGAAAGTTTGCATTAAGATTCATGTTTTTGTGTTTGTTTTCATAAGATTTTCAAGTATGGGTACCCAGGTCCATGTTTTCGAACTCATAGCATGGAAATCCCAGATTTTGAAATAACGAGTTGTGATTGAGCATTTATGTTTTTTCAAGTCCTTCATGTTTATGTTCTTCATGTTCTTCGGCAGAGGGAAACCCAGATTTTCCCGACTTCATTTCCTTGAATGTGGCCGTCGGGACCACACCTCGGCAAGTAGGTGTGGGACCTCGGCTAAGACCTGGAGGTACCCAGCATGTCTTCCCGACATGTAAACCAGTGCTTCACCTTAGCATGCTTTGCCTTGTCTTGACTTAGTTTTGAAGAATGCTGAGATCATCTGTATGCATGTAAGACTTGTTTTGAGGAGTACATTCAGTAGACCTTGCCATGTGTTTGTAGGACTTGGACTCTCGCCTGACCCCAACGTTTGAAGAACTATGTGAGTGGTATTTTTAATAAAATTATGTTATTAAGTTTTGATAAAGCTTTGCCTTGCTTGTTTTGGAAAAGTATTTGTTAAGCATGAATGACTATCCCTATTTTGTGTATCAAGTATTAGCTTTGGTTTTGATAACAATCTTTGAAAGTCCGTACGTGCTAGGGGACTATAAGCATTTGTAGCACAATCTTTGAAAGTCCGTACGTGCTAGGGGACTATAAGCATTTGTAGCACAATCTTTGAAAGTCCGTACGTGCTAGGGGACTATAAGCATTTGTAGCACAACCTTTGAAAGTCCTTACGTGCTAGAGGACTCTAAGCTTTTGTAGCACTGATGTTAATGTCATCCCTTGAAACTTGAAAGCCTTGAAAGACTTTGATTGATGAAGCTTGAAAGATTTGTTAGATGAACTTGATTCATCCCATGTTTTATTACAAGCTATGATTATGTATTGTTTTGTTAAAGATCTCGGATATCATGCATGCAAACCCTTTTTTACTTGTACTATTCACTAAGTATCCAAGCTCACCCTCTCTATATATATGTAGGTGATGAGCAGGACGGCAGCGACGCCTAGATGTGCTTTGCAACTTGTTTTGGATTCGCATTTTGTAGCATCTTGAAGATTATGCTTCTTAGCTTGTATTTCATTGTGTTTTGTATATGATGGCTTGGGATGCCTCTTGGCCAAGATGTATTTTTTTGTACTTCATTTGTTTGTATTCAAGTTGTAAAGCTATGTAAAGATGTATGCCATTCCATTTGACTTACGCACAGCTCTTATGGACTAATTAGATTTGCATATATTGCTTCCGCACTTATGAGCCCGATGTATTTATACTCTGATTGTGTGTGAATTTTGAAAGTTGGCCTTTGGTAATCTCGGATTACTAGCCATCACGGCACCATTCTACTAGGGGCAGATGGGGTCGTGAGAGAATGGTATCAGAGCACAAGTTTCTTATAGTCCGTTATCCACACACTTTGAGTTCTAAAGAGCATAGGATTTCCCTTAGAATTGATGATAGGATTGCATCATAATGCTTGCTACTTGACAATGTATGCATCATCTCGGCGTGACCATTTGCTATTTGCATACATATTATTTGTTCAGTTTGTTTTAAAGTCACATTTTGCATACTCTTAGCATCATGAGAAGGGGTAGACCACCAGTTGGCCGAGATCATCCCGAAGACAGATTAGAGAGACTGGTCGAAGGTTTGGTCCGTGAGTTGAGACAACTTAGGCCACAAGTCACTAGTACTACTTCTACCTAGGCTGAGCTGACAAACGGCCGACATGCAGTTCCACCTCCTCCAGTGCCGCAAGTGCCTCCACAACAAGCTTTATATGGGGACGACACCATAGCCTTGATCAGAGAGTTCAAAAAGATGAAGCCGCCGAGATTCTCTGGGGGTATTGAACCGATGAAGGCCGAAGCTTGGGTCTTGGAAATAGAGAAGCTGTTCGAGATTTTTCCCAGCACCGACGCCCAGAAGGTGTCATTGGCAACATTCACATTAGACGACGACGCTCGAAGATGGTGGATGATGACCAGAGAAGGTAACCCATGGTTGACTTGGGCTAGATTTTTGGAGTTGTTCTACAACAAGCATTTTCCCCTTAGTGTTCGAGATCGCAAGACCACGGAGTTCTAGACTCTGACACAGGGCAACAAGACAGTGGCAGAATACGACCGTACTTTTACCGAATTGGCGAGATATGCGCCTCACATGGTCGATGATGAATATAGAAAAGCTAGGAAGTTCGAAAGTGGACTGAGTGGACCAATTCAGGATCGAGTTAACATGCTCAACATGCCGACTTATGCCGGAGTATTGGACAAGGCCATCCTTACAGATGCTAACTTGAATCGATACCAGAATTTAGGAGAGAGCCAGAGGAAGAGAGAGAACTATGATAATCGCCGAGTTCCATTTAACGCCAAGAAGAAAGCGAATGTGGGCAGCTCCAGCAACTCGAACCAGGAAGGTAATACTAAGCCAACGTGTGCAAGTTGTGGGAAGCCGCATTCCGGAGTTTGCCGTTGGGCGTCAGTGTTTTGAATGTGGTGAAATAGGTCATCGTGTGAAAGACTGTCTGAAGGCAAGGACTGATGATGGTAAGAAGAATGGAGTACCTCGGGCTCTGCACAGAGAAATAACATCGGGAGGGCACAGACGAGATAGGGCAGAGTTTTTGCATTGGTACTAGGAGACACTCAGAATGCTGAGACAGTAGTGTCAGGTATACTCCCAATTTGCTCTCAAGATGCATACATATTGATTGATTCGGGTTCTACACATTCATTTGTATCTGCTAAGTTTGCCAAGAAGTTAAATAGAGAACAAGAACCCCTTGATTATGTGTTATATGTGTCTACTCCATCTGGGGGAACTATGATTGTTGCATCCATTTATAGGGCGTGTGTTTTTGTGATTGAGGGCGTAGAATTATTAGTTGATTTAATGCCGTTAAGTATGATTCACTTTGATGTCATATTGGGAATGGACTGGTTAGTAACGAACCATGCATCTATTAATTGTGTTTCGAAGAATGTCACACTGAAACCCCCAAACCAAGCCGAGGTTATTTTCCAGGGTAAAGGAGAAGTATCCCCACCTTACTTGATCTCATCCATGAAAGCCTATAAGTTGATCCAAAAGGGGTGTCAAGGTTATCTGTGTAGTATACTAAGTGATTTGAATGGAAATGTTGAGTTAGCCGACATCCCCGTGGTTAGAGAATTCCCCGACGTCTTTCCTAAAGATTTGCCTAGCCACTTAATTGATAGGGAGATAGAATTTACGGTTGACGTCATGACAGGAACCCAGCCTATCTCTAAAGCACCCTATAGAATGGCCCCAGCCGAACTCAAGGAACTGAAACTACAATTACAAGAATTGTTAGACAAGGGATTCATTAGGCCGAGCACTTCACCTTGGGGAGCACCAGTTCTATTTGTAAAGAAAAGGGATAGTACACTTCGTCTTTGTATCGACTACTGAGAACTGAACAAGGTAACCATTAAGAATAAGTACCCATTGCCGAGGATCGATGATTTGCTTGATCAACTACAAGGGGCACGAGTCTTTTCTAAGATTGACCTCAGGTTGGGCTACCATCAGCTGAAAGTTAAGGCCGAGGATGTTGAGAAAACTGCTTTTCGGACAAGGCCAGCATTCATGGATTTGATGAACAGAGTCTTTAAACCGTACCTAGACGAGTTCGTGGTTGTTTTCATCGATGACATACTGATCTATTCCAAGAGTGGTGATGAGCATGAGAAGCATTTGAGACTAGCCTTACAAACCCTGAGGGACAGGAAATTATACGCCAAGCTTAGCAAGTGTGAATTTTGGCTTGCCAGCATCTCATTTTTGGGCCACGTGATTACTGAAGAAGGTATCTCTGTTGATCCAAGTAAGATTGAAGCCGTTGTGAATTGGCCGACACCGACTAATGTGTCCGAGGTTCGTAGTTTTCTGGGTTTGGCAGGTTATTACAGAAAGTTCATAAAAGACTTCTCAAGGATTGCAATTCCATTGACACAATTGACTAAGAAAGAAACGACATACGAATGGACTCAAGCTAAGGAGTCAGCCTTCCAGGAGTTGAAGACGAGGTTAGTTACAGCACCAGTCCTTGTACTGCCGTCAGGTAATGAGGAATTTCAGATCTATAGTGATGCTTCACATAAAGGTTTGGGTTGTGTATTAATGTAAGGGGGTAAGGTTATAGCGTATGCGTCTCGTCAGTTGAAACCTCACGAAAAGAATTATCCTAGCCATGAGGAGTTGAAGACGAGCTTAGTTACAGCACCAGTCATTGTACTGCCGTCAGGTGATGAGGAATTTCAGATCTATAGTGATGCTTCACATAAAGGTTTGGGTTGTGTATTAATGCAAGGGGGTAATGTTATAGCGTATGCGTCTCGTCAGTTGAAACCTCACGAAAAGAATTATCCTACCCATGATTTAGAGCTAGCAGCCGTGGTGTTTGCTTTGAAGATTTGGCGTCATTACTTGTATGGGACTTCTTGCCAAGTTTTCACAGATCACAAGAGTTTGAAGTACTTGTTCACCCAGAAGGAACTAAATATGAGGCAGAGGAGATGGCTTGAATTACTAAAAGATTATGACAGACAGATTCAGTATCATCCAGGTAAAGCAAACTCAGTGGCCGACGCATTGAGCAGAAAGTTAGTTGGGAAGTCAGCATGTTTGTCAATGATTTCAGTAGAGCCGACCATCATCGAGGAAATAAAGACCAGGCAGATGGAAGACAGATTCTTCAGGAAAGTAATTGATGAGATTATCATTAAGACGAGGTCAGGGTATGCCATTGAAAATCAGGTACTTAAGTTTGAAGGAAGATTGTGCGTGGCCGACGTCCCAGAGTTGAAAAATAAGATTTTGCAGGGAGCCCATGGTTCCAAGTTTGCCGTTCATCCAGGGAGCACCAAGATGTACCAAGACATAAAGCAGACTTTTTGGTGGCCAAACATGAAGAGAGAGATAGCAGAGTTTGTATCCCAATGTCTGTATTGCCAGCAAGTGAAAGCAGAACATCAAAGACCAGCAGTATTTCTTCAACCTTTGCCAATTCCTGAGTGGAAATGGGAGCACATCTCCATGGATTTTGTTGTTAGTTTGCCGAGGACGCAGAAGGGTATGAACTCGATTTGGGTTATCGTTGACAGATTAACTAAGTCAGCACACTTCTTGCCTGTCCAGCCTACATTCAATGCCGACTGACTTGCTGTACTGTATATGAATGAGATTGTGAGACTTCATGGAGTGCCGATGTCCATTGTGTCAGACCGAGATCCGAAGTTTGTTTCTAGATTTTGGCAGAGTTTACAAAAGCCTTGGGAACCGAGTTGAAGTTTAGCACAGCTTTTCACCCCCAGACCAATGGACAAACAGAAAGAACGATTCAAACACTTGAAGATATGCTCAGACTATGTGTGTTAGATTTCAAGGGAAGTTGGGGAGTACATCTACCGTTGGTAGAATTCGCTTACAACAACAGTTATCAAGCTAGCATTGGCATGGCGCTGTCTGAAGCTTTGTATGGAAGGAAGTGCAGATCGCCGATATGTTGGACTGAAGTAGGAGATAAAGCTTTGATTGGTCTCGAGCTAGTTCAAGTTACAACCGAGAAGATTAAACTCATTCGACAAAGGATCAAAACTGCTCAGAGTCGGCAGAAGAGTTATGTCGATCAGAGAAGAAGAGAGTTGGAATTTGAAGTTGGGGATCATGTATTCCTGAAGGTTTCACCAATGAAAGGAGTTT
Organism: Camellia japonica; assembly: GCA_030407325.1. Taxonomy (NCBI): domain Eukaryota; kingdom Viridiplantae; phylum Streptophyta; class Magnoliopsida; order Ericales; family Theaceae; genus Camellia; species Camellia japonica. Next base: position 100,398,197 of record JAPPVO010000031.1, read on the forward strand.
TCAAATTTGGGAAGAAAGGTAAGTTAGTACCTCGTTACATCGGGCCATTTGAAATTCTTGAGAAGGTTAACCCAGCTGCCTATAGACTTGCTTTACCACCAGAACTAAGTCAAGTTCACAATGTGTTCCATATTTCGATGTTGAGGAAGTATATTCGGGATCCCATGCATGTGGTTGACCATTTCGGGATTGGGATTAATGAAGATTTAGGTTATGAGGAGAGGCCGATACGGATTCTTGATAGGCAAGTGAAACGGTTGAGGAACAAATCGATATCAATGGTGAAAATTGAATGGAAGGAGCATTACGGCAAGAATGCTACAGGGGAAATTGAAGAAGAAATGAAAGTCCGATATCCGGAATTGTTTTCGGGTCAAGGTAACTCAAGTTTGGAGACTGTAACGCCCTCAAAATAATACATAAATCCCATCATTTTAGACATGCAATGGTATAAAGAAATCAACACCCTTCCATTCATCAGGGTAGTTCTTACAACAGTATTACATGTTAACAACAAAAGCAAATGCCCTATAGGCTTACAGCTTTCCAAGTCAACACTTGGTTACACAAAAGAAGAGTACTAACTCTATACAAAATAAGCCCTCGGCTTGATATACATGTAATACAAACAAAATAAACAAAAAGAGTCCTCAACTCTCATCATCATCCAAGCTATGTCCTGGGAGGTGGCATGCTACCTGTACCTGAAAATAATGTCCCATATAGGGTGAGCCAATGCCCAGTAGAGAAATGCTAAACACAATATGAGGAGTAACTAAGACATTAGCAATTGATAAATGTTCGATTACCATAAATCAATTCATAACCCATTTCCATTACATGACCACAATGTTCAAATTTCATTTCATTTTCCATTTCTCATCATTTTCCCAATTTACATCAACGGCTCAGAACCTGGCCAACCACTTATATGAGGCAGTGACTCATATTAAACGCTTCCCATTTTACAGTAGATAAACATATTAGTTGTATCAATATCTCAACAGATCAGCATACAAGCTGTTTCTACATTTCAACAGATAAGCATATTAGCTATATCAACACTTCCAAAGATAAGTATATGAGCTATATCAATAATTTAACTGACAAGCATATTAGCTGTATCAGTGGAGTCTATCCCCTATCTCCTCCCAAACAACATTCGGTTTAGAGGTCCATCCCCTATCTTCCCCTAAACCGTGGAGTACATCCCCTATCTCCTCCCACACACACAACGTATATACACATAGGTCATATACACAATCAATCAATACACAATGTTAATGTATTCTATCAACCGTCATACTCTATGGCATATCCAATTGATTAGTTTTAGTTTGCCTAATCATCATGCATTGTCTACAACAATCAAAACTACCCTCCACCGGTAGCCCAAGCAGTTATTTCTAAACAGATAATAAAAGCTCCAATAGATAAGATATCAATGTTTTCAAAAGTGAGCGATTAATAAATTCAACTCCACCATTTTACAATATAATGAGCCAATTTCATTATTTTCATCTCAATTCCAAACAACAACATTTTTCCCAAATTAATTATATCAATTAATTTATACTGCAACTTAGGGTTTTCTACCCCTTTTTCCAACGAGAAGCCCATAGTCCATAAATCAACAACCAACAACAATGACACCATTTTGAAGCCCAAAATACATATTTAAGAATCACAATGACAAAACCCCCATTACACATTTCGAAACCTTAGATCCCAAAATCAAACCATTTAACCAAATGCTCAATAATCTAGGTTACAACCCATAAGAGTGAGTAGGAATCCCTACCTCAAACTTCGGAGCCCAAGGAAGAAGATGAAGAAAATCAAAATGCTCCAAACTCCAAGATCCACGGATCAAAACGAAGCCCTCGATGATCAACACAACTTTCACAAAGGCCGAAGGAAAGGGAAGCACTCTAACTAGATCAAACCCTAGAGAGAAGGGAGTTTCTAGAGAGAGAGGCTCTCAAAATATCTTTTTAGAAAGTAAGAGAGAGAGAGAGGGATTGTAAAAGTGATTTCAAAATGCCCAGCGGCCAACTGATATACGACATCCCTGCTCGAGCGGAGAACACAACGCTCGAGCGTAAAGCACAAAAGATTAGGTCCGCTCGAGCGCCAAGACACAGGAATAAAGTACATCCGCTCAAGCGCGAAAAACCAGTCTGCTCAAGTGTAGATTTCCCCCTCCCAGAACTTACACCAAAAATGTACTACGTGCTCGAGCGCCAACAAGCCCGCTCGAGCGTGACCCGCTCGAGCGCAGGAAACTCGCTCGAGCGTAGAAAACACACCTGCAAAAGTTTGCAGGAACACGAAATACTGGGAGTGTGTAAATCCCGCTCGAGCGCAAGAAGGCCCGCTCGAGCGGACAACCAAAAACCCAACTCTGCTCGAGCGTAGATAACCCGCTCGAGCGTAACACCAAAAACCTGGGCAACTAGATTTGAGACTTAGGCTCAACCAACCTGTAACACACCTGCCCAAAACTTTCCAAAACCCAAACACAAAGTGTAAAGGATGTAAACACGATAATTACAACTATCAACTTCACGGAACCGAGTTCGGAATACAACTGAACAGTAAAAGGACAACCGGGGTCGCTATAGAGACCAAACTTCTTTAGGGAGGGTAGGATGTAACAACCCTCACTTTACTCTAGTCATGCTTGCATATATTACATGCTCTTGTCTTGATATGTTGCATTTGCAAACCTTGATTTGTCTTGCATAAGTGTTACTTGCATGCTTTGTTCCTTGTTTGGTGTGTGTTTAGCCTAGGTTAACCCAAGCCAAGGTCACCTTAAGCCTAGAACTATCTTGGAACCCTTTTCCGGTTGACCTCCACCTCTGCCCTAACATGTTGGCCGAGATGTCATCATCTAGGCCGAGGTGTGTATCACCAAGGCTGAGATGTGTATTATCTAGGCCGAGATGTTACCTTTGCGCCTGAGTGGTCTTGTTCCTAGATTGGTGCGACCTAGACTGAGTTGTGGCACATCTAGGCCGAGGTGTGGCACAACTAGGCCAAGTGTTGTCTTTCCTAACCGAGATCATTGTTCCCTTACTTGCCGATGCCTTGTTCTTAGCCGAGATCATTACCTACCGGAGTGCCTATGCCATCTTGCTTGTTGAATACACTTTGTCGTAAGTCTTGTCTTTTCACTCAGTCACCTTTTTGAGGAGAACCAACCCGGTAGTGCCACGTGTCCGAGCTGAGTGTTAAATCAGCCGGTAGAGGGAGAAATGTATCATTTGTTATATTTCTTTGTTCTTGAGGAGAGAGAAGCTCTAGAAGAGGTAGGAGGAGTTCCTAGAGAGGGAGTAGATTTCCAAGCTTGATCTTTGGGTGCTTGAACCGTTAGATTCGAGTTTTGAGGTTAGAATCTTAATCTACTCTTGTTGTTCTTATTGATCATCTACCTGCATTGCATGATTAGACCTGATTTGCAAGCCATGCATCTATTTAAAGTTGGGTTTAGAAAGAGAAAGTGGCATTCATGTGTTCTTGAAGAAAAAGCCTCGTTTGATCCGAAAGTTTGCATTAAGATTCATGTTTTTGTGTTTGTTTTCATAAGATTTTCAAGTATGGGTACCTAGGTCTATGTTTTCGAACTCATAGCATGGAAATCCCAGATTTTGAAATAACAAGTTGTGATTGAGCATTCATGCTTTTTCAAGTGCTTCATGTTTATGTTCTTCATGTTCTTCAGCAGAGGGAAACCCAGATTTTCCCGACTTCATTTCCTTGAATGTGGCCGTCGGGACCACACCTCGGCAAGGAGGTGTGAGACCTCGGCTAAGACCTGGAGGTACCCAGCATGTCTTCCCGACATGTAAAACAGTGCTTCACCTTAGCATGCTTTGCCTTGTCTTGACTTAGTTTTGAAGAATGCCGAGATCATCTATATGCATGTAAGACTTGTTTTGAGGAGTACATTCAGTAGACCTTGCCATGTGTTTGTAGGACTTGGACTCTCACCTGACCCCGACGTTTGAAGAACTATGTGAGTGGTATTTTTAATAAAATTATGTTATTAAGTTTTGATAAAGCTTTGCCTTACTTGTTTTGGAAAAGTATTTGTTAAGCATGAATGACTATCCCTATTTTGTGTATCAAGTATTAGCTTTGGTTTTGATAACAATCTTTGAAAGTCCGTACGTGCTAGGGGACTATAAGCATTTGTAGCACAATCTTTGAAAGTCCGTACGTGCTAGGGGACTATAAGCATTTGTAGCACAACCTTTGAAAGTCCTTACGTGCTAGAGGACTCTAAGCTTTTGTAGCACTGATGTTAATGTCATCCTTTGAAACTTGAAAGCCTTGAAAGACTTTGATTGATAAAGCTTGAAAGATTTGTTAGATGAACTTGATTCATCCCATGTTTTATTACAAGCTATGATTATGTATTGTTTCGTTAAAGATCTCGGATATCATGCATGCAAACCCTTTATTACTTGTACCATTCACTGAGCATCCAAGCTCACCCTTTCTATATATATGTAGGTGATGAGCAGGACGGCAGCGACGCCTAGATGTGCTTTGCAACTTGTTTTGGATTCGCATTTTGTAGCATCTTGAAGATTATGCTTCTTAACTTGTATTTCATTGTGTTTTGTATATGATGGCTTGAGAAGCCTCTTGGTCAAAATGTATTTTTTTGTACTTCATTTGTTTGTATTCAAGTTGTAAAGCTATGTAAAGATGTATGCCATTCCATTTGACTTACGCACAGCTCTTATGGACTAATTAGATTTGCATATATTGCTTCCGCACTTGTGAGCCCCATGTATTTATACTCTGATTGTGTGTGAATTTTGAAAGTTGGCCTTCGGTAATCTCGGATTACTGGCCATCACGGCACCATTCTACTAGGGGCGGATGGGGTCGTGACAATTAAAGATTTACAAAGTAAAGATAGAGCTTTAGAAGATGAAATTATTACATTAAAACTTAATAAAAGTTTAGATAATTTCCAAAATAATCAAAATGAATCTTCTAATGAATCTGAACATAATTCTGAACATGATTCTGATCCTACTAATCCTGACAATCTATTATTTGATAATCGATCCCACCAATCTCAATCTCATAATCTTGAAGATAAAAGATGAAATCTTATTAATAAAATTCATATTCAAAAATGGAATTCAAAAGTTAAGTTAGTTGTTAATAATGATGAAATTGATGTTATTGCCTTAATAGATACTGGTGCTGATTTAAATTGTATTCAAGAAGGATTACTTTCTACTAAATATTATGAAAAATGTCATGAAAAGTTAACTTCTGCTAATGGTAGTAAAATGCATATTAAATATAAATTACCTAAAGTTCATGTTTGTTAAGATAATGGTTGTTTCAAAACTTCATTTGTTTTAGTAAAAAATATGACTGATAAAGTTATTTTAGGAACACCATTTATATTTTTATTATATCCATTTACTACATCTAGTGAAGGAATAACTACTCATGTTTTTAATCAACCTGTTACTTTTAAGTTTTTTTCTCCTCCTAACATGTTAGAACTAAATCAATTAAAAGATTGTTCTATTTCTCACACTATTAATTGATTTACTCGTCACATAAGATTTCTTAAAGAAGAAATTAATTACCAAAAAATTGATCAACAATTAACTGACCCTATTGTTATTTCTCAAATTAATGATTTTAAATTAAAATTAGAAACAACTGTTTGTTCAACTTTACCTACTGCATTATGGCATAGGAAAAAGCATGTAGTTACATTACCATATATTAAACATTTTAATGATAAACAAATTCCTACTAAATCTAGACCTATTCAAATGAATCATGAATTACTTGAAATGTGTAAAAAAGAAATCAATGAATTATTAAAAAATAGAATCATTAGTCCAAGTAAATCACCATGGTCTTGTCCTGCTTTTTATGTTAATAAAAATGCTGAATTAGAAAGAGGTGTCCCTCGTTTAGTCATCAATTATAAACCATTAAATAAAGTCTTAAAATGGATTCGGTATCCTATTCCTAATAAAAAAAGATTTGATTAAAAGACGTCAAGCTGTCATTTTTAGTAAATTTGATTTAAAAAGTGATTTTTGGCAAATTCAAATTCATCCGAATGATAGATATAAAACTGCATTCACTACATCCTTTGGTCACTATAAATGGAATGTAATGCCATTTGGATTAAAAAATGCTCCTAGTAAATTTTAAAATATAATAAATGATATATTTAACCCATTTAGTCATTTTTCTATTGTTTACATAGATGACATATTAATTTTTTCTAAATCAATTAATGAACATTGGAAACATTTAACTGCATTCTTTTATACTATTAAAAGTCATGGTTTAGTCATTTCTGCACCTAAGATTAAACTGTTTCAAACTAAAGTTCGATTTTTAGGTTATGATATACACCATGGCCACTCCATTTATTACTTACCATAAATCCCAAATTACTCATTACCAAACCTTGATTAAACAAGTCAAACAATATGTTAGGTCTCTTCCTTGTCTTAGTATTCCTACTGAAAATTCTTTCAAAATTATTCAAACTGATGCTTCTGACATTGGTTATGGTGGCATTCTTCTTCAGAAAGTCACTCCTCAATCATCTAAACAAATTATTCGTTATCACTCTGGTGTTTGGAATAAGCACAATTAAATTATAGTACTATTAAAAAGAAATTTTTATCTACTGTTTTATGTATTACTAAATTCAAATGAATATTTTAAATCAAAAGTTTTTACTTCGTGTTGATTGCAAATCTGCTAAATATGTTTTAGAAAAAGATGTTCAAAATCTTGCTATAAGCAAATTTTTTGCTCGTTGGGCAATCTATTTTAAGTATTTTTGATTTATGATATTACCTATATACCTGGTTGTCAAAATTCCATTCCTGATTTTCTTACCCGGAAATTTTTACAGGGGGGGATAGGGATGGCCACTCCATTTATTACTTACCATAAATCCCAAATTACTCATTACCAAACCTTGATTAAACAAGTTGCTTATCGTATTGCCCAACTCAAATTAGCTAGAAAAACTACTAAACGTGCTCAGTATATTAACTACCACCAGATTCAAGCCCGTTGCCATTTACTTGCTGATTATTACAACTGTTTAGATTATCACCAATAATATCTTGATCTTCTTAGCAGTTGTTAATCTTTGTTGCTAACCTTTGTTTCTATTAAACAGATGTCTCGCCCAAGGCCTCCTTCCAAACCCTTGGTCCCATCTAATCAACCACCATTTATTCCTCCTCTGGAGTTAGTAACCCAATACCATCCTATTGAAATGATTAACCGTTACCAAGTCCTTGGTAACATTCCTAAACCCAGTTACACATCTACTTTGGCTACTGATCCTTTTGCTTCTTCTAGCCAAGCAGTTACTCCATACCCTCCTAATCCTATTAAACAAGCCTGTTCTGATTATGTTAAATCCACTACTACTAATTTGTTCTTCAAAGAACCTAGTCACCCTAAGAGTCAATCTGTTAATGACCTGGTTAAATCCTATTTTCCTCCTGGATGGCATTTTGTTCCAATGCATCCTGAGAAAACAATCACCTACTACAGAGACATCTTCTTCAACCATCAATCCATTGTGATTAAACTTATTTATGATTGCACCTACACTAGTAAAGTTGTTTACCATTCTCTCTACATTCATAACATTGTTTCCTTAGCTGAATGGGGTTCTCCTTCTCAGCTTCGAGATTTACCTAATCACTCCCTTCAATATAATTATTATGATTATATTGATGCCTGGTTCAAAATATTCCTCTATCAAACTGATACATTTAGTCACTCCTGGTTTCTACAATTTGATCAAAAGTTTAAATCTGAATTCCCTACATGGTTTCTGCGATGGTGGACTCATTATGGCGCCATTCCAGATATCTTCCCATTAACTGTGATGGAACAAGCTAACTATTTCTCAACTATTTTCTCATTCTCTCCCCAACAGAAGAAATTTCCTAATCTGCTTATTTTTATATCCAAATACAAAATACCTTGGATATTTAAATGGCAATATGGCATTTCTGATGATGTTGTTCAACGGATACATATGGTTAAATAGTGGGATAATTACAAAATTTCCCACATTGTTGATCTTGTTCAAACTGAGTTCCCTGTTAACATTCATGCTCCTACACCTGCAATGGTTAAAGCTCAGCAGAACCCAACTGCTTCATTAACCCCAGGAAGCCAGCTTCCTACAGTCAACCTTAGAAGCCCAACTTCAAGTTCTTCCAAGCCCAAGTCATCCAAGTCAAAGGTCAAATCGAAGGATAAATCAAAGCTATCACAGCCCAGTATTGCTAAGCCCAAATCAAAGGCTAAATCCAAGTCCAAGGCTAAGCCCAAGTCCAAATCATCTAGAGATGAGCTGCTCAAAATGGCCTGTCTCCTGGTGGATCAGGCCGAAGCCCAATCAGATTCTGATAACAGCAATTTAGAAGAAGGTTCAGACAATTTAGACTCTTCTGAAGGTTCAACTACACAAAACCCATATGGTCCCGAATTTCAAGATGCACAGGACCCATATACTGTTTAACTCTGCATTGGATTCTATATAGATACAAATTAGCTTCAATCAATACTCTTTTGAGAAAAGTTGCCAATTTGTATTTATATTGATTCCTTTATTAAATTGTTTCCACCGAAAGTAATGAATAGTAAAAAGTTACTATTCACTTTTACTGTTCATCACTCAATCAATCTGCTAAAGCTGCTTCAACTTTTGTCAATCAACCGAAAGCATCCGACAACCTGCTTTTGCCCATGTGCTGCCAGCTGCTCTCCTGATCGACTCCAAGTCACATGCTGCATAGTAAATTTTCTTTCTATAAATTGTAATGTTTGAGTCATTTGGACTCAGAGGTTAAGAGAAAACAGAGCAAAAAAGAAGTGCTCTTCTGTTTAAAACCCTGTTTTCTGATTTTTAAATTATGTATAAAGAAGCAACCCAGTGTTACTTCCATTAAACAACTGTAAGTTATTTTGATTAAAAGTTATTTAATGTATTTTGTTGCATATTATTCTGATATTCCATTAAATTTATCTGTATTTCCATTGTTCTTCTTCATCTCTGCGCTGCTTCCCCATTTTGTATATATTATTATATTCACTAACAGCCTTCCTCAAACTGAAGATGGTTGCAAAGAGACCAACTAGAGTTTGGAAAGAGAAACTAGAGAAAATAAAATAAAATGAAAATAATAATGCTGGAAAACAATTTATTGTCATGCCAAATCGTTGTAGGAGCAGCCGAGGCTAATGCTGGAAAACAGTTTATTGCCATGTTAGACCATTGTAGTAGCAAGGTTAGAGCTAATGCGAGGAGATAGTTATGGTTGTGTCGGACCGTTGTAGAAATTGGCTAGAGTTAATGCTAGAAGATAGTTTTTGGTGAGGTTGTACCAAACTGTTGGAGCTAATACTGGGAGACAGTTTTTGGTAAGGTTGTGCCAGACCGTCAAACAAGAAGCTAGGAGCAGAAGTTTGAACCGAAAAGGAACCATGTGCACCAAAAGGCGGCTTAGATGATCTATCAAGGGGGCACTTAGGGAGTGCACCAAGGGGGTGACTTAAGGAGTGCATCAAGGGGGTGGCTTAGGTGGTTCACATGGTATAACCATGCTCACCATGATATAGGTATAATATCCTCCCTCAAACGCAAATAGGTTTGAAGATAAAAACCTATTTGAGGTTAAAGTAAAGGGAAAGACAGAGTGGAGAAGGAACATTGAAGAACTTTGAAGAACTTTGGCCGGTGATGAAGGAACATTGAGAAACTAGTGAACAAAGAAGGAAATCACCATAAAGTGATATTGAAAGGAAAATATGGCAGCGGGAATGGGTTGAGGTCCGGCGGGTGGCCAAGGCAAGGTTGCCACCCGCCGGTAACGCGAAGAACACGAAGAGCATAACCAATAGCTCTGATACCATGTTACAATATCTAAGAGAGAGACAAAGAGAATATTATATACATTATGTGTATATTCAATATTATGTATTGTACAATACAATGAAGATGTCTATATATAGGTAAGGTAAGAGTGGGCAACAAGAAAGTTATGAAAATATCTTGATATGGTAAAACCTAATTACAACATCTAATATATATACTGAATATATATATATATATTTGATCAACTAAAGAAACTACATTGATGATGAAAACCATACAAGAGTATAGAATACACTAATAAAGGAAAAAACAAAAACAGTTTCACAAGCATCACAGCAAGCCACTACAGATCACAACAATGTTAACACTACAAGGCACACCAACTCATATGCACTGTAGCTGCCCACTGCTAGTGAGATACCAACAGGGCAACAACCAGAACAACTACAGAACAAAGCTTACCAACCTATCCTTAGTCAGACAAAATTAACACCAACCATTACAAGCAAAACCTGATCTCCCTAATGTTTGAGACAAGGTCATGCACAAAAAAATGGACACCTTTCAAACTTGATTTCGCCCACATTGCCCCCCTTACCTTCACAAACTCTTTAACTTCAACAAAGTTTGGTATATGGTCATTAAATACATACACATTCCTTATGTTCCAAATAGACCACAACATGGCAAAAGGTAATATCTCTGCAATTCTAATTTTCTAAACTTCATCCCCATCCACCAATTCAATAGGCCCTCTACATTTGCAGGTGTAACCCAACTAATTCCCCACCAATCCAGCAGGGCTGACAACATCTTCCATACTTGTGGGCAGTGAATCAACACATGAGACCCTATTTCCACCTCAGATTTGCAAAAAGGGTACATAGTATCTTCATTACATCTAATGACCCCAATGTTGTGCAACAAACCTGTTGTTTTGACCCTACCTTTCCAAGCTAACCAACCAAAGAATTGTGCTTTTGGTGGAGCTGCATTTTGCCACATCTGCTTAGCTATTTTCAGCCTAGGTCCACATTTAGCTTCACACCAATTCTTGACTGATGCAACAGAAAAAAAAAAAAAAAAAAAAACTGAAGAAGCAGCCTCCCAAGACAAGTTATCAGGGCTATTTAAACTAAGATCTGGTACATTTGACAGCTAGCCTTGTAATCTAGCAACCTCCTCCTCTTTGCAACCTAGAAGAGTCCTTCTAAAATTAAACACCCAACCCCCAGATCTCTGTCTTCTTTGAAAAAAATCTTTCAAGGTTCCTTCTTTATCCATAGATAAGCTAGACAACCTAGAAAATTCTTCCTTAATTTGAATGTTCATATGCCACTTGTCAGACCATAAAAGAATTCTACAACCATCCCCAATCCTTATCTTTATATTACTTACATAAAAATCATGAAGGGAAGAGTTAGACCTCACTACTTGCAATATGTCACTCCATATCCTGGATACCGTCCTATTTTGTTCAGAATTCCAATCAGTTAACCATCTTTCCCCTTGTGATCCATACTTGCTAATTAACACTTGTTTCCATAAAGCTTTGCCATCCACCCCATACCTCCACCACCATTTCAATAACAAAGCCTCATTCACTTCCCTAATTCTCCTAATGCCCAACCCTTCTTGCTCTTTTGATATTGACACATCCCCCCATATGCATCTTTCTCTTTAGATCCGAACCCCTTCCAAAGAGAAGAAGCCTGCAACCTATCAATCAACTTGGCCACTCCTTTTGGAATTAAAAATAAATACAGGTAATAATATGGTCAATTTGACAATACCGACCTTATCAAAGTCAGGCTACCAGCAAAAGACAAAAGTTTTCTCTTCCATGATGCCAACTTGAACTTGATCTTATCAACCACTGGTTTCCAAGTCCTCCTACTTCTCAGGCTAGCACCAAGAGGAAAACCTAAATACTTTAGAGGTAGTTTTGACTTGAACAATTCAGAACAGAGGCAAGCTCTTGGATCTTCTCATCAGACACTTCCACATCACACACTACACTCTTGTGAAAATTAATCTTAAGCCTTAATATCACTTCAAAACATTTAAGAATCCTTTTAATAACTATAATTTCCTCCTTCACAACTTCATAAAAGATTATAGTATTGTCTGCAAACTAAAGACAAGAAAGCTTCAACTCAGATGGCTCAATAGAAGCACCCTTTAACAACCCTATCTCCTTTGCCCTTTCTAATAGAATGTTGAGCCCTTCAAGTGCTGAAAAGAAAATGTGAAAAGAGATCACCTTACCTAATCCATTTATGAGGAGAAAACTCATCTGTTAGAGTCCTATTCACTAATACTGAAACTCTTGCTTTGGTTACACTAGAAACCATCCATTTCTTCCATTTATCACCTAACCTAATGTTGGACATCATAGAAAACAGATAGTTCCAGTTCACAGAGTTCCAGTTCACAGAGTTCACAGAGTCATAGCCCTTCTTTTTTTGTCTTCTTCCACTAGTTAACCACCTCATTTGCAATCATCATTCAATAAAAAATATTTCTACCTCCCAGAAATGGTGATTGTACTTCACTAATTACATATGGTAATACCTTTCTAATTCTTCTAGAGAGCAATTTAGTTAATATTTTATAAGCAGAACTAACCAAACTAATCGGCATATAATAACTCAAACGATTGGGACTATCCTTTTTAGGAATCGAAGTTATAAATGAACAATTCACGCATCCCACAATCATCGATTAGAATGAAATTCCTTCACAAATTGAATCACCTCACCCTTCATGAACTTCCAGCACTTCTAAATGCATGACAAATTAAACCCATCATGCGCAGGTGTTTTGTTTCCATCACAATTCTCAACTACTTGTCAAACTTCCATATTAGAGAACTCAACTTCAAGTATCTCCACAACATTTGATTTGCTCACTGTTGACATAGAAGCTACTAACTTTGGCCTTGATACATAGTCTTCTTTGAACAACATAGAAAAGTTCCTTAACACTTCCTGTTTCACTTGATCAGGCGCCTCAACTCTAACCCCATCAACCTCTAGTGAATCCACCAACTTTTTGGTGAATCTTTTGTTAGCCATTAGATGGAAAAACCTTGTGTTTTAATCTCCATTTATTGTTCATTCCAATCTTGACTTCTACAACTATACCCTATCTTTTTTTTTCTCCCCCCCCCCCTCCCTCAAATTCCAAACCAAACTTCTAACCTCCCTTCTCCTTGACACCTCCTGTGGTAGTAATTCTCTTGATTCAGCCCTCAAATCAAAATCATGTAATTCATCCTCTGCCATCTTAACCTGGTGACCCTTTCATTTTTTTAGATCACTCTTCAAAGAGTTCAGTTTCCTCACAAATCTATACGCAGCCCAGCCATCAATCTTTGAGTTTGCCCAAGATTTATGTACTGTTTTAAGGAAATTAGGATGTAGGGTCCAAGCATTCAAGAATCTAAATGGTCTAGGACCCCAATTCCTAGCATCCTCCCCAAGTAATATAGGGCAATGATCTGATACATCCCTAGGCAAACCCCATAATGGAAACTTAAACTTTTCCAGCCACCTAAGATCAATTAAGAATCTATCAATCCTACTCCACCTCTCCCCATCAAGTGAACTGCACCATGTAAAGCTTCTCCCTACCGTTGGTAAATCATCCAATTCCATTTTTTTCAATTAAGTTACCAAACTTTCTCATCCTCTTCTCTCTTTTCTATATAGTCCTCTTCTCTCAGATAAATGCCTGATTTCATTAAAATCCCCTCCAACACACCAAGGTTTTTGAAAATCATTTTTAATCCTTACAAGTGTATCCCACAACTTAACTCTACAATCAACATCATTGGGTGCATAAATGTTTGAAATCACACACTCAAAAAGATCAGAAGTCATACCTAAGAGCACTACGAAATGCTTGCTGCAACAACACTCTTAACACCATGAAAACTTCAAGGTTCCAAATACGCAATAAGCCCCCAGTACTCCCCATATATAGTGAATATATATTTCTTGTTCACTAACGCATTCTAAGATCTGTTTTTATGCAAGTATCTTTTTTTATGGATAAATTTGTTACCAATCTCCATGTTGAGTCTCAGCTAACATGGATTGACGATATTTCTCCCTGGCCTAGCTAGTTTACCCAGCCTAATTATAAAACATGTTCATCCATGTTTCTTTCAATAGAATTATGATTATGAAATCCCAACAAAATAGCTCATGTTTTTTTGCTAATAAAAAAACAATAATAAAATCCCAACAAAAATAAATAAATAAATAAAATACCCTGCAAGTGTATATCCCACATAATTAGCACACCTAGCCTCCAAAATCATACAAATTCTATCTCATCAACAAGATAGAGTGATATGACATTACTACCGTACATATTCACTCTCTCTCTCACATACACACACACACACACACACACATATCATTTCTTATATAGCTATAGATAGCTAAATAGTTTTGTAATTTATTTTTATTTTTTGGCTTTTTAACTTATTGGAAGAAACAATAAGTTTGCCATTGACTGTAGGAGGGTAATCCAGCATGCTCCAATCTCAGCAACTTGAACTCGATCATATATAATTGCACACCAAAATATTGATGGAGTCAAAGTAAAACAAAATATACAAAAAAAAAAAAAAAATTATTAGAAGATGCATGGAGATTTTATAATTGCAAAAAGCATTTTGAATTTAATCATTTAAGAAAACAAAATTCAAAATTTTTTAATTTTAATATGGACTTTTAGATTTTGCATTTGAGAAGCGATTTGTGAAGAATAAAATAAAAATTCAAATAATTTCTCTTATTGAATTAATATGTACAGGTACCTTTTGATTAGTTTTCTTTTTCAAGAAATTTCTAATAAAGGGATTCAAATCTTATCATTATGTTTGGATTTTGAATTTTGTTGTGAGGTATCTATTATTTTTTACTATATGTTCAGATTTATTGTCAGGAGTTTTTTTTATGAAGGGAGAGGACTAGAACGTATCATGTATATCTTGTGTTATGTATTTTTTTTTTTTTTACTTTATTTTATGATTGGAATGATTAAATTTCTACATAGCATATTTATCAAGAGAAAAAACAAAAAAACAAAAGATTAAATAACTTCAGTTTATTTTACTTCATTTTCTTCTTAATTTTTTTTTTCATTTTTTTATTATTTGAATCCACAATCCCTCCACAAATTCATGATTTTTTAACATAGCCTACAGTAACAAAGTTAACTTGAACTCAAGTTGCACCAAGGTAGCAGAAAGTGTCCTAATAGGAAAAAGGTTTGCTGGCTGCCAATGATTTTATCAATTACCTATCTAGATATATATAAATATACATTAAAAAGTTGTTAGTGTCAAGAATTTAGCAATATTATAATAGGGTATTTGGTATAGATTATTTGAGTTATTTACAATATATATATATTTTAAAAATGTGTTAGATTATTTAGTGAACCTTTTATTTATGTATTACATAACTGAAATAATTTAAATAAACTAAAAACAAAAGAAGACTATTTAGGAGATGGAGGAGGGGTGTTTTTTTTTATTTATTTTTTTGTTATCAACTTTTAGCTTATTACCCATCCAAAAAAAACTTTTAGCTTACTAGCTGTACCAAACATGCCAAATAAAAAGAACTTCTACAATACACATTCCTATTTTGGAGTGTACCACATGCAATCTATTTTAAGTGATATTATGCACTGTAGTAGAGGTTTTGACTCTGTTGCTCTAGAAAAGGTAGATAGAGAGGTCGTTCAATCTGCTCACTACCTCGCAACTGATGTAAGAAAACATTTTGCAGATTAATTGATATCATATGCTGTTTCGTCCTCAAAAAAAGTCAAGATATTGTTTGTGATTTTAATATAAACTTTCAGTCATAAGCAGAAGGACCATAATAAATCATAGTTAAATCTCACTTTAGATATAACCAATAAATTCTCTGGTTAAACCCAAATAATAATTACAGTAAGTTATAACTAAATTATAGCCAGCATTACGAGTTATAACCAACACCAAAATGCATCATAATCAAATATCACTTGAGGTATTATCAAAGATTTCTTCGATTATAACCAAAATAACATCTATAAGTAATTATAACTAAATGAGTTATAACTAAAGACCACAAAAAGTCAAGCATATAATACATCATTTTTTAAAGTGTTATATAGAACAAACACCTCAAAACTCATGAATGGCAACATGCATGCATGGAATGAGCTTCAATTCAACATTAAAAGACCAATTCTTGACTTAGCTCTTTAAACTACCATAATCCATGCTAGATAGAACTTAAGTACACAATTAAAAGGATAAAATTCATACATAGGTTCCTCAATTACAAGTCTAAAGGTTCAATTATGCAAAACTCCTTCAATTCCTCAAGATTTCAAGCAAAACCATCAAGTTGCACTCAAATCTCCCACTCTCTCTCTCCCTAGTCAGTTGAGACATGAAATGGCTGAGGAAATGTTGGCTAAATGTATAATAAGGCTAAAAAATGATCCATGTAGTGGGCCACTAAGTGGTAACATAGTAATTAAGCCAACTATTGCAATTTATCACCATTTAATCTAATTTAATTATACTGAATCACATTTCGGATAAATATGCCATAAAATCACATAAATTCCAATGATCATAAAACATCGATCAATTTCGGATTCGGCCGCCGACAAGGCCTTCAATTTGCAGTTTAAAGCACAAAACATGGACAGATAATTTAACAGTCAAACATATAGAAATGCATTTAACTAATACATTCAATTAGTCAGTTCAGTATTCTAGTCGATTCAATTACTTTTCATAATCAGTCTCAGTTTAGCAGTAATCCGTGGTTAATCGGTAAACAGTGGTGAGGGTTGTTACATGAACTTCTGGTATCTTTCTTGATAGTAGTCTGGCTAGCAACATGCATCTGCACATTAACCTCTTCCAATTCCTTCAAGGATAAGTTCTGGAAGTTTGGCACAACAACACTGGTTGTAGCTTCTCTAATCTCTGGGAATGGATTAGTGTCAATCCCCATAGCTTTCTTTGCTTTAGCTGAGAATTTTAAACTCCCCTTTCCAATCTGTTCTTGGATCCTATCCCGAAAAATAATACAGTTTTTAGTTGAATGAGACCAAGAATTGTGCCATTTACAATACACTTTCCCTTTAAGTTCTTCTGGAGAAGGAATTTTAACTCTTTTTAATAACTTTAGGAAATTTGCTACAAGAAAATGATCAAAAATGTCATCTGCCTTTGTTAAATCGAAAGAGTATTTCCTATGAATGTTTTTGTTTTTAAACTGCTAGTATATTGTAATGTCTTTATGAATTAATGCCTCACAAATCACAGACTCTTTCCCTACGATCTCTGCTGCATCAATCTCATAATTAGGATCCCTGTAATAAGTCTTGTATGATGCATTACTTTGATCTTGTTCTTCCTCAAGTAATGATTCATATCTAGACACCTTATAGGTTAATTCCACTAAGTCTCGAAACTCAGTTGAGTCAAACTTCTTTCGAAGCCTAAACTCTAAACCATTTTGAACCAATCTCACAAATTCAGGCTCTAGTAGAATGACCCTACACTTGTTTCATGCTCCTTTGAATCTGGCAATAAATTGAACAGCCTTCTCATCAGGCCTTTGACTCAACCTTGCCAAGTTTGCTATGGAAACTTTTGGCTCCATTTGGAAGAATTGGGCTTGAAATGCCTCTTCCATTTGCTACCAAGTTTGGATAGAGCAAGGTGTAAGGTTAATATACCATACAAAAGCTGCCCCAGTTAGACAATTTGGAAAAAGTCTTAACTTCATGTAATCATTATTGGTAAATTCACCACATTGGGTAGCAAACCTAGCAATGTGTTCTACTATTGATTGGTTTCCATTCCCACAAAAAAGAGCAAAGTCTGGTATTCTAAACCCTCTTGGGTATTCATGCACCCTATCCACCCATTTTGGGTATGGTTTCCTATACACAGGAGTTTGAACCCCCGAGCCATAGGTCCACACATTTCTCTGACAATATCAGCAATTTGGTCCCTAAGAACCATATTTTGTGCTTGTTGGACTACCACTAGAGGAACAAACATAGGATTTGGTGGAAAAACCTTGTGCCTGAGGTCCTCTTGGTCCATAGAAAGGTATATTTAGGACTAGTTATCCCTGTGGTACTAGCTACTGTTAAGGGTATGGTTGACCTCTCTAAGCCTGTCTTGCGGAAGGACCTGCGAAGGGTGCTGTAATAGGAGGAACATGTGTTATTTCTCTTCCAACTGCAGAAAACCTTTCCAACCCCCCGGGTGTAAATCGAACATGGGATTTGGAAACATTCTCATGCCATTTTCTTGTGTTGGCCCAAATCCACCAATCTGTATGACTTTGTTGTTAATGAGGCATTTTGATTTACCATAGGCCTCGAAAGAGGCTCATACCAAGACTGAGATATAGGTGATGGTCTTTCATAATTTTGATTACTAGTCTGACCATTAGTATGTCCATTACTTTGCATAGGCTGTTTATCTCTAGCCAATCTTGGCTGAGGAACATTTGAATTTTCCTCCATATGCCTTGTGTTAGTTGGTTGGTAGGAACTCATCCGATCTATAAAGGATATTGCCCATCTTTCCATTGTGTTCATTAACTGCTGTCTCATGGCATTTACCAAGCCTCCCCATGGATTTATTGGTTGAGTAGATGGAATAGTGGATGGTCCAATTCCATGGCCTCGTCCAATATTTTGAACATGTGGTACCTGTTTTGAATTACTGGTCTGTTTGACAATAGGTTCTGATGAGATAGGTACTTCCATAGGATGTGTTATCACATTATCCTCTGGATCAGATACCTCTACCTCTCCTTCCACACCTTCTTCTAAGCGTTCATTTTCTTCTTGTCTCCTACGTCTAGCCATTTCAATTGGCATCCCACCGAGCATGCCAAAAATATATGTTGGTTTTTTTGGCTTTCAAAGGTTAGTAATGTAATTTCAAGTGTGCCAACAAGGATTAATCATTCATTACAGAAGATTAATTGCCAACCAATTATCAGAAGATTGTGTTTTAGTTCTTTCAGCCTCAATGAAGAGGACTTTTACTGGTGGCTTGTTTAGGAGAATTTAGTAAATAACAAAGTGAAGAATAATTTCAGAATTTCATTAAGTAAAATGAAAAACTTACAATGATTTGACCCAATCTCGTAGAGGTTTATAGCAACAAACTATTTGAAACTACTCCTATGAATGAAGTGCAGTACAAGAAATTGAAATACAGAAATGTAAAGAACTGGGAATGTAAAACTAGAAAGAAAATATGAAGTAAATAAACTGGTTTCTAGATCTGAGTCTGGACCTTCCTTTCTGGGGCCTTCTCTGGACCTTTCTTGCTGGGGCCTTCTCTGCTATTTATAACCGTCGAAGTGGGCTTCTAATTGTCGAAATGTCCCTCCATGATTGCTGAACATGCTCTCTCACAGTCAGTTCCACTACGCCACATTTGCAGTTAGGCTTCCCTCATGCTTTTGAATTTGAACCTTGTGAGTAACCATTAGGCCACATCACCTTATATCCCTCGATCATTCTAGTGCTACACAGACCCATGATTACCAATACGGGCTGACACATGTCTAACTATAGTTGGCAACTTGTATTAACTACCCAAATTGCCCTTTTCATGCCACATGTTGAATTGTGCTTGGCTTATACAAATTATACAGCCCACACATACACACCTTACAACTAAAGAAAAAATGATATAATTTCATACCTTTTGAGTCATAATTAAAATAAAATATAACGAAATATCACATGAGACATAACTAAAGATCTCATAAGTCATAATTAAAAAAAAAAAATGGTCATAATTAAAAAACAATAACATAACTAGATGTGCATATAATATACTCCTTTTAAAAGGTGTGTATAGTAGAATTTCCCTTTTATCAAGTATGGTTATATGGGATGTTAAAAAAAGAAAAAGGAAAAAATTATAGTTATATGGGAACATTATTATTAGAGCGAGTTGGGCCCAAAAAAATAAAATAAAAATCCAAACATATGGTTCTTCTAGTCCACTTTTATTTTTTATTATTAATTTTTTTTAAAATGTATCTTTAAAATACATTGTAAAATGGTTTTAAAAAATTACAAATTTTTTTGCTTCACTTATTTTTATACATAATGTACCATCTTTTTAAATTAAAAAGTAGTAAAAACTCTAAATAAATTATCAAATTTTTTACTAAATACTTACATGAGTGTGAAATTCGTGTAAGTATTTAATAAAATATTTGATAATTGAATCATCAAATATTTTATTAAATACTTAAAAAAGCAATTGGAATTCAAATGAAATATCAAATATTTTATTAAATATTTACACAAATTTCACATTCATGTAAGTATTTAGTAAAATATTTGATAATTCATTTGAATTCCAATTGCTTTTTTTAACATATACTCAAAAAGTTTATGTTAACAAATTCTTAAAAAGAATAAATAAATAAATAGAGTGGATTCAAATAAGGAAAAATATTAAAAAAAGAATTATAAATTAATGAGAATTTTATAAATATTAATAATAAAAATTATAATTTTTTTTCATAAATATATATATTCCTGAATTCCACTTGGACCCTCCATATAATTGGATCCTGACCTATCGAAAGTACAGTCGATGATCAATAGATGGCGGTTCCAAGTTCTAAAGAGGTGTAAACGGTTCGGTTCTATCAGTATTAAGAGTATATTTAAAATCAAATTGATCCTTTTGATTTTTATGATTGAAAAACAGATATAGACTGTATATTATTGCTTGGTTTTATCATTTTTTCAATTTGATGTAAAAGAGAAATTTATATAAAATTTTAAAATGTTTTATAGTAGATTATAGAATTTTACATTGAAAATAAATTTAAAAAATATAAAAATTACTTTTAAATATTTTCTTTCCTAATTTTTATCACAAAAGTATATTATATTAATTATTTCTCATATAATGTTAAAAAATTATAATATAAAAATATTTAAATATAATATTTGATCAGTTTAATTTTTATCGATATAAAAAATTTCAAAATCGAAACTAACTGTATATTATAAAAACAGACCAAAAATTAAAATCTCTATTTATTACAATTGATCAGCTCAATTTTATCAAATTTTCTTACATCTTAGTTCCAACCAAGGGTTGAGATTAGGACCCTTTTGTAGCTTGCCCCATTTTTGTTCCCAACCCAGATACACAAACACAAATTTAGAGAAAGAAAGACGAAGCGAAGATTGAGAAGAGAGAGAGAAGATGAGCAGTGGTTGTAGTACTAGTAGTAGTACGAGACCCGTACCCAGAAGAGAGAGCCCATGGGGCACTCCCAAGGGAGATCATCGGCAGCCAAAGGCACACAGATGCAATGATCGAGCTGAAGATGTCATCCAAGTAAGCTTTCTTTTCCCCATCAAACCCTCAAACCCTTGTTTCGAGTAATTTTTATATGCAGATAAGATATATGTCACGTACTTTCTATTATTATGATTGAATTTGATAGTCGAATCCATTATATTTATGTTAGGTATATAAATTGGTGGAAGGTAGTGCAACGTTGTGCCCATTGGCATACAAAAATTTCTCCTTTTTTCCATTTATGTTTCATATAAACTATTTGATT
This sequence comes from Camellia japonica, assembly GCA_030407325.1. Classification (NCBI taxonomy): domain Eukaryota; kingdom Viridiplantae; phylum Streptophyta; class Magnoliopsida; order Ericales; family Theaceae; genus Camellia; species Camellia japonica. The sequence continues at coordinate 100,419,785 of JAPPVO010000031.1, forward strand.
AGAGAACAAGTATGGGCAATGTGGGTTGAGGTTCAATGTTTGAATTGGGGCATCTGAAGAACTAGTTCTGGGTTTTAATGCTTTCATTTGTTTTGTGCTTTGCAATGTGTACTGAGTCAAAGTTTTGGTTGTAATTTAAGCTTTTTATTTTTAGCAAGTTTAGAAATTAAGAGAGTTAGACACAATTGAATTGATTTAAGTGACAAGTAAACTCATTCTGATAAAAAATAGAAAAAAAGAAAAACAAGTTTTCCCTATTTTTCAAAAATCAGTCCTGTGCATGTAGATTATACAAAATCAAGTAATTTTTACAGATACTATCTGATGAGAGATTGATGAATCTCAAATGATTTGTTACCTTATGTTGTGAGTTGTGGGAAATTTTGTCTGATGATATCCTTATTTCAATGTGCTCTTTTGTTGTTGTTGTTGTTGTTGTTGTTGTTGTTGTTGTTGTTATATGTAATGGATGAACCATTAATACTAAGATGGATCGAAAGAGTATAAAAGGAAATGCCTATTACCGAAGGCTTGAACTTCCATAAGGGAACAAAGTAACTAGTTGTTGTTATATGTGATGGATGAACCATTAATACTAAGATGGATCGAAAGAGTATAAAAGGAAATGCCTATTACCGAAGGCTTGAACTTCCATAAGGGAACAAAGTAACTACTACTAGGCAAGAAAGTAGAAAGAAAGCAGAAGGATCTGTTTAAGCTTATGAGCGTAGAGTACTTCCCATTCAAAATTATGCACATTTATCTTTCCCAAAATGTGATTACTACTCAAAACTTATTGAGTTATGTTGCTTTATAACGTTTCTAATTTACTCGAACTTTGTAACCAGAAGAATACAGTATAAAGGAATTAAGGTATGATTTTTCCAATCAACTGTGATGTCACTAGACCTTCATAAAAGGATCACTGCTTTGAATTAGTAGTAGAAAACTACGAAAATAGGGATGTTGTACTTATGAAAAAGATTGATTTCTCATTTATTTGGTAATCTAGTGGATTCTTCTTTAACCATATGAAACTTGAAAAAGTAGTGCTATGGAGAAGTTTTTTGTGGTCTGTCATCATGAATAGGTGTTTCTCCAAAGAATTAGTGTGCTAGGGTTTTGGGGTTTGAGAGCGAATGTTATATCTTTTAGAAACTTCTTTGAGGGTGATGCCTGTAAGTGTGGCAAAAGAGGACTGAATGAAGGTGTCTTTCAAAAACAATCTTAGTTGTTGAGGGACCCTTTTCTGGTGGGGTTGTTTTTTCTAAAGCTATATAGTTTAAAGGTTACAGTTTTAGAAATATTTTTAGAGGTTCACACAAAACATGCATCAAGGCTTATATGATTAAGTATGGGTCTTCCTAGGCATGCTCCTCGGGAGCAAAAGGCATTATAGTGCTTCTGTAGTTGTTTCATTAGGACCATCCCTCATTTGGTTGGATTTTTAGTTTATTTTACTTTTATCATTAGAATTTATTGACTGTATATTTCAGCTATTTTAATGTACATCGTCAGAAAATTCTTAAAATCAAGCGAAGGACTAAACTCTTTGTGGGCTCAACTACATATCAAACTCTTAAATTTGTCCTTTGCCTTCTTGTCAATTGACTCAACTCCTTAGAAGCATGAAAGTCTTTTTACTCAAATGCTCCACATAAAGGGCTTCATTCCTTAGTTCGATTCTCCTTCTACTTACTCTACTTCCCATCAACTTTGAAATAACTCAGCCTCCACCCACCAACTTGGAAAACACCCAGTCTGCATGAAACTAACCTAGAGCAATTCCAAACCTCCCTAGCCACTTTACAAACGGAGATGGTCCTCTAACTCCCTCACCTCCTTGCACTTTGAACTGTTAGAAAATTTGAATTTAAATTTACTCTAATGGTTGTGTCCTTTTTGAAGGGTCATAACCTTTTAGAAGAGTCATGGAGGAATCTATAAATTCCATCTCCCTCACTTCATTTTGAAGGAAGAATTGCCACTTCTTCTTCACTTTACATTTATTCTTCATATTTCCTGAGTCTAATTTTCCTATAAAGAGAGTACATGCACACCGAAGTTCACTAGGCTTGCAATAATAGTGCTGCTAGTGCAAGACATTGATCGTTGTATCCTGGGATAGATGTCCATTGAATCCTAAGCACCGGTGGGAGGATGAATATGTCTTAAGGAGAGAGTGACTCACACTCTATTCGATCAGGTTTTATCTATTTATGTACTGTAAGTTTTATCACGTTATTATGTCGATTTATTTCAGTTTTGGTTTTGCCTAAAAATTGTTTGCATAATTTTAAATTATATTTTTCCATATAGTTTGGTATTATTTTTCCAACATGAACTTCAATTTAGGGGAACATGTCGTCTTCAAGTGCAATTGTAAATTTACAAAATCTTCCTTAGAGCTGCAATCCACACGGACAACCTACCCTGAAAGGGACTTTAAAAGTTCATACCCTTTTCAATTTCACAAAGATTCTTGTGTAACAGTTTGTAGTATGTCTTAGCTTCATATTGTTGGACTTGCATGCTACAATTGTTAAAATTAGTATTATTTTAGCTGAATGTTATACAATATTTTGCTAGAGTTAATCGACTTTCTTGATTGAATATGTTATGCTGGTTTTGGCATTTATATTAGCCATTACCTAAACACATACACATACAAAGAGCCCCAATGCATAGAAGTGGAGGATCAAACTGTAGACACCCCATTTTTTACCGGCCTTAAGACTCAGACGCCATCGATTGAGTGCTCGGTGATTGCGCATGTTGTGCTCGTTTCGAGGTTTCGGAGTTCTTGGCTGAGAGCCTCGCCTCCGGACCTCGGGACCCTTTGTACTTTGACTCGGTCTACGGACCAAGTTTTGTTTTCTCTTCCCAGAGGGAGGGAGAGGTTTTGTAGACCATCTCTCAACGGTCGTAGGCTACTTTTTGTGGTCGTAGGCCACTGTTTCCATTTGGAGACTAGTTTCCAGTTTTCGAAGCCATAGGTCGTGTGCCTCGGCTTGGGACCGCTTAACATTCTCCGTTTGGCACAGTTTTTGGGAACACACCTTGTTTCCTCTGTCTAGAGGGACACTGTGGTCCGGGAGACCACTGTTGTGGTTGCATACCACTTTTGATGCTCGGCAGCTGGTTTTCGGGGCTTCCGACTGCGCGTCTTGCCTCCCGAACACTCGTCTTACATCCGTTTTGGTTTGTCTTGGGTACAAACCTTACTTTCCTTGTTTGCGAAGTGGTACAAGGGTGGGAGACTAGCTTTTATCCTTGGAGACCACTTTTCTCCCTGCCAGCCGATTTTCTGGTTGGGAAACTGGTTTTCTTGGTCTTTAGGCCACATTTTCTGGTTTCCCACCCCACCATTGGCTTGCTTTCAGTGTGGAGACCACCAATTCCCCCTGCCGACCACTTTTTTACCTGGCCGACCACTAAAAGTAGCAAGTCGACCACCTTTTCTGGTCGGCAGCTTTTCTTCTATTTTGTCAAACTGAATGGATGCCAGCTGTGCCAATTGGAGGGCACAGACTATATCCTCCATACATGTGTATGGAGGGATTTATCCAAGCTCTAAGCTTCTCCAAGAAGCTTTAGCTTATGTTTTTCTATAAGAGAGAGGCTTCCCCTCCCTTCTCCAGGTTCTGATTTTGGCTGAGAGCATAGGCTTACACTCTCTCTATACCCCTCTCTTTCTCTCTCTATATTGGTGCTTTGCTTCACACTTGTACACACAACCTCATAGCCAAACACTCTTACCTTGTTGCTGAGTTGCTGGAGGGTCTTGAGGGAGCTCAAGAGTTGGTTTTGGCTCAGAAAATTTGCTGGTATTGCAGTGCTTCAAGGGTAACCTTCTTTTTTCCCCTTTTAGCTCTATTTTGGTCACTCTCTTAGCCATACTTGCATGCTTATTTGAGCTTTGTTTTCAACTAAAAAAGGCTTCATTTTTTAGCACTTAACATGTTTGTTTAAGGCTTCTTGGGTGCTGAGGGTCTCCTACCCTCTTGCATGCCTTGTTTGGCCTTGTTTTGTGCCATGCCTTAGGGCCTTTGAGCTAATCCTTGCTTGGACTTTTAGCCACTAAAATCCAGTGGATTTTCAATGGTTGGCATGTGGTTTTGAGGTCCTAAATCAGAGAGGGGTGACCCTCTCTCTTTTTGTCTTGTTTACTTGCATTTTTGGCCTATCAAAGGAGCATACATTTTCATACTTTCAAGGCTTGGTTCAGGCCTTTTTTAGTGACTTTTAGGGCCTGCCTAGACTCTTTCCATGGTTGGTTTGGTCACCCTTGGCATGCTTCTCATATGTGTAGTGTATTCCCATTTATGGCTCATCAAGGTAGCATGTCAATCTAGCATGTTTTAGCTCCATTTCAGTGGGTTTTTGGTCGTCATTTGACATGTCATGGCTCTGTTTTTGGCTGGTTTGGTAACCTCTCACATGCTCCATATGCTTGTAGTGTAAATCTTGTTTACTAGCTTGGTTCGCATGATGTTTTGGCTCTTTATTCTAGCACATTTTGGCTTTGCTCCATCATGGTTTTGTTCATATTTTGGGCTGCATTAGCTCTATTTTGAGGCCTCTTGGTTGAATGATGCTCGCCATGCATGCTTGTTGTGTAATAGCCTTGACTAGCTTTGAGTTTTAAGGTCTCTTGCATGCTTAACTTGAGATCTTTGCATGTTTTAGAATCATTGGGAATGTTATTTCAGAGCATGTAGGGCTGCTATACTTTCATATTTTCCACTCTTTAAGTGCTCTTTAGAGTTATGCTTTTATGCCCTATTTGTGAGCCATTGCATGAGCCCCATTTTTGTGCCTTTCAAAGCCATCATCCCAACTCATTTTGCTACGATTTTGGCCTGCATAGGGTCTGTTTGGGGTTGGTTTGGTCATTTGAGCATTTCCTTGCATGCGTCTAGTGTAATATGCCTCACTAGCTTTTGATGCTTGAGCCCTTCAACATGCATAACATGAGTTGTTTGCATGATTCTAAGTCATCTTGCATGCCATTTCAGTGCTGGAACATATGCCATTGTAATCCATGTTTCATCCTTTCAAGGCTTATGGAAAGTTGTGTTTTGTGCCTCAAACTTGGGCCATTGCATTATGCATGTTTGTGTGTGTTTTGGTGCCTTGATTTCATCATCAATGGCTGCTGATTTGGACATGGCCGAGGCCTATCCATTTTGGTATAAGTCCATTGTGCATTGAGTATGCCATGTAGTCCATAGCATTGAGTGTGCCATGTGGTTGCATGATCAAACATTGCATTTGTGCATGCCATATTCATTGCATTATGTATGTTAGTTGCCACATGCATTGTGTATGCTAGTGTCATGAGCATTGTGCATGCCATGGAATTCATAGCATTGTGTATGCTAGTTGCATGTTCACATGTTTACCCCTTTGCACGTTTGCATGTCTAAGTTGCATGATTGAGTCGCATTGTGCATGCCATGTTTGTTGCATTGCGTTTGGAATAGGCGTTAGTCCAAACACGGGAAACGAGGGACGTTTCATACTCGAAGTGATGAAACGTGCCTTGATTCCCGGTCACCGACACTCTTGACTATACATGATGGAGTTTTGGGCTTTATGTGTTCGTGCGTGCATTCATGTCACATTGAGTCATGCAATTTGGCTCCTCGGCCATCACGCATCGAGATGCGTGATTGGTGGTCCGAGGGTCAAGAACTATACTCCCTTGAGCTTATGTAATGATAGGGAGGATGGTTGTGCATACATGTTTTGCAAATACATTGTCATGCCCTTTCTTGCTCTTTGTTGCAGCAAATTGAAGTCTAACAGCAGAAACTGGTCGGCCGACTAGGTAAAGTGGCTGGCCGACCACTTTTTCTGGTTTTTAGCACAAAAAGTGGTCGGCAGGCGGTCTCCAATGCCAACAACTGGTCGGCAGCATCGCTACAGGTTCCCATGGTCGAGTTTCAGCCTTTTGGAGCCTTGTGTAGTGTTCTGGGACCAGTTGCAAACAGAGGCAAATCGGGGCATCACGATGGATTTCCGAGCGAGGCGATTCGAGCATGCATGCATCCCTCGTCATGAGGCCATTTCAGTGTTTTGTTAGCTTAGAATGTATATTTGTTTCAATTTTGGTTGTGTAGTAATTAATTAGCTAGAATAGTTAGTTAATTAGTCGGTTCTGTATTATTTATTCGGACCCTCCACCTATAGACACCCCATTTTTGACCGACCTTAAGGCTCAGACGTCACCGATTGAGCGCTCGGTGATATTGCATACTGTGCTCATTCAGAAGTCTCAGAGTCGCGGCCGTGCGCCCTGCCTCCGAACTTCCGAATCCTCTTCTGTGCCTTGTCTCGGTTTGCGAACCAGACTCGGTTTTCTCTGTTTTCTTTCCTGAGGGAAGGGAGTAGTCCTGTAGACTATTTCTCGGTGGCCGTGGGCTACTTTTCGTGGCCGTAGGCCATTTTGCCCATTTCGGAGCCCGGTTCCCGGTTCTCGGAGCCGTCAGGCCGTGTGCCTCGGTTCGGGACTGCCCAACCATCTCTGATTCCTCCGGTTCTTGGCAAGTGCCTCTGTTTTATCATACCGAGGAACACTGGGGTCTCAGAAACCCACTTCATGGCCGTATGCCACCTTCGGTGCTTATAGCCGGTTTTCGGGCCCCGAACCTCGCGGTTTGGCCCCCGAGCATTCATTTCGCATCGGTTTTCTCCGATTTTTGGCAGGAACCTCTGTTTTGTCATTCTGAGGAACCTTGGGGCCTCTGATGCCCACTTCGTGGCCGAACGCCACTTTTTATTTAGAGCAAAATATCTAGATATTTTGAAAGATATTTTGAAAGATATTTAGAGCAAAATATCTAGATATTTTTCCCACCTTTTTGCCCTCCTTTTTCACCCCTTTTCTTGGCCATATAAACCAGCAGCCACCAGCTGGTTTAAGGGTTAGGAAAAAATCCTTGGAGCCTTGCATATACATCTCCTCCATTCCTCTCTTCCAAAAAGCTTCAAACATCCAAGTCTTGGCACCATTTGTTCATCAACACCTAGCATCACCATCACCAACTCCATTCCAGCAGCAAGGAGGGGTTCTTGAGAAGCTTAGAAGCAACTTTCATCAAGCAAAGAGCAACCAAAGTCTTGATCTTCAAGGGTAAGTACACTTCACCCTCTTTTGAGCTCATTTTTGCTTCAAATCTTAAGCCTATTTGCTTATTGTGTTGAGCTCCGACCCCTACTGAAAGTGGTCCTCTTTTGAGCTCATTTTCATCTTTGTTTAAGGGCTCAACCCTGTTTGAGCCCTCTATGGTGCACTTGCTTCAATAGCATCTTGTATGCCTTTATTTTGCATTGAATATTTGGCTTATGAGTGATCTGATTTCGAGCATGAGGTAAACTGTGAGTGGGCTCATTTTGAGCCCCTCTTCAACATTAAAGAAGGGCTCAACCCTGTTTGTCCTCTCTATCATGCACTTGCTTTGTAATTACTTCAAATTACCGTAAAATTGCATGATTTCTTTGGCCTGTTTATGATCTGATTTTGAGCATGCCATTAACTGAAATTGAGTTTATTTTAGGTCCCTCTACAACATTGTAGAAGGGATCAATTGGTTTGAGGCCTCCATGTTGTACCTCTCTTTATACCTCTCTTTGGCCCCATCTTGAATGCCTTTTTGAGCTTACTTAGCTCCTGTTTTGAGCCATCATCAGTACTGAAAATATCCTTATTTTGGCCTTCTTGTCAAGTTTTGTCAAGGGTCCAAAGTTGTTTGATGCTTGCTTATGGTACCTCATGTTGTAGCCCTTTATAGGCTCATTTTTGCATGCCATTTTAAGCATATCTACACACTGAATTGGAGGATCTCATCTACTGTAAATATGCATGTTTTTGGCCCCTCTTCAATTTTGTAGAACTGATTTTTCTGGTTTGAGCATTGTATATACTACTTGCCTTGTAATTCCTCTCTTTTTCCCCGTTTTTGCAAGCTATTTTTGCCATACTTGTGGTTGTTGTTTAGCCTTGCTTTGTACTAAAAAAATGCCATATTTGGGGCTGCCTTTCTACTGGTTTTCATGTCATGATCATGTTGTGCATGTTTAGTATGGCTATAGGCCATTTCGGGTACTTAAAATCACATTTCGGGATGATTTCATGCATTGGTTGTCATTTCGTATCATTTCGGGACTGTTTTCCCCTTTATTTAGGTGCTTAAATTTGGTTTGCATGCTTGCATATCATTTCCCGTGCTATTTCATGCCTTCGGGCCATGCCTCGGTTTGCGTGCCCGTGTGCACGCACCTCGAGGCACCTCTGTTTTCTCCGACGGCATCTGATGTGAGTGTGGCTGAGGTCCATTCATGCTAGTATAAGCCCAATTTGCATTTCCATCTCATTTTATCATGGCCTCGGTATGCGCGCCTGTGGGCACGCATTTCGAGGCACTTCATTCTTATCCGACGGCCTCCTATGTGAGTGAGCTGAGGCTCACCCATGTTGGTGTAAGCCCATCGTGGCATTCTGTATGCCATTTCATTCCATTTCATCATTGCCTCGGTATGCGCGCCTGTGGGCACGCATTTCGAGGCACTTTGATTTTATCCGATTTCTCACTTCATATCATCGCCTCGATGTGCGTGCCTGTGGGCACACATTTCGAGGCACTTTGGTTTTATCCGATTTCTCACTTCATATCATCGCCTCGGTGTGCGTGCCTGTGGGCACACATCTCGAGGCACTTCGGTTTTATCCGATTTCCACTTCATATTATCGCCTCGGAATGCGTGCCCGTGTGCACACATTTCGAGGCACTTCGGTTTTATCCGATTTGTATTTCACATCATCGCCTCAGTTTGCGTGCACGCGTGCGCGCTTTTCGAGGCATCTCATTTTCAACTCATGTTCATCTCATTTTCATAACATTGAGCATGCTAGACTGTATCTTAGTTGCATTTCATGCATATCATGCATATTGCATCGTGTTCGGGATAGGAGTTAGCCCGGGCACGGGAAACGAGGCACGTTTCGTACTCCGAGTGACGAAACGGGTCTCAATTCTCCAGTCACCGACACTCCGGATAATCCATGATGGAGTTAGGTTTTGTCGTAGCATTCATCTGCATTGCACCCTATATCGAGTTGTGCAATCCGATTCCTCGGCCATCATGCATCGATATGCGTGATTGGTGGCACGAGGATCGAGGCATGCATATATTTGTGAAATACATTGCTATGCCCTTTTCCTGCTCTCTGTTGCAGCAAAATGAGGAATCAACAACTTTTCGGAGTCTGGCGCATATTTCGAGAAACGTTGCAAACAGAGGCTAAATTGGGCATCCCAGTGCATTTCCGCGGGAAGGCAGCCCAACATGCAATATTCATCAGAAGCGAGGCAGCCCCCGGCTTGCAAGCCAGTCTACCGCTTTCTTAGTTTAAATTGTTAATTACTTAGAAAATCTGTATTATTCTTTTATCATGTCGGACTGTATTATTATTTATTCGGACCCTCTGCGCGAGGGCATAACTGTAATAAGTGTGCGTGAGTGTGATGTATGTCTTCCAACCCCACGTCTTTCTTCCCTTTTATTTACCTGCTTATGATGGTTAGATTAGGGCATATTTCAATTAGCATACAGTATGGTAGCATGTTTGCATTCATTCATCTGTCTTGCACGCACCGGGCTCGGCGCATCATACAAACTGCATTTGTATTTCAATTCCAAATTGAATACATGATAGCTGTAGCATTTCATATGCCATGTTTAGAATAGCCGAGCCTGCTATAGTTGCATTTTTGCATGTGTTGCATTAGGCATTCCTGTGTATCTAGGATCATGCATGATTTCTAATGTAGTTTTCTGTTTTGGCTCGGAGTACTCGGTAAGTTTTATGCTTTAGCATCCTTGCATGCGTGTGAGTGTTGCCATGATAGCATGCTTACCATGAGGCTATGTGCTTATGTGATATAACTGCCTTGAATGCCTGTGGGTGGAGGTTGGGTTATCTGAATTGGGACAATTCATCAATCATGTTTTTCTAAGCCCACCTGAGGGTGGCAAAATCCGCGTTTTTAGCCTACCTGCGGGTAGCACCATCAAACCATTTTCAAATGTTTTGTTCCAATTCAGGCGACTCAGTCTATACTTATTTGCTGCGAGCATCACATAGTAACCTAGGCTAATAACCGGAATAAGAGCATACAATGTTTTCAAAAACAGATATCATGGTTAGTAGAGGCCGGTCTTTGACCGGGCGAGCGGGGGTGCTCACGATGTGACCTTCCCCAATCGTACCCAAGTTCCCGAGCCAACTTTGGTGATGACGGACACGTGGCCTTTGGCAACGAGTCAGGGTTTCCTAAATTTCCCATTTAAAAAATATTTAGGTGGCGACTCTGTTATCTGGCAAAGCAGTCCATGTTTGGCACTTCTTTCAAAAATCTGTTTTCTCAAAACGATTTGCCGGATTTGGACTCTTTGGTTCAAGATTAAGAACCGTGACATTTGAGTCCTTGAACTGTAGTGACCCCAATATGAACAGAACGGGACCTAACCCTCCCGGGGCGTTCGGGGACGTCTACACCACCGAGAGGGCAATGTTGTAAATAAGTGTGCGTGTGCGTGTGTGTGATGCATGTCTTCCAACCCCCATTTCTTTCTCCCTTTTATTTACTAGTTTACGATGGTTAGTTTTAGGGCATGTTTCAATTAGCATCCTTATGCTCGCATGTTTGCATTCATTCATCTGTCTTGCATGCACGGGGCTTGGCGCATCATACTAACTGCATTGTATTTCAATTTCTGTTTGAATACATGTCTCAAATTGCACTTCACATGACATTTTAGAATAGCCGAGCCTATCTTAGTTGCATTTTGTATGTGTTGCATTAGGCATTCTTGACATAGCTAGGATCATGCATTGATTTCTAACATACCTTTTGTTTTGGCTCGGAGTACTCGGTAAGTGTTTATGCTTTAGCATCCTTGCATGTGTGTGAGTGACTGCCATGATAGCATGCTTACCATGAGGCTAACTGCTTTTGTTATATAACTACCTGAATGCCTGTGGGTGAAGGTTGGATTAGTTGAATTGGAACAATTCATTGATTACGAGTATTAAGCCTACTTGAGAGTGGCAAATCACCATGTTTTCTAAGCCCACTTGAGGGTGGCAAAATCCGCATTTTAGCCTACTTGCGAGTAGCAAACCGCTTTCAAAAACAAACATGAGATGTTTTGTTCGAACTTAGGCGATCCAGTCTTTACTTGTATACTGTGCGCATCACATAGTAATTCTAGGTTAATAACCGGAATAAGAGTAAATGTGTTTTCAAAAATAAGATATCATGTTAGTAAAGGCTGATCTTTGATCGGGCGAGCGGGGGTGCTCATTGCATGACCTTCCCCTCTCGTACCCAAGTTCCCAAGCCGAGGCAACTTTGGTGATGACGGACACGTGGCCTTAGGCACAAGTCAGGGTTTCTTAAATTTTCCAAAGATAAAATATTTAGGTGGCGACTCTGTACTGGCAAAACAGTCCATGTTTGGCACTTCTTTCTAAAAATCAATTTTTCAAAATGATTTGCCGGATTTGGACTCTTTGGTGATTTATCAATCTCGCATTGCACTTTGCAAGATCAGATTAAGAACCATGACATTGAGTCCGAATTGTAGTGAGCCCAATGAACAAAACGGGATTTTCCCGAGACGTTCGGGCGTATCTACAGTTTCTGGCGACTTTGCTGGGGATTTAGAGAACTTGACTCGAACTCATGATATCTTGTTTTGACTACACTTATGTGTTTCTTTGCATTGCATTTGCATTGGCACACCTAAGTCACAGTGTTTGCTGCCTGCTATTCCTGAACGGTTTGCCGGAGGCTCGCTTTGAGAAGCGTGCCATAAGGCTGACTGGTTACGAGCTCTGCCACGATGGGAACACAAACCCCGATTTTTACTGGGGCACCCTTTTGACCATTCGACCTAGTGCATATTCAGAATCCATAGTGACTATTCCAAATCAGGACAGGTTGCTTAGTCGATTGTAGGTTGTTTGAAAATCGCTGCGTGCGTAGTGAAACCCTAGCTCCTGACAAAATAGGACAGGGAAACCCTACCCCAACATAGGGGTGTTTTGACTCGCATTTACTTGCTATGTGTTTTTAGAGTGTGCCTCTACAGGGAATACATGTGTCAGTTTGCAAGTCTGCGTATCGGGCCTACGGGCATCAGTATTTTGAGAATCAGTTATATCTGCGGGTATCAGATTCAGTTTTGGGGTGGTGATTTGGGGGACAGTGATCAGTGGTCGAATACAGTTATTCAGCTATGCTTATGTCTGTTTTGGTGAAATTGGGCTGAGATGCTGCATGTTTTCTCTTTCACGGTTCAAAGATTCGGTTCAAAGCAACCATCATTCTCCTTCGCTGAGGCAAGGCAGAAAGGGGCCAGTCCAGGCTCACCGTTTCGTCAAATCCATCAGCCACCAGTCACATCACCTCTGTTCTGTTCAACAGACTCATGATGACACAAAATTCGAAAGAAAATGTGGTCATGGCAGCGGCACTAAACCAGGGAATCACCATGCGAGGTGAAACTGATGTTGAAATGCAGTACCCTCCTAGGCCACCGGCCGCACGTCCAATCTGGGAACCCTAGTTATTTCAAACCCGTGAGCCCACCACTCTTGAGCTGATGGGAATGATTGGCGATCTTCAGAGATCTGTGGTTGATTTAGCCTACGGAATGTCGGCTCGCCATCGACTGCATCGTATGCCAGAAATTTCATGCCAGAAGAGCCCCCACTATTGGGGTGAATTGTAATTGAGCTCAGCCAACCTAAAGCCATCCCAAGTTCCAGCAATGGCATGTCGACAACAACGGGGCTCCGCTCTGATGTAGCAACCCAAACCTTCTACCAAGCTGAGGCGAGTGGTAAGAACAAGGTGAAGGTGGACACCGATCCCTACGAACAACTCCTGTGGGCTATTGAGGCTTTGAAAGTCGAAGGACGGAATAAACAGTAGGTGCTCGCTGTTGCTGTAAAAACTATGGATGACACTTTCCCCACTCAGAGTGAAAGCAGTTCAAGCCGAGAGGAAAATCGAGATAAGGACCGTCGTACCAGAACCATTCCTTCCAACCCTAACCCTGCACTTGGAAAAGATCAGAAAACCAAGTCAGCACCTGCCGACCCTTTTGCCAGTGCGTCTGGCAAAAATCCACAGACCTCGAAGTATCTACCCCGAGGTCGCAGGGTCTTCCATGCCCTCTACATGCCTTTGTCTAAGGCTCTTCACATCCTTACTGAAAAAGGCCATCTCAAACCCCTTGAGCCTCGACCTCTCCCTGGTCGTCTTCCACCCGGTCATGATACTACCCAGTACTATGCGTACCATCAACAAACCGGTCACAGCACCGACAATTGCTTTCGTCTTTGCCACGAAGTACAGGATTTGTTTGACAACGAGGTCATCATCCCACCAAGCTCAGCAAAGTGTATCATCTTTGGATCAGTGAACTTGGGGGATAGTACGAGTATGTGATCAGGGGATGAACCACCTGCAGGCGACGTTCAGTTTACTTCACATGTGGCGTATGGCACGCACTGTTTTGAGTATTTGCGAATGCTGGTTATTTTACGTTCTGGCTTGGGTATTGAGTCAGTTCTCTTGTGTTGTTTTGAGTCTGTCTTTTTGTTTGGGGTCCGTCTTGTTAAATTGAGTCAGTCCTATTGTATAGGAGTCGAGTGATTCTGGGGGTGTTACCTCGGATATCACTATTTTGTTTTATGATTGTCTTTTCGCTTTCTTTTGAGTCTGTTTCTGCCGTGGAGCCAGTTACACCAGAAGATCTGAATGAAACAGCTGTGGCTTTCATGTTTTTGTGCTTATTTCTTCTTTGAGCCTGTTGTGCCAACAAGTTTAGAATGAAACGGTAGTGCATTCCACCTGCTCTTCTATGCCTTGAAATTGTTGCATTGACCTAAGTTTTTTCAAAACTTTTTGAACATTGTATTCAAAACGAAGAGGAAGGAATTCCTTGGGATTTGCAAGAATTTGATCAAATTGAGGGAAAGAGAGGCGTGCTAAGCCCTTAATGAATGAGATTATGTTTGTTAATGTGAGTACTGAGAAGGATCCTGGCTTGATCCAGATTGGTTCCGCACTATCTTCAGTGCAAGCGACTAGTTGCTTTCTTAAAAGATTTCAAAAAATATTTTGCGCGGTCCTGCGAAGACCTATGTGGAATCGCTCTTGAGATTGTGCAGCTTAGGATCGCTCTCAGCCCCGAGACTCAACCCCTCACTTTCAAACCTTGAACTTGAATTCAGAATGTTCAACAATCAACTACAATGTGAGGCCTGTGTGGCCAAATTCGAAGCAGCCCTCGAACTAAGGGCAGGGAAGTCAGATCAAGAAGATTAGATGTCGTCAAAAGAAGCTTGCAAAGCTAGATCAAAAGCACCCCTCGAACTAGGGGCAAAAATGTCAATGGTGCTCGAAGAGTCAAAAAAAATTGGAATGTTTCTCAAGCTAACAAAGATCAGCAAGAATGCCAAATCCCAGAAGGGAGGAAAGAAGAAAGTATTGCTGAAGGAAAACCGAGTTCCTATCCACAACACTAGGGGCAAAGTCAGCCCCCCATTGGATGGACTCCTACATCGTCAGCGAACAGCAGCCATTCTCCTGGATTCAGAAGACTTCAGGATCTCAAAATCATTTGACATGGACAAAACTATACTTTTACCCTTGAAAGGCTCGCTGGGCCGAAAACTCGGAAGGGCGACCCAGGCAAAAGTTAGAGCAAGAAAAAGAAGAAAAAGAACAAAAAAAAAAGAGAAATGCAAAAAATGAAAAAAAAAAGAAGAAGAAAAATGAAGAAAATGAAAGGAAAAGATGAAAAAGAAAAAAAGTAGAAAAGAAATGAAAAGAATTGAAAAGAAAAGAAGAACATAGCTCGCAAGGTTGAAAACCCGGAAGGGCGGCCTTGGCAAAAGTTAGAGCGCAAAAAGAGAGATTAAAACCCGAGTGTACCTTAATCCGGAACTACGTAAGGTTTGATTCCCATGTTTGGGATACGTAGGCAACTTCATTCTAAAGTCCAGCCATAAACACTTCCAAATCGACTGTGTCCATGTAATGGTTCTGATCATCGTTGTCTTCTCTGTATCCGAGAGTTCGGTTGTGATCGTCACCTTGAAAACTGGTTATAGTGTGCTGCGGTGCTATTCAAACAAGGGGCAACTTTCCGTTGCCATACAGCGCGCTGCGGTGCTATTCAAACAAGGGGCAACTTTCCGTTGCCGGGCAGTGTCGTTCGGGCAAGAGGCAATTTTCCATTTTTTTAGATCTGAGGTTGTGCACCTCAAGAGTAAGATCCGTGCTGGTCGAGCAGTGGCCATTTGCAAAAATAGTTTTTGAGAATTTTTAAATGAAGTTGACTAATTTTCTCGAAAATTGTTCCATTTTTCCAAAAACTGAACCGTATCTTGGACCCAAAAAGGAAAATTTTCAGTGCTCATAGCCTAACTTGCATGATTTTAAATCAGAAAATCGAACATGCATGTTAATCTAACTCTCATATTGGTAGAAAACCAAAACAAAAAATTGGTCAAAATGATGAACTAGGGGCATAATTGAGTCAGGCTTCCTGTCTTTCCCCCGTTGTCAATGCATTTGCCAGAAAGGGCACCATACTTGCCGGAAAGGGCACTCTATTCACCAAGAAGGGCATAGCGGAAGCTAACAGAAAAGGGTTGAAAGCTCTCATATCCTCCGAGCAGCGAGGTATTAAGCAAAGTGCGAAGCATGAACTGGAATGGAGCAAGGTATTCCACTCCCTCATCTAGACAGATCTGATCACGTCCAAACTCCCCAGTAGAGCATCGTCAACCGATGTCAGTTGTAGATCTGCTGCGCGTCTCATCGCATTGCAACCCCTCTATGGGAAAAACTCACTGTTGTGAACAAGAATGAGAATCTGGTAGAATACTAGGGGTAAGAACCCACAACTTCCTGCATATCCATCAACCACCCAGGGGAGGGATAAAAAAAAAATGAGAGATTGAAGAATAGAGAGATGTGTGCTGGGAGAAAAAAAGTGAGGAAAAGGGCTTTTTTAGAAAAATAGAGCCTGAGGGCCAAGTGATGTGAGAATCACAAATGAGAAAGGGTGGGAAAGAATACCTGGAGAAACTAGCTCCTCGTACACTGAGAGGTCTTTTTTCATCGGAACACGTCTGTGTGTCGTGTCAGTCGTTTTGTTTGTCTCGATTCTTGTTTTGAGTCGTTTCGGGTGTCTATAGATGTGTTCAGGTTGTCTTACCTTGTCTTTCTCTTTGTTGTTGAGTCGTGGTGTGTTGTGTTCAGTCGTAGGCTCAATACCTAGTTGAGAACTTATTCTCACTCTCAATTTCAAAAAATCGTTTTGTGCTCAGAGTGCCGTGCCGTTCTCCACATTTGTGCAAAACAAAATTTTGTTCTTTCAAAAACTGTAGGGTTCAACCCGGGTCATGCGAGAACAGTAAAACCAGGACCTATCTGAAGCTATGTAGGTTCCAAACTTCGAAGCAAAAGAAAAAAGGGAAAATGTCAGGCATCTGAGTTTGTTTCAACTTCTGCAAGTTCCGTCATCGCATCCTGTATGTTCAGAATGAGCTGTGTGTTAAAAATTAAAAGAATACTGTGTTATGAGCCGTGTGTTTAGATTAAGTAGTGTTGTGTTATGAGATGCGTGTTCAAAATTGAAATGTATGAGCTACGTGTTCAAAGTGGAATATGTGAGCTGTGTGTTCAAAATGAAGTGAAAGAGCTGTGTGTTCAGAAATGAAAATTTATGAGCTGCGTGTTCAGAATTAAGAATGAGCTGCGAGCAAATAAAAATGTATGAGCTGCGTGAGCTGCGTGTTCAAAATGAAGTGAATGAGCTATGTGTTCAGAAATGAAAATTAATGAGCTGCGTGTTCAGAATTAAGAATGAGCTGCGTGCAAATGAAAATGTATAAACTGCGCGTTCAAAATTGAAATGTGTGAGCTGCGTATTCAAAGTGAAGTCAATGAGCTGTGTGTTCAGAATGAAAAAAACGCTGAGCTGGGTGTTCAAAATTGAAAAATGAGCTGTGTGCCCGAAGAATGAACTGTGTGCCCGAAAATGAGCTGCGTGCTCGAAAATGAGCTGTGTGCCCGAAGAATGAGCTGTGTGCCCGAAAATGAGCTGCGTGCCCGAAGAATGAGCTGCGTGCCCGAAAATGAATTGTGTGCTCGAAGAATGAGCTGTGTGCCCGACAATGAGCTGCGTGCTCGAAGAATGAGCTGCGTGCCCGAAAATGAGCCATGTGCCCGAAAATGAGTTGTGTGCCCGAAGAATGAGCTGTGTTCCCGAAAATGAGCTGTGTGCTCGAAGAATGAGTTGCGTGCCCGAAAATGAGCCGTGTGCCCGAAGAATGAGCTGTGTGCCCGAAAATGAGCTCTGTGCCCGAAGAATGAGCCGTGTGCCCGAAAATGAGCTGTGTGCTCGAAGAATGAGCTGCGTGCCCGAAAATAAGCCGTGTGCCTGAAGAATGAGCCGGGTGCCTGAAAATCAGCTGTGTGCCCGAAAATCAGCTGCATTCCCGAAAATGAGTTGTGTACCCAAAGAATGAGCTGCGTGCCCGAAAATGAGTTGTGTGCCCGAAGAATGAGCCGTGTGCCCGAAAATGAGCTGTGTGCCCAAAAATGAGCTATGTGCCCCAAATGTGCTGTGTGCCCAAATGTGTCGTGTGCCCAAGTGAGCTGTGTGCCAAATTAACAGAATATTGTGCTGTGAGCTGTGTGCCAAGTCAGCATCGTATTCTAAATAAGTTGCGTGCCAAATCAGTATTGTGCTATGTGCGAGTCGTGTGCCAGAATGAGCAGAAGTACTGTGCATATGAATGTATTCAAAACGAGCAGATATAATACATAGCAAAAGCATGAAGTGTGCAAGAAACGCAAAATGCATCGTCATGCACACCTTTCTCGCACTGTTATGCACATTTTAAGCGCATTGTTATGCACACTACTCATCGCATTATCACGCACGTCTACCTTGCATTCTTATGCATCTTACTTGCGTTGTGCATGCATTTTATCGCGCTATTTTGCGCATCGCACTATTTTGTGCACCTTATTTGCATTGTGCATGCATTTTATCGCACTATTTTGCGTATCGCACTATTTTGTGCACCTTACTTGCATTGTGCATGCATTTTATCACGCTATTTCGTGCATCGCACTGTTTTGTGCAGTTTACACTCGCGCTTTCTTGCGCATCGCACTGTTTTGTGCAATTTACACTCGCACTACCTTGCGCACCACACCTTACCTGTATCGCACTGCTTTGTGCAGTTTACACTCGCACTCTCTTGTGCATCGCACTGTTTTGTGTAGTTTTCACTCGCGCTCTCTTGGGTATCGCACTATTTTGTGAAGTTTACACTCGCGCTCTCTTGTGCATCGCACTGTTTTGTGCAGTTTACACTCGCGCTCTCTTTACACTCACGCTCTCTCGTGCATCGCACTATTTTGTGCAGTTTATACTCGCGCTTTCTTGCGCATTGCACTATCTTGTGCATTTCATTACATACTCTCATCTTGCATAAAAAAAAAAAGCTTGTATCTTTTGCATTGAACTTGCATTGCGCTGTCTTGCGCACCTTACCTGCACTTGTTAGTGTATTGCCTTGCATCGCGCTGTCTTGTGCACTTTACTTGCACTAGTTAGTGAATTGCATTGTTTGCGCTTTCTTGCGCATCTTACCTGCACTTGTTAGTGCATTGCATTGCTCACACTGTCTTGCGCACCCATCTTCTTGGCACTGTTTTATGCATTCACTCTACATTGCACTGTCTTGTGCACTTTGTATTTTTGTATCATTCGCACTGTCTTGTGCACTCCCTGGTCTAGGAGACCTTAAATCCTATATCTTCATTCGCACTGTCTTGTGCACTCCCTGGTCTAGGAGACCTTAAATCCTCTAGTCTAGGAGACCTTAAATCCTGCATCTTCATTCTCTCTGTCTTGTGCACTCTCTAGTCTAGGAGACCTTAAATCCTCTAAAGGTGCAATTCCTTTGGTGTTTGTCATGCCCAAACGACTTCCGGTGATCTGGTATGGCTACCTGCCTGTGTTTGCGGTGAGTTCCTAGGAGACCAACTAAGACGGTGGAAACTAGAGTTCGAATGGCTCATGCCTAGAGTGCAAAGGTTCGGGATTTCCGAGACTAAAGTCTGGTTTAAATACCCAGGGGTATATCCTCGGCTTGAAATCTGTATGGCAGCCCCATAGATTGATATAGCATGTGTATGCACCTCAATTCTGGATACTGAACCAACCTAGTCTGTCACCCTGTTGGAGAATAAGGAAAGCTGCGACCATAGTCAGGGAGAAAAGTAGTACCTGCGGTTCAACCGAGAAGAAGGGGAAGGTCCCCAGCAGCATGAGGTAGGTCATTGCCAATTGCCCCTATAAGGTACCTTCACTTCCTAGCTATTACATTGCATTTCATTGCATAAATCCTGAATTATCAAACTGGCTTCGCGTAACGTATAAGTCCAATTTTCAAACCGGCTTCGCGAAGCGTATAAGTCCAATTATCAAACCGGCTTCGCGCAGTGTATAAGTCCAATTATCAAACCGGCTTCGCGTAGCCTATAAGTCCAATTATCAAAACCGGTTAACAATAGCAGGTGCGCCTGTCAGTTCACACCACCCAAATCGGCTTCGCGTAGCGTATAAGTCCAATTATCAAAATCTTCCTGCATAACATTTTGCATCTTGCCCCTGAACTATGCTGGTTTGATTTCTTGCAAATGAATACGTAGGCAGCCTACGGGTTCAACCAACTGCATATGTATTTTGTTTGTTTGTCCAAGTCTTCGGCCTTGTCAAAAATGGGTCGTCTCTGAGCTTTGACATTCACTCCCGTCACTTCTTGACTTCTGAATTTTGTCAAAGAGGGGCAACTGTAGACACCCCATTTTTGACCGGCCTTAAGACTCAGACGCCATCAATTGAGCACTCGGTGATTGCGCATGTTGTGCTCATTTCGAGGTTTCGGAGTTCTTGGCTGAGAGCCTCGCCTCTGGACCTCGGGACCCTTTGTACTTTGACTCGGTCCGCGGACCAAGTTTTGTTTTCTCTTCCCGGAGAGAGGGAGAGGTCTTGTAGACCATCTCTCAGCGGTCATAGGCTACTTTTCGTGGTCGTAGGCCACTGTTCCCATTTGGAGGCTCGTTTCTGATTTTCGGAGCCGTCAGCCATGCGCCTCGGCTCGGGACCTCTTAACATTCTCCGTTTGGCACGGTTTTTGGGAACACACCTTGTTTCCTTTGTCTAGAGGGACACTATGGTCTGGGAGACCACTGTTACGGTTGCATACCACTTTTGATGCTCGGCAGCTAGTTTTCGGGGCTCCCCGCCGCGCGTCTTGCCTCTCGAACCCTCGTCTTGCATCCGTTTTGGTTTGTCTTGGGTACAAACCTTACTTCCTTGTTTGGGAAGTGGTACAAGGGTGGGAGACCAGCTTTTAACCTTGGAGACCACTTTTCTCCCCGCCAGCCGGTTTTCTGGTCGGGAAACTGGTTTTCTTGGTCTTTGGGCCACATTTTCTGGTTTCCTACCCCACCATTGGCTTGCTTTCAGTGTGGAGACCACCAATTCCCCGTGCCGACCAGTTTTTTACCTGGGAGACCACTTTGGGTGGTTGGCCGACCACTAAAAGTAGCAGGCCGACCACCTTTTCTGGTCGGCAGCTTTCCTTCTGTTTTGTCAAACTGAATGGATGCCAGCTGTGCCAGCTGGAGGGCACAGACTGTATCCTCCATACACGTGTATGGAGGGATTTATCCAAGCTCTAAGCTTCTCCAAGAAGCTTTAGCTTATGTTTTTCTATAAGAGAGAGGCTTCCCCTCCATAAGAGAGAGGCGCACCATTCAATCTCACAACTTCCCAATTTCATATTTCCATATTTTCCAAATTAATTATACAAATTAATCCATCACATTAAATTAGGGCTTTTCCCCCCTTTTCTCAAATATTGGTCCTAAGACCAAATTCCACCAATTCGACTCAGAAACCCTCATTCCCAAGGCCTTATATGCACTTGGAGCTTTAAAACACAAAACCCCTCTTTATATAATTTCAATATAAACCCTAACTTCCCAAATTAGCAGAACTTCACCATTTATACAAAATGACTAAAATTTAGGTCAAAACTCATAGTAAATAGTAGATTATCCCTACCTCAAAAGAAGAGACTCAAAGGAGATGAAGGTGAAAACCCAAGATGCTCCAAACCCAATGTTTTTTTGGATCAAAGCGAAGCCCACACCAAGCTCTATCTTTTCTTCAAAGAGACTAGGGTGGAGACACCCAAGAACCAAGTGTTTTTCTAGAGAGAAGATGTATTATAGATAGAGAGACAGCCGATCTAGGGTTTGAGAAGAAAAGGAAATCAAAAAGTGAGAGAGAAGACTACTGCTGCGATCTGATATATTCGAGCCTTGCTCGAGCGAAGGAGTGGTCGCTCGAGCGACCAGACACAAAGAAACCTCGCTCGAGCGCACAAAGCCTCGCTTGAGCGAACAACACAAAGCTTCAGGTCTGCAACCCAGAAGCACGCGCTCAAGCGAAGGAAAGCTCGCTCGAGCAAAGAAACCTAAAACATAGTCCTCACTCACTCGAGCGAAGGAAAGCTCTCTCGAGCCAAGAATCACAGCCTTCAGGTCCAAACTAGACGTAGACGCACGCTCGAGCGCAAGAATGCTTGCTCGAGCCAACAGACACACCACTCAAAGCTCACTCGAGCGAAGGAACTAAACACAAAGTTCGCTCAAGCGACAAAAGCCTCGCTCGAGCGAAGACACCAAAAACTGTGCAGCAACCATTTGTTTCAAAACACACCCAACCTGTTACAAACCTGCCCAACACATCCTAAAACTCAACTACAAAGAATTAAAGGACCGAAATGCAACATATACTACAACAGACATCCACGAAGCCGAGTCTGGGATACAATAAACAATGAAGGGAAAACCGGGATCGCTATAACCTCCCCCCCCCCCCTTAAAGAATTTCGTCCCCGAAATTAGTTATAAGTTTCAAAATTGTTATTTTTCAATTCTCAACAATATTACAATTCAATATTCAACATCCAAACCCATTACCGGTCATCCCATCTCTTTTCAAGAGGCAATTTACAATATATTCTTCAACATGCATTATCAACATGCATTCCTTTGAATTTCAACAAGTGTCAATATCATATTCCCCAATTCTATAACATATTCAATGTTAGTGACATATTTGCATTTCTACAACATATTTAACATATACAATGTTAAAGTAAACTTCCATTCTCAAGGCATACTCAACAATTACAATACTTCCATAAACCAAAACATATACAATGTTCTTAGAGTTTATCAACAAAACAAAGTTTTCAATACATGGTTAAACATTAACAAACAAGTCCGGATATTTCTCACGAACCTCCAACTCACGTTCCCAAGTGGCTTTCTCCACCCCGTAATGTTTCCACAAAACTTTTACCAAGGGTATCGTCTTGCCTCGCAAGACTTGTTCCCGCCTATCCAAGACCCTTACCGGTCTCTCCTCATATGAGGCATCCTCATCAACCTCTAAGTCGGTCCAATCCAATACATGTCACGGATCTGGCTCGTATTTCCAAAGCATACTAACATGAAACACGTCATGCACTCCGGACAACTGCGGCGGCAAAGCTAAACGGTAGACAACCTCGCCAATCCTCTCAAGGATCTCGAAAGGACCAATAAACAGAGGGGACAACTTCCCACTGTTCCCAAACCTCATCAACCTCGCCTAGGTGATATTTTCAGAAAGACGTGATCACCCCACCTCAAATGCCAAAGGCCTCCTCCTACGGTCGGCATAACTCTTTTGGTGACTCTGGGCAGTGACAAGCCTCTTACGGATAAGCTCAACTTTCTCTGTCATCTCCCGAACCAACTCCGGGCCCAACAAAGGTGCATCACCCACCTCGGTCCAACACACTGGAGACCTACACGGTCGACCATACAAGGCCTCAAACAGTGCCATGCCAATACTTGATTGGAAACTATTGTTGTAGGCAAACTCCACTAAGGGCAAGTGCCTCTCCCACGACCCACTAAAGTCAAGGACTCAGCCTCGAAGCATATCCTCAAGGATCTGAATAGTACGGTCGGACTGCCCATCAGTCTGAGGATGATAGGCCGTGCTAAAGGTCAAACTATTGCCCAAGGCACTCTGCAAACTTTGCCACAACCTAGCAGCAAAACATGGATCTCTATCTGAGACGATCGACACTGGGACCCTGTGCAACCTCACTATGTCCCGAATATACAAGTCGACCAGATGATCTATCGAATCTCTCACGAGCATAGGAACAAAGTGCGCCGACTTAGTCAACCGGTCTATGACCACCCAAATAGCATCACTACCCCGTTGAGTCCTCGGAAGACCTACAACAAAGTCCATCGTGACATGCTCCCATTTCCACTCAGCAATAGGCAAGGGTTGTAACAAACCCACTGGCCTCTGATGTTCGGCCTTCACTTGCTGACAAGTAAGGCACTTAGATACAAAAACTACCACATCTTTCTTCGTCCCCCTCCACCAAAACTGGCAGCTCAGATCACGATACATCTTAGTGCCTCCCGGATGCACCGTAAGGCATGAATGGTGAAACTCTCAGAGTACTTCCTCTCGGCAAGACTCCGGCACAAACAAACAGTCTCGGTACCTCACACTCAGGTTGGGATACACAGTCAAACCCTTCTCAACCTTCTCACTGGAGATCTTATCCCGAAGGGATTCTACCTTAAGGTCACTTCTCTGTGTCTCTAACACTCGATTCACAAGTGTAGGCTGCGCAACTACAGAAAACAAGGCCACAGACTCAACAGATTCACCCAGAAGCAAATCAAACTCACCAAGTGCACCCATGTAGACACCCCATTTTTGACCGACCTTAAGACTCAGACGTCACCGATTGAGCGCTCGGTGATGTTGCATATTGTGCTCGTTCAGAAGTCTCAGAGTCACGGTCGTGCGCCCTGCCTCCGGACTTCCGAACTCTCTTCGGTACCTTGCCTCGGTTTGCGAACCAGACTCGGTTTTCTCCATTTTCTTTCCTGAGGGGAGGGAGAGGTCCCGTAGACCGTCTCCCAGTGGCCGTGGGCTACATTTCGTGGCCGTAGGCCATTTTGCCCATTTCGGAGCCCGGTTCTCGGTTTTCGGAGCCGTCAGGCCGTGTGCCTCGGTTCGGGACCACCCAACCATCTCCGATTCCTCCGGTTCTTGGCATGCATCTCATTTACTCCCTAACGAGGGACACTGGGGTCTTAGATACCCACTTCGTGGCCAAACACCACTTTCGGTGCTTAACGGCCGGTTTTCGGGACCTCGAACTGCGTGTTTTGGCCCCCAAGCATTCGTTTTGCATCGGTTTTTGTTCATTTTGGTAGGTACCTCTGTTTTATCATAACGAGGGACACTGGGGTCTTAGATACCCACTTCGTGGCCAGACACCACTTTCGGTGCTTACAGCCTGTTTTCGGGACCCCGAACTGCGTGTTTTGGCCCCCGAGCATTTGTTTTGCATCGGTTTTTGTTCATTTTTGGCAGGTAAATCTGTTTCATCATAAGGAAGGTCACTGGAGGGTGGGAGGCCAACAATTATCTCAGCAAGCAGTTATGCTCTTCCGGCGCCTCCCGGCGCCCGTTTTTCTCACTTCCGGGCTAATGTTGAACACCCTAGGGCCATTTTCTTCGAGCCAAAACCACATATTTGTGATGTACACACATGGGAGGACCCTAAAAACATATGGCCGGCCAGTAATTCTCATTGAACCTTTTGAACCCCTCTTTGAATTGGCCTATTCTCTCTCCTGTTTCAGAGTTGTCAAAATTGAACCACAGGGTCTTGTTCAGCACACATGGGAGGCCACCAATGTGTGGTGGCCGGCCAAAAATCTTCACTTCATTTTTACCCCTTGGCCGGCCGGCCATAGGGGTGGCCGGCTGGCCACCTGCAGAAAAAGCACTTGGCCGGCCATGCTCCTTGGGGTGTGTTCCTTACAGCTGCATAGCTGTTTCCCCCAGAAATATCTGTATCCGGGGGATATTTTTGGAGGGGAATACTTGGGTGCATTTCCCTCCACTTGCCTCCCCCTCTTTGGCCTTTATAACAGCAGCTCAAACACTCTTAGGAGGGTTAGAAAATTGGCTTCAAGCATACATACACCTATCCCTATCCATTTCTCTCAAATCTTCAAGTTTTGGTGCCTTTTGTTCATCATCATCAAGCACTACCATCACCACTCCATTTCCAGCAACAAGGAGAGGTTCTTGAAGGCTTAGAAGCAACATTTCTCAACCCAAGAAGCAAAGAAAGAAAGGTCTTCAAGGGTAAGTCTCAAATTCCCTCTTTTACACCACTTTCTTGCCTCTTTTCTTAAGCCTGCTTGCTCACTGTTTTGAGCTCCGACCAATACTGAAAGTGGTCCTCTTTTGAGCTATTCTTGATGTTTGTTCAAGGGCTCAACTCTGTTTTAGCCCTCCATCTTGCACTTCTTTCAATATCCTCTTATATGCCATTATTTTGTATTGAATATTTGGCCTATGTGTGATCTGAATTGGAGCATATCATGAACTGATATTGTGCTTATTTTGAGGTCCTCTTAAACATTGAAGAAGGGCTCAACCTTGTTTTCATGCTCCATATGCTACTTGCTTTGAATCCATGTTTTACCCTTGTTTTTGCATGCTTTCTCTAGCCTATGAGTGATCTGTTTTCGAGCATAATGTAAACTATGAGTGGGCCTATTTTGAGCCCCTCTTCAACATTGAAGAAGGGCTCAACCCTGTTTGGCCTCTCTATCATGCACTTGCTTCATAATTTCTCATATTTACCGTAAACTTGCATGATTTATTTGACCTACATGCAGTCTGTTTTGGAGCATGTCATGAACTGTGAGTGAGCTTATTTTGTGTCCCTCTACAACATTGTAGAAGGGATCAATCTTGTTTGGGTCTCCATGTTATACTTGTCTTTATATCTCTCTTTGACCCTCTTTTCGCATGCTTTTTTAAGCTTATTTAGCTTCTGTTTTCGGCCATTATCAGAACTAGAAAGAGTCATATTTTGATCTTCTTGACATATTTCATTAAGGGTATTTGCTGGTTTGATGAATGTTTGGGGTACTTCATGTTATGGCCTTATATATCCTCAATCTTGCATGGCATTTTTAGCATGGTTGCATACTGATTTGGGGGATATCATATACTGAAAATGTTCATATTTTTAGTCCCTCATCAGTGTTGTAGAAGGGTACTTTTCAGTTTGAGCACCGCATGCATCACTTGTTTCAATACCCCTCTCTTGGTCCGTATTTTTGCATGCTATTGTTGCCCTATCTATGCTTGCACTTTGGCCTTGTTCTAGACTGAAAAATGCTATTTTTGGGGCTGCCTTGCTACTGTTTTGCATGTCATGTATCAATTACGCATGTTTAGTGTGGCTGTAGGCCATTTCGGATGCTTAATATCACATTTCGGGACCATTCCGTGCATTCGGTGTCATTTCCCCCCTTTCGGGACTGTTTTGCATCATTTGTGAGTGCTGAAAATTCATTTGCATGCTTGCATATCATTTCCATGCCATTTCATGCCTTACGGCCATCGCCTCAGTTTGCGTGCCCGTGTGCACGCATTTCGAGGCACTTCATTTTTATCCGTCGGCCTCCCGTGTGAGTGTGGCTGAGGCTCTCTCATGTTGGTATAAGTCCATTTTGAATTCTGTATGTCATCTTAGTCTTATCACATTGCGTATGTCATCGCCTCAGTTTGCGCGTCCGTGTGCACGCATTTCGAGGCGCTTTATTTTCATCCGACGGCCTCTTATGTGAGTGTGGCTGAGGCTCACTCATGTTAGTGTAAGTCCATTTTTCATTTTGCATATCATTTTAGCTTCATTGCATTCCGTATGCCATTTTCTCGGTTTGCGTGCCCGTGGGCACGCATTTCGAGACATCTCATTTTAGTCTCATTGTTGTCATATTTCATGTCATTTCATGCCTTGGGATCATCGCCTCGGTTTGCGCGCCTGTGTGCACGCATTTCGAGGCATCTCATTTTCATAGCATTGTGCATGCTAGGATTGTATGTTAGTTGCATTTCATGCATATCATGCATATTGCATCGTGTTCGGGATAGGAGTTAGCCCGGGCACGGGAAACGAGGCACGTTTCGTACTCCGAGCGACGGAACGGGTCTCAATTCCCAAGTCACCGACGCTCCGGATTACCCATGATGGAGTTAGGTTTTGTTGTAGCATTCATCTGCATTCATCCTATATTGAGTTGTGCAATTCGGCTCCTCGGCCATCATGCATCGAGATGCGTGATTGGTGGCACAAGGATCGAGGCATGCATATATTTGTGAAATACATTGCTATGCCCCTTTCCTGCTCTCTGTTGCAGCCAAATGAAGAATCAGCAACTTTTTGGAGTCGGGCACGCATTTCGAGAAACATTGCGAACAGAGGCTAATCGGGGCATCCCAGTGGATTTCCGCGCAAGGCAGCCCAGCATACATCATTCATCAGAATCGAGGCAGCCCCCTGGCTTGCATGCCAGTTTACAGCTTTCTTAGTTTAATTTGTTAATTAATTAGAAATATGTATATTATTCGGACTGTATTATTCTTTTATTCGGACTGTATTATTTATTCGGACCCTCTGCGCGAGGGCATAATTGTAATAAGTGTGGGTGAGTGTGATGTATGTCTTCCAACCCCCATTTCTTTCTCCCTTTTATTTACCCGCTTACGATGGTTAGATATAGGGCATATTTCAATCAGCATACAGTATGATAGCATGTTTGCATCATTCATCTGTTTTGCACGCACCGGGCTCGGCGCATCATACAAACTGCATTTGTATTTCAATTCCAAATTGAATACGTGTTAGTTGTAGCATTCCATACGCCATGTTTAGAATAGCCGAGCCTGCTATAGTTGCATTATTGCATGTGTTGCATTAGGCAATTCCGTGCATCTGAGATCATGCATTGATTTCTAATCAGTTTCTGTTTTCGGCTTGGAGTACTCGGTGAGTTTTATGCTTTAGTATCCTTGCATGCGTGTGAGTGACTGCCATGAATAGCACGCTTACCATGAGGCTATGTGCTTATGTGATATAACTGCCTTGAATGCCTGTGGGTGGAGGTTGAGTTACTTGGATTGGGACAATTCATCAAATGTTTGTTTTAAGCCCACTAGATAGTGGCAAAATCATGTTTTTCTAAGCCCACCCGAGGGTGGCAAATCCACGTCTTAGCCTACCTGCGGGTAGCACCATCAAACCATTTTCAAACAAACAAACATGAAATGTTTTGTTCCAATTCAGACGACTCAGTCTATACTTATTTGCTGCGAGCATCACATAGTAACCTAGGCTAATAACCGGAATAAGAACTCACAACGTTTTCAAAATAAGATATCATGGTTAGTAGAGGCCGGTCTTTGACCGGGCGAGCGGGGGTGCTCACGAAGTGACCTTCCCCAATCGTACCCAAGTTCCCGAGCCGAGGCAACTTTGGTGATGACGGACACGTGGCCTTTGGCACCGAGTCAGGGTTTCCTAAATTTCCCATTTTAAAAAATATTTAGGTGGCGACTCTGTATCTGGCAAAGCAGTCCATGTTTGGCACTTCTTTCAAAAATCTGTTTTCAAAAACGATTTGCCGGATTTGGACTCTTTGGTTCAAGATTAAGAACCGTGACACGAAATCGAGTCCGAGCTGTAGCGAGGTCCCCCGCGGGCTTATTACAACCCAACATTTCCCACTCCTGGATGGCTATACAAGCTACATCACTAATGGATTTCCTACTAAGGGCATCGGCCACAACATTGGCCTTCCCCGGATGGTAATGCAACTCGAAGTTGTAATCCGCAATGAACTCCATCCACCTCCTCTGCCTCAAGTTCAAGTCTTTCTGTGTAAATAGATACTTCAGACTCTTATGATCCGAGAACACCTCGAACCTCTCACCATAAAGGTAGTGCCTCCAAATCTTCAGGGCAAAAATCACAGCTGCTAACTCTAGGTCATGTGTTAGGGTAATTTCTCTCATGTGTTTTCAACTGCAGCAAACCATAGGCTACCACTTTTCCCTTTTGCATCAGCACACAACCCAAACCCTTTCGTGAAGCATCACAATATACTGCATAACCCAAACCCCTCTCCAGAATAATCAAAACTGGAGTGGTGGTAAGTCTAACTTTAAGTTCTTGGAACGACTTTTCACAAGTCTCACTCTACACAAACTTGATCCCTTTTCGCGTCAATCTAGTCAACGGCGAAGCTAGCTTGGAGAAATCCTTTACAAACCAACAGTAATAACCAGCTAATCCCAGAAAACTGCGGAACTCAAAAAAACTCTTAGGCTGTGCCCAATCTTGCACTGCCTCTATCTTGGATGTATCAACAGACACCCCTTCCCCGGAGACTACATGGCCTAAGAACTTAACCTCTCTTAGCCAGAATTCACACTTCCCAAACTTAGCATACAGCTTATGGGCTCTAAGCAACTCAAGGACTACTCTCAAGTGTTCCCCATGCTCCTCCTCAGAAGGTGAATAAATCAGAATGTCGTCCACGAAGACGACCACAAAACGATCTAAGTATTCCCAGAAGATCCAGTTTATCAAGTCCATAAACACAGCCGGTGCATTGGTGAGCCCAAAAGGCATCACCAGAAACTCGTAATGGCCATACTACGTACGAAATGCCGTCTTCGGGATATCTTCCTCCCTGTCCCTCAACTGATGGTAACCCAATCTCAAATCTATCTTAGAGAAACAATGGGACCCTTTCAACTAGTCAAACAGATCATCTATACGCGGCATAGGGTACTTGTACTTAACTGTAGCCCGATTCAATTTTCGGTAATCAATACAAAGTCTCAAGGCCCCATCTTTCTTTTTAGCAAAGAGGGCTGGTGCTCCCCACGGCGAAGTTCTAGGGTGGATAAAACCCTTATCTAGCAACTCTTGGAGTTGAATCTTCAACTCACTCAACTCGGCTGGGGCAAAATGATATGGTGCCATGGAAATCGGTGTCGTGCCAGGCACTAAATCAATAGAGAACTCAATCTCTCGATGAGGTGGTAAACTAACAAAATCCTCGGGAAAGACATCCGAGTACTCACAAACCACTCTCGGTAACTCAGTCCGGGTCTCATCACACTCACTACTCATACAACTAGCGAGAAGGCAACTAAGCTCACTCCGTCCTCGCGGATCATACACTGGTGGCAAAACACGACCAACCGATCCCCCAAGAAATGAAAACAATCCCCGCTCAAGGTACATACAGTAACCCTCTAGCAGTAGCAATCAATAACAGCCTGGTATGACGATAACCAGTCCATACCCAAAATCACATCAAAACTCGACATGTCCATCAATACAAAAGAAAATGGAAGTTGGCGATCGGCGACTTCTATATCACAGCCCCGACACCCCTGCTTCAAAATCAACTCACCCCCAATGGGTGGCATAACACAAATAGGAGAAGCTAACTGCGCCAACTCCAATCCCAAAACAGATGCAAATGCAGCAGATATAAAGAAATGGGATGCACCCGTATCAATCAACACATTAGCAACTGAGTTACAAAATAAAAAGGTACCTCTCACAATAGATGGAGCCGGTACAAGATCCTGCACGGTAACAGCATACACACGCCCTGAAGGTCTCTGATTTACCTGCTCACCCCTCGGAGCATAAGACTGCTGCATAGACTGAGCTGAAGAGGCTCCCTGATTGGCCCTCAAGGCCTGAATTGACTGAGCTGGCCGATGGCTTTAAGTCTACCTCAAACCAGATACACCAGATGTGCTACTCAACTGCGGGCAAAACCTCTTTAGGTGGCCCGCCTGACCACACTGGTAACAAGAGAAAGGCTGACCTCTGCCCTGACTCTGGCTCTGAGGACGAGTCGAAGATGAAGCTCCTCTCTGCCCTCCTCCTCTCGGCAATCAAGCTAGAGACTTGTGGCCCAGGTGACCACATTTGTAACAGGTAAAGTCACCCTAACTGCCTCTCCCAGAGCCTGGACTAGGCACTAGAAAGGTAGATCTCGCAAACGTACCCTGGGACTGCTGAGGGTTAGAACCCCTCTGCCTCCTACCATCTCCCTGGCCATCTTGACTCCTCTTGGAGCCCTTCATCCTATCCTCCTCCGCCTGCATAATAGTCTCAAGATGGGCCGCAGCCTGCACCAGGCGTCCATACTCCCAAGTCATGGACCCGGCCACTCGAAACTGGAGTCTGGTCCTCAATTTCTTCTCAAACTCAAGGCAACGCGTTCCTCAGTCGCCACCAACTCAGGCGCAAACCTCGATAAACTAGTAAATGCGGCCTCAAACTCGGCCACTGGTGTATTGAGCTGCTTGAGCTGACAGAACTGATCCCTTAACTTCTCCCTAATAGTGGAAGGCAAAAACTTCTCCTGGAAAGCATCTACAAAAGCCTCCCAAGTCCCTCCAATTCGCCCCCTAACAAACTTCCACCACTGACCCGCATCCCCCTTCAACTGGAAAGACACCAAGGTCACCCTTAAGCCTCCGTCTTCGATGCCAAGCATCTCAAACGCCTTCGTCATCTGCTCAAGCCACTCATCAGCCTTAAGTGGCTCTTTAGGATCCCCAGAAACTCATCCGGATTAGACCGAAAAAACTCCCTCTTCAGAAAAGAAGGCCCTACCTCAGTTACATGGGCCTGGGCTTGATTCTCAGCTTGGAGAATGCCCATAGACTCCCTCAACGCTCCTGCCATCTCGCGGGCTAAGGCGCCCATGGCCTGCTGACCTACTCGCTCGGCCACGTTGGCCTGACCAACTCCCTCCTCCTGTGCCGAAATTTCATCTGGTATAGGCATCTCCTGCCTCCTAGGCCTACCTCGCCTACCACCACGTCCTCGTCCTGACATCCTAATAAAGGTAACGAAGACATTAGCACATTCACAAATGTGTCAAAGCTATTTCACTCGCGTCCTAATACAATGGACAACAGTCATTCTTTCCACGTAAGCACATAATCACATAAGCACTTACGAATTTCATTTCCGGATAATGATAGTCCCGTGACGTTGCTATAATTCCGGTTATAAACAGCATTGATCAAGTGCTTTTCCAACAGGACTCCCAGAAACCCAAGAGTCCAATTAATATCCTAGAAACTAAATTCCATACCCATATAGTCACATAAGCATGTTATCAAATAAACACATAACATCATACATAAGTCTCTAACAAGCGAGACAAACTCATTGTGGTACTAACCACTTCCCACGTACTCAAAATATTCAAACTCGGTACACTCTGATACCAACTTGTAACGCCCTCAAAATAATACATATAAGCCCATCATTCATGATATCCATAGACATAAGAGAATAAAGCATATTTCCATTTATCAAAGTATTTAGTACAAAAAGTATTACATGTTGACAAAAAAAGTAAATTCCCTGCGGGCTTACAACTTTCCAAGCCAACACTTGGTTAAAAATAAGAGAGTTCTAACTCTAAACACATTAAGCCCTTGGCTTGAATTTATATGTAACACCAAAATAACAAAATAAACAAAAGAGTCTTCAACTCCCAAAAACCTTCCAAGCTAAGACCTTGGGGGCGGCATATCACCTGTACCTGAAAATGATGTCCCATATAGGGTGAGCCAAAACCCAGTAGAGATACGCTAAACCAAATATGAGCAATAACTAAAACATTAGCATTTGATAAATGTTTAACTCATATAAACAAATGTACATCTCTTTCATCACCAATCCATATTCATAAATATATTTCAATCCCTTTTTCTGTTTCATTATCCAAACCAATTCATAGATATGGTTCTCTCTTCATCCAGACAGTTTATAATGAGACTACAACTCATATTAACAATACTTCGATCATGATCAATTAATATGAGACTACGCCTCACATTATAAACACTTCAACACTGTAATTTCAAATGAGACTACAACTCATTACATTAATACTTCAACACTTCAATTATCTACATTATGCAAATGTAATTAAGATTTCGAGACTTTCACCCTGGACACTCCGGCCAGCATAGTTATCAATGGAGTCCATCCCCTATTTCCTCCCAAACAGGGTTGAGAGTATATCCCCTATCTCCTCTCAAACCATGGAGTACATCCCCTATCTTCTCCCAAACCCAATGTTTTTCAGATCAAAGCGAAGCCCACACCAAGCTCTATCTTTTCTTCAAAGAGACTAGGGTGGAGACACCCAAGAACCAAGTGTTTTTCTAAAGAGAAGATGTATTATAGAGAGAGAGAGAGAGAGAGAGAGAGACAGCCGATCTAGGGTTTGAGAAGAAAAGGAAATGAAAAAGTGAGAGAGAAGACTGCTGTTGTGATCTGATATATTCGAGCCTCACTCAAGTGAAGGAGTGGTCGCTCGAGTGACCAGACACAAAGAAACCTCGCTCGAGCACACAAAGCCTTGCTCGAGTGAACAACACGAAGCATCAGGTCTGCAACCCAAAAGCACGGGCTCGAGCGAAGGAAAGCGCGCTCGAGCGAAGAAACCCAAAACATAGTCCTCGCTCGCTCAAGCGAAGGAAAGCTTGCTCGAGCCAAGAATCATAACCTTCAGGTCCAAACTAGACATAGACGCACGCTCAAGCGTAAGAATGTTCGCTCGAGACAACAGACACACCACTCAAAGCTTGCTCGAGCGAAGGAACTAAACACAGAGCTCGCTCAAGCGACAAAAGCCTCGCTCGAGCGAAGACACCAAAAACTGGGCAGCAACTATTTGTTTCAAAACACACCTAACCTGTTACAAACCTGCCCAACACATCCTAAAACTCAACTACAAATAATTAAAGGACGGAAATGCAACATATACTACAACAGACATCCACGGAGCCGAGTCCGGGATACAATAAACAATGGAGGGAAAATCAGGATCGCTATATTTATACTATAGTACATTCTTTTGATAAACCCATGAAGCATCTAAGATTATGTCTTCTGTAAACTAAAAGCTTTTCGTTGGCAGTTAAGATTATGTCTTCTTTAAATATTCAGAATTTTATAATTGGTCACTGAAAGCTTTTTGTTGGCAGTTAATCACATAGAATACCAGATATGTAGATTATAATTTGTTAGAAGTTGCTTCATTGACCAAAATTTCCATCGCACAATAATTTGAAGCCTTTTATACTCTTTGAGATAACTAATTGCTTAATTCTAATTTCAATTGTTTGATTACATTCTGAAGTAATTGTTGCTGCTGATCAATTGATTAAATGTTTCGTGTACAGCGAAGAACCAATGGAACCAATATACTATTTGCCATTGGACCCACCAACAAGAGAAGTGAAGCTTGAGTGATGCTTGTCTCCAAATGCCACATGTCTGCTTTTGGGTTGGACCCTTATGTCCTCATAATTTTAGGTTTTGTTGTCGTTGCCTGATATGCTAATATGGCATATATTTCGGGTTTCAAGTTCAAAATATGATTTTTCACGTTGTGGTGGAAAGGCTTGTTTTGAGTAAACTAGTCAATTGATGACACTTTTAATTCTTCCTTTGATAAGTGGCACTTGTGATCATTCAAATTCCCTCTAGCTTCCTTACATTTTCTCCCCCAAGAAGTCAGTGTGTCTTTTACAATCCCACTTATTTTCAGAAGATGCATCATGTTCTCAACTGAAACACATATAAGGTTGTAAATGAGCTGAGTTGAGCTAAGTAGTAGGTTATTCAAACTTGATTTAAAAACTTAACGAGCTTCCAAAATATGTTCAAGCTTGGCATGTTTACTTTCCAAGCCGATTTCAAACGAGTTTTGATTGAGCTGATAATGAGTAGAACTCAAGTAGCTTGATTTTTATAATATATAAGCTTATTGAGCTCAGTAATAGATTGAATGAAACAGAGTTATTCTTACATGGAGATGTGCGCTCCTGAGCCTTTTATCATCCATTTCATTATATTCAAATGAAATAACTCTGAATATTCACTGGGAACAGACAATTAATGTGAACCCAGTGAACCAGTTGATTTCAATCTTCATACTCAGGATCCTGAATTTCCTAGTCTATTTAAAAACCAAATATGTTTAATTCCAAGCAATATCTAGAAATCGATGATGGGTTCTCCGATTGTGAGGTTTTGCTCAGGAGCCTATGGTAGGTTGAACAGCTTTGCATGATGACCTTGAAGATCTTGTTCACATTTATGTTGTAGGTTGCACTTGAAAAGAAAAGTGTTGCATTCAGGGCCCGTGCATATGCTCTTGTCTGTTAACAGCAATACACATGTTAAATAGATTCTGATATTGGATTTAGGGTTTAGGTGGGAATAACGAACTGCTATTCTTCTCAAAATAGATTATTGGAAACATTTGGTATCACTCTCATTTTTTTGGGAGTTGATTTTGAAAAGTTGTGTTTTTTTTTTTAAATTATTTTTTGGAAACATATCTGTTTTAGGAAACACTTATAAACTGTTTCATGAACTTTTGAAAGTTGTTTCTACACAAAAAATAAAATGAAAATTGTTTTTGAAACTTTTCATTATTTTTGTTTCTGAAAATATGAAACTAATTCTTTTTTTGAAACAATATCAAACAGGCCATGTTTGCCACTTAATCAGTGTGTTCCAAGAGTGAAAAAGATATTTCTTACTGAAGAATTTAAAAAGATGTATGTGTCCCTTCAATCCCTTTCTATGACTATACTCAAAAGAAGAATAATCAAATTTGATTTGTGTTTTTCCAGCTAGAAATCATTAAATGGATATGACCCAGTAAATCATGCATGCCCTAATGTACCTATTCTCTCTCCCTTTTTTTTTCTTCATCACTCTACTTTTAATTATGTTTGTTCTTCTATCATGTGAAAATTAATTACAGTAAATTTCTCAGTTAATTGATCCATGATTCTCACCAGCTTGGTCCACATTTTGACATAGAATATTCGTAAATAGATAAGATTTTAGAGATTGTTAATTTAGTCATATATATTATGTGTCTCAATCGTTTATATGCATATTGTTGCATGATTAGAAGAGATCGAATATATTACCTTACTTGGAATTGTCCACTGAACATCTATCGGTAATTGTACAAATTCATCGAATTTAGTCCCTATGAGTACGGGAATTGCCGTCTACAACAATTACAAAAACTTTAGTTAATATGAATTAGAGACAATGTCAAGGGTCCTTTAGATTTAAATTTTTGTGTCCTTATGATCTAATGCATTTTGTTTTAATTATACAATTATGTCTCAAAATTTATATATCTTCACATTCTTACTACATCATGTAATACTATCTCAATTAATGCACATTCAATTCAACCCAATGATTGTCTTGAAATTCTCACTACATCATCCATCAAGAAATATAATTGAGACAAAAGAACAAAGAGGTTATGAATGAAAATGATTTATGAACATAAAGTTTATACAAAAAATATGTTTAAAATGATTGCTAATGACATTTTTTTAAATATGAGGGCAATGATAAGTGTTTTGATTAAAAATTAAAAGATCATAAGAAGCAACATCATTCTTCATATACATGGGTTTGTAGATCATTACTTTTTGGGAATATATTCATACTAAAAAACTGAGAGATTTGGGTAAAAAGATAGGAAAATTACCACTCAATAGTACTTTTCGGCAGTTATTATAGATTTGTAAAAAAAATTATAACTTTAATTATTAATATTTGTAAAACTTATCACTTATTGTTAATTATTTTATTATAATGTATACTAAATTGAAATTTTCCCTAAAAAGATCCCATGAGGTGGTGAAGCAGAGCATGGGTACTTGATTCCATTTCCTTGATTCTTGATAACATCCGACGATACTGCAAACCCAGAGAGAGTTAAGTAGTAATCTCATGAGTTTACTTTATTATTCAAACCTAAATAACAACTACAATTTTATAATCATGATTCATAATGCACGAAAACCTTAGGCATTTTGAAACGTTACCTGTTTAAAGTACACCGACTTGTTAGATCAAACATGAATAACATTGCTACCGAGTCTTTACAAGCACTTGGAATGTGATTTTGGGATGTTTCATCTCCTTGTACACCATTCAAAATTATAGTTGATTAGTACATATACATACATACATTGCCATTTCAATCAATAAAAAGTTTAGCGATGAGACAGAATCAATCAACATTAGATGTAAGGCTCGTCAATAGAGCTATGTTTTTATTCATATAGTTCCCTTTGTATTTTTTACGATTAGTTCTGTATCTATAGACTTATTATTCAGTAAATTATTATGCAAAGGAACCATGCATACCTGCAACCTCCCAAATTCTATAAGCGATACGTGCCCCTCCAATACAGAGTGCTTTATCCATCTGATTTAGTCCTGAATCTGATATCTCAAATCCTTCTTCTTGCCTCTTTACCCCAACATACATTGTCTACAATGAATAATAAAACAAGAAAAAAAAAAAAAGAACAAGAACAAGAATAACATTTTAATATGCTATGTTCAGTTGCCATGAAAGCATAAAACAACATTCCCAAGAAAAAAGAAAAAAAAAAAAAACAAATGCACTTGCCAGAAAACTAGTTTTCTCAATTTGGGAATCACCCAAGAGACTGATCTTCAAAGCAACCAAGTCCGAATAGTCCCTGTTGTGTTCACAGCACCCACAAGGTGTGTCGGGGGTCTCAAACCCTCTCTCTGAAGCCACCAGAGACAAAGGCGACATGGTGGCGGTGCGTGGTAGCTGCCTATAAGTACATGACTTCCCAGTGTGCAAGCCAGGATTTGCATCCAGAGAGAGTGAAAGCAGCGCTGGAGGCTCGGTGGAGGATTCATCGACCGGCCGTGACACGTAACATTTTATCTATTTATTTATTTTTGTTTTTTTCGGCGAAGCTTAAGCAGTGAAAAGAAAGTCATGCGGGATGGCCTCAAAACAGCAGGTGCAATGCGGCCATGGAAAGGGAAAGCTGGGTTCTTTGTGGTATCATATTTTGTGGGTGTGTTTGGGGGTATTTTTAGAACTCACTATTTATATATTTTTAACCACTATTTGGCTAAGATGGTGGCCGATTTATACGGACAGTTGACCCATTTTTTTGGATACATTAAATCTAAAACAAATTCAACATTGTTGGCTTCTCGGATCCACTTATTAATTCACATATGATACAAAGTGGGGTCAAAATTTGATATGGTCGAACATTCAATATTTCGAGTCAGGTACAAAATGACTTATTAAATCTTATTTTTATCATATGTTAATTAATAAATGAAAGAATACGCTACTTTATCTTATTTACATGATATACACATTACATAAAATGCCTTCTTTTCAGACTATTGTTGCTCCAACGACTTATCTAATGATGGGACAAACAGTTTTTCAGCCTAAAACTTGAATAAATTCGATCGAGTTGTCTGGTTATTCAATTTCACTCCAAAACATACCGAGATTTGCCTAAATTCGATCCAAACTAATCTCTTTGTCTTAACTAACTTGTCAAATATAGCGATCCTGGTTTTCCCTTTCTATATTTGTTGTATTCCGGACCTTGGTTCCGTGGAGTTGGTGGTTGTATACCTTGTTGTCATCTTTTAATTCCTTATGTTTGAGTTTTAGGATGTGTTGGGCATGTTTCGAACATGTAGATTGAGTTTTCGTCTCTAGTGTTGTTGCCCAGAATTTTGGTGTTACGCTCAAGCGGGTCATTTTGCACTCGAGCAGAGCTTGGTTTTTGATTGTCCGCTCGAGCGGGGTTTACACCCTTCCAGTATTTCGTGCCTCTGCAAAACTTTTGCAGGTGTGTTTTTCACGCTTGAGCGGGTTTCCTTACGCTCCAGCGGTCACGCTCCAGCGGCTCGAGCGGGTAGTTCTTTTCTGAAAAGTTCTGGGAGATGAAAATCTGCACTCGAGTGGACTGGTTTTTCACGCTCGAGCGGATGTGTTTTGCTTTTGTTTCTTGGCGCTCGAGCGGGAATCCTTGCGCTCGAGCGGGACCAGATTTTTGTGCTTGACGCTCGAGCGTTCTATTCTATGCTCGAGCGGGTCGTGCAGATATGTGTTATCCGCTGGGTGATTTTAAATCACTTTTCACTTTTCTTTCTCTCTCCTACTTTTTTCAAAAACCCATTTGGAGAGCTCCTCTCTCTAGAATCTCCCTTCCCTCTAAGGTTTGATCTAGCTAGGGTGTTCTTCTTTCCTTCGGCCTTTACAAAAAGTGTGTTGATCGTTGAGGGCTATATTTTGATCCAAGAATTTCGGGATTTGGAGCATCTTCGTTTCCTTCATCTTTTTCGTTGGGTTTTATCTTTGAGATAGGGATTCCTACTCATCTTTATGGGCTTTGACCTAGATTGTGAGCTTTTGTATAAATGGTTTTGGATTATGGGAAGTTAGGGTTTCAAATGTATGATTTTGAAAAGAGGGGTTTTGTTTCTTTTGAACCATAACTGTGCATTTGGGCTCCAAAATGAGTATGTTGATGTTTTTGGTAATATTTGGACCCTTGGGGGTCAAGATCGAGAAAATGGGGAGAAAGCCCTAAATTGTGTTTAAATTAATTGGTATAATTAATTTGGGAAGGTTATGGATTTGTGAAATTGAGTTGAATATAATGATAGTGGTTCATTATGAGATGGAATAGTGGAGTCGGGTTAATGAATCGTTCACTTTTGAAAATGGGGATAATTATCTGTTGGTGCTTTTATTATCTATTTAGAAATAATTGCCTTGGGCTACCGGTGGAGGGTAGTTTTGATTGTTGTAGACAATGCATGATGATTAGGCAAACTAAAACTAATCAATGGGACGTGTCATTGAATATGACGGTTGAAAGAATACATTAATTTTATGTATTGATTGAAATTGTGTATGATAACTGCTTATATACTTTGCTTTGTGTAGGAGGAGATGAGAGATGTACTCCACGGTTTATTGGAAGATGAGGGATGGACCTCTAAACCGGAAATTGTTTGACATAGATACAGCACTACAATGTGTATCATTTGTGAAGTCTAGAAGTGTTTTGCTTGACATTGATACAGCACCAAAATGTGTATCATTTGTATTGATTGATTGAACTTGTATATGATAACTGCTTATATACATTACTTTGTGTGGGAGGAGATGGGGGATGTACTCCACATTTATCAATTGCTGAATCATAATTATTAGCCATGAGATGTAATCTCATTTAAAATGATTGGCCTAGTTCTGAATCGTAATTATAAATCGAGAATCTGATAGGAAATGGAAACTGGAATAGAACATGAATATATTAGTCATGGGATTGAATAGTATTATAAGTTGTTGTCTACGAGTTAAACATTTATCAATTGCTGACATTTTAGTTATCGTTCATACTATGTTTAGCACATCTCTACTGGGCGTTGGCTCACCCTATATGGGACATTATTTTCAAGTTCAGGTGTTATGCCATCTCCGAGACCTTAGCTTGGAATGTTGAGGGTGTTGAAGATTCTTACTTGTTAATTTTGTTGTATTACATGCGTATCAAGCCAGGGGCTTAATTTGTATTTCGAGTTAGTACTCTTCTTTTGTATCCCAAGTGTTGACTTGGAGTGTTGTAAGCCCACATGCCATTTACTTTTATTGCTAACATGTAATACATTTTTTAAGAATACTCAGATGATTGTAATATAATATCTCTTTTCTGTACCTTGAATGTATGATATTATGAGTTTATTTTCAAGGCGTTACAACTTGGTATCAGAGCGTATCGGGTTCGAATACTTTGGGTATGTGGGAAGTGATGAGTATCACAGTGGGTTTGTCTCACTTGATTAGAGACTTAGATGTAATGTTTTATGCTTATGTGATAACATGTTTATGTGACTACTTGGGTATGGGATTTAGTTTCTGGGATGTTGATTGAATCCTTGGGTTTCTGTGAGTCTTGTTGGACAAGCACTTGATCAATGTTGTTTCTAACCGGAGCTCTAGTAACGCCTCGGGACTATCATTATCTGGAAATGAAATTCGTAAGTGCTTATGTGTTTATGTGCTTACGTGGAATGAATTACAGCTGTCCACTGTGTTAGGACGCTAGTAAAATAGTTTCGGCACCTTGTTGTTGTACTAATACCTTTGTTATTTTTACTAGGATGCCTAGACGAGGGAGTTGTGATTTTCCTCCTTCTGCACGGGAAGAGTTACGAAAACAGTTTGTGGAGTTACGCCAAGGTACTACACCTTTGGTGCGGTTTGAAACATGGTTTGCTAACCTGTCGAGGTTTGCTCCAGAATTGGTGGAGACGGAGGAATTGCGTTGTTTAGAGTTTGAGAGTAAGCTGTGTGACGACATCCGTGAAAAGATTGTGAGGTCTTGGCATAGGAGTTACAGTGTGCTTGTTAGGGTTGCGGCTCATTGTAGACACCCCGTTTTTGACCGTCTCAAGACTTGGACGTCACCGTTGGAACACTCGGTGATTATCCATGTTTGTGTTCGTTTGGAGTTCCCGGAGTTCTCGGCTACGTGCGCCGTGCCTCAGGACCTCCAGACTCGACCGTTTGTGTTTGGTTTTGCACCAAACACTTGTGTTTTGCCTTGGGAGGGCAGGGAATGCTTTGTGATGCATCCCTACACACCACCGGCTGGGGCTAGAGGCCACCGGCTGGCTGGAGTTGCCACCGGCACTATATTATGCCGGTCAGCACTATTTTGTGCCGGTCGGCACTAATTTTGTCAAAATGACATTTTTTGCCGGCCGAGCACTGTTCAGCTGCTTTCTGAGATATTTTCAGACAGCTGTTTAGCTCTTGTTTCCCCTCCATACACGTGTATGGAAGGATGAGCCCTTGGATGACTTAGTTTGTAAGTCTTTGTTGCCTATAAGAGAGAAGGCTCTTCTCTTGGCTCAAGGGTTGAAAAGGTGAACAAAATTCAGAGGGTTAGACATAGGAGAAGCTCTGGTTTAGGGTTTGGAGTTCTATATCTATCATATATCTCTCTTTCTCCTTTGAGCTTAGTGTGTGTGTATTGTCATAATATTGCACATAAACACCTAGTGTCTCACCTTCCTCTTGCAACTGAGATCCTTAAGGCTTGTTCTTGAAGTTCTTGACTGGTTTTGAGCTCAAGGACCCATCCACTCCAACCTTTGTGAAGGTGGTCTTCAAGGGTAAGAAACTTGCTTTATTTACCCCATTTTTGCACCCTCTTTTTGCTTGCTTTAAAACAGTTTTTGTGCTTAGTGATCAACACATAAAAGTTCTATTTTTTAAGCCTCTTTATTGTTTATTAAGAGTGCTTAGTGGTTTGAGCAAGTTTGACCACCCTTAGACCTTGAAAAGGTCACTTTTTGTGCTATTTTGTGGGAGATCCGAGACTTTGGTGTTAGGATCTCTTCACCACTGAAATCTTGAGGGATTTCAGTGGTGAGGAGCATGCCTTAGAGTCTCAAGAAGGAGAGGGCCACCCCCTCTCCTTGATGTCCTTGAAAAGGGCAAATTTTGGCTTCCAAAGGAGCTTCATGCTTGAGTGTGTGTTGAGCATGTTTGACTTGTTTTCCATGCTTATATTGCCATGTTATAACATGATTTCAAGTTAGTTTAGGTCTCTTATGCATGCCTAGCATAGTTGCCTTGTAATGTCTCTTTGATGCCTTAACATGTCTAGGTTGCATGCCTTTGTTTTGAACATGTTTTAGGCCTAGATCCATGAAGCTTGTGTGCTTATTTTGCCATGATTAACTCTGTCCATAGCCATTTGGGTCGATCTTATCATGCATTATATAGCTCCTTTGCATTTGGCTTGTTGGCCTTGAGAGTATGAGTGTGTAGCATGCCATGCTT
Source organism: Camellia japonica (assembly GCA_030407325.1). Taxonomy (NCBI): domain Eukaryota; kingdom Viridiplantae; phylum Streptophyta; class Magnoliopsida; order Ericales; family Theaceae; genus Camellia; species Camellia japonica. The sequence continues at coordinate 100,462,696 of JAPPVO010000031.1, forward strand.
GCTTCATTTTTGATAGTTTGGAACCATCTAGCATGTTATTTCAGACTTTTTGGTGTGCTTGTATGCATGCTTTAGTTGCCTCTTTAATGCTTTAAAAGCATATGTTGAATACTCCATGTTTTGGTCATGTTGTATGCCTTTGTACTTGAGCCTCTTAGATGTCATCTAGGTGCTCCTTAGGCTTTGTCTAGGTCTACTTGTGACCTGTTTTGAGTCCCTTTAGCTTTGTGAAGCTTGATAGACTTGGCCTTGGTTGAAGCCTTCATGGCTTGTTTCAAGACTTGGGCCATTTGTTGCATATTTGGCTTGCTTTATTGCATGATTTGGCCTCTTGTTTTGCATGAATTTCAGAGTTTTCCATGCATGCTTTTAGCCCATGTTTGGCCTCTTCGAGTGTGCTTGAATGTCGCTTGTTTATGCCTTGAGTTGGTACCTTAACATATGTATGTACGCATGTGTGTTTGGCCCTCATAACTTAGCATGTGGCTACTGATTTTGGGCTTTTTAGAGCTGCCCAATTCATGTTTAAGTCCATCTTTCAATTGGTTTGCATGCTTGCCTTGTATGCTTACTTACATGTTTGCATTGTATTGCCATGTTGCATGTTAGTTGCCATGCTTAGGGTTGCATCATATTCGCATGCATGTTAGGCCTCTTGAAGTGAAGTATGATAGAGGTTTGACACCCTTGTTTGCTTGATTGCATTGCATGCATTTGAAATTAAAATTGCACTCTCGGTTCTTTGGGCCATCGTGCATAGAAATGCGTGATTGGTGGTCCGGGAATCGAGGCACATCCCCCCCTTGAGTCAATAACATGATAGGGAGTGTGTTTGGTGCATACATGCCTTGAATTGCATTGCCATGCAAGTTCTGCCCTCTGCTGCTGTGAGTTGCAGGTTCTGCAGGTGTTAAGTGCCGACCGGCACCTTTTAGTGCCGACCGGCAGTGAATTGGCAGCCGATAGCTTCAATCAGTGCCGGTGGCCACATCCTTCAGCCGGTGGTGTTCTACCCCAGCCGGTGGTACTCCCCAGTGCCCTGAGAGGCACTCCTGGGATTTTGGTAATTTTCTGAGGAGGATAGCAGGGAAAACAGAGGCACACTTGCATGACAGTGCGATTCCGAGCCAATCCCGAACACGCGCTGCATCCGGCCCTCATCCCGAGGCGGTTTAATGCTTAATTAGATTAATTATTTGTCTAATTAATTTAGTGAGTTTGTAATAATTAATTAGCTTGCGTAGTTAATTATTTGTATTATTATTTCGGTCCCTCCGAGCGAGGGCGAAAAGTGTAATAAGTGTGTGTGAGTGGATGTATGTCTTCCAACCCCCCACTTCTTTCTTCCCTTTTATTTACCTGCTTTCGATGGTAGATTAGGGCACGTTTATTTTAGCATACCTTATGCTATGCATGCGTGCATCCATGCATTTGTTTACATGCACCGGGCTCGGTACATCATGCAAACTGCATCGTATTTTCAATTTCCAACTTGAATACGTGTGTTAAATGACTGCATTTCACATGCCATCTTAGGGTTAGCCGAGCCTATCCTAATTACATGCTGTATGCGATGCATTAGTCATCTTAATATAAACTAGGTCATGCATGTTTGCTAACTAGTTTACTGTTTGGCACGGAGTACGATGTAAGTATTTATGCTTTAGCATCTCGCATGCGTGTGAATGTTAACATGACAGTATGCTTACCATGCGGCTAATTGCTTACATGATAAACTGTTTGAATGCCTGTGGGTGAAGGTTGGATTGCGTGAGTTGGAACAACTCGTTGAAATCCGTATTTTAGCCTACTTGCGAGTAGCATAAACCAACACGTTTTTCAAGACAAAACGGATATGCAATGTTTATTTCCAAATTAGGCAATCTAGTCTATACTTTTGTGCTGTGCGCATAACATAGTAATTCTAGACTAATAACTGGAATAAGAACATGTAATGTTTTCAAAATCGGATATCACGGTTAGTAGAGGCCGGTCTTCGGACCGGGCGAAAGGGGGTGCTCATAGCTGACCTTCCCCGATCGTACCCAAGCTCCCGAGCCAAGTCACTTTGGTGATGACGGACACGTGGCCTTCGGCACCGAGTCAGGGTTTCCTAAATTCCCCCATTAAAAAAATATTTAGGTGGCGACTCTGTAATCTGGCAAAGCAGTCCATGTTTGGCACTACTTTTTCAAAAATCTGTTTTCTTCAAAACGATTTGCCAGATTCGGACTCTTTGGTTCAGATTTAGAACCGCGACACAAAAGGGAGTCCGAACTGTAGCCGAGGTCCCCCGCGGACGTGCTACACTCATGTAGAGGCAGCGGTGCTAGCTATGGGCCAAAATAAGGAGGAGGCCATTTCGGCGACTCCTGTGGTTCAGAGTGTTGGTAGGCCTTTTAAGAGGCAGAAGGGTTTTAATCCACAACAATTTTAGAGAGCTCGGTCTGGCTCTACTTTTCCAGTGCCGAGTCTAGATTCGAGAAAGGGTGAACAAAGGGTTGTCACTTGTTTCAAATGTGATCAGCTGGGCCACAAGTTCCCAGCTTGCCCACAGAGGAAGAGGGCAGGGTTGGTAGTCCGACCAGTAGTTGCACCACCAGAACCTTCTAGCCAGCCAGGTTTTGGGCCGATCGAATGTTTAGTGGGGAAGCAGTCGTTGGGGCCTTCATCAGCTCAGACTTTGGACCAAGCTCGTGCTCGGGAGCCGCTTACTTGTTGGGTGTGTAATCAGCCGGGTCATATCCAACGTTTCTGTACCCAGCCGGGGGCTTCTTTGGGGGTTTTACAACCTAGTCAGGTCCAACCTTATTCGACGGAACAGGGGCAGTATCGTTTTGGGGGACAAATAGGCCAGATTTCGAGGGCCTCAGGGGAGTCGAGTTCCCAAGCCTCGGTTGGGGGAAGTTCGCAGTTATTCCAATTGTGGCTGGTTGGGGCACACCAATAGTTCTTGTCTGTGGCTTGTAAGCTCATAGGATATCTTGGGTCAGAGAATGACTAACTTTAGCGGTCCAACGAGGGACGGTAGTAGTAGTAATACCGATGGGGTGGTTTTGTTTTGACTGATCCATTTTGTAATCGGTGAATTATCGTTTTGTAATCATTGGGTTCTGTTGTGTAACCAATGTGTTTTGGAATTGTTGAACCATCAGGGTTGTTGGTTTCTATATATATATAGTTATGTGTGTCTGTGCTTACCTATTTTCTTGAAATGGGCAGATTAGAGCATGTAATGACTCTAAAAGTTTTATTGATGCAATAAGTTGTTGTGAGACCATAAAATCCTTGGTAATAATGCATTTATATACATGCGTTTTGGTTTGGAAAAGAAAAAAAAAATGAGGGCTGATGAACCATGTTTTCAAATTTGAAAGGATTACTGAGAGATGTTTATCTTAATCAGGATTACTAGGAGACGAGAACAGTTATACTTGCCGGGTGTGCGGAATTTCATTAGTGTTATCTAATTGATCTTATATGTGTGAAAGTGATGTTGATCTACTGTCGTGAGAACTCCTCAAGGGGATGTGAAGTGTGCGATTAATACTAGGTGTAGTATGTATTTAACATGGTGTTTTACGAGGGCATAGCGCATAATCTTATTAGGAATAGACTTGTACCTTTGTGGTAGGTAACGTTGCCAAATTGGCATATGTACTGGTTGGTTGTTTCGATTGAGAGAGTGTTAGCCCCTATATAAGGGTATGGTTGTTGGCATCGGGGAGTGATGTGTTGTAAGCAGCTGGTGCTATATCTCGGGTAGTAGTATATGGGTGTTTCCTAAGTTTTTGGGCTCCTTTATTATGATCGAATGCAATAGGTTTGTACCTTAGCACTGGTTAGGTCAAGATATGCTATCGTGAGGGTTAATTGTGTAACGCCCTCAAAATAATACATAAAACCCATCATATTAGACATGCAATGATATAAGAGAATTCGACATCTTTCTATTCATCAGAGTAGTTCTTTACAACAGTATTACATGTTAACAACAAAAGCAAATGCCCTAAGGACTTACAACTTTCCAAGTTAACACTTGGTTACAAAAAGGAGAGTACTAACTCAGATACACATTAAGCCCTTGGCTTGAATTTATATGTAATACATCCAAAAGATAACAAAACGGCAAGAGTCTGTCTGCCTCTAGCCTCCCAAGCTATGTCCTTGGAGGTGGCATGCTACCTGTACCTGAAAATGATGTCCCATAAAGGGTGAGCCACAGCCCAATAGAAATACACTAAACCAGCTATGAACAATGACTAAAAGATTAGCAGTTGATAGATGGTCAACACAGATACATCCACATATATCACATTCCGGTTTTATGACATTAAGTCCATATTACATTTCATTTCCCATTTCTTTTTCAACTTTGAGTTTGAAAACAAGGCTTAACACCTAGCCAAATAACTTAATGAGATTAAGACTCATCTTTAAAACACTTTCAAAATTCATGATGGATACACATTTTAATGTTGTATCGATAACACATAAACCATTTCCACACTTTACGAAAGATACACATTTCGATGCTGTATCAACATAACATAGAATCACTTCTATACTTCACAATTGATAACGATATACATTTTAGTGCTATATCAAATCAATTCGAACACTTCCATAATCAACACTTGATACACATTGTAGTGTTGTATCAATGTCACACAAAATCTGGTTTAGAGGTCCATCCCCTATCTTCCCCTAAACCGTGGAGTACATTCCCTATCTCCTCCCACACAACACATGTATATAAACATAGATCATATACAATCAATCAATACATAAAATTAATGTATTATTCTAGTCGCTATATTCGATAGCATACTCAATCAATTAGTTTTAGTTTGCCTAATCATCATGCATTGTCTACAACAATCACGACTATCATCCACCGATAGTCCAAAGCAGTTATTTCTAAACAGAAAATAAATGCATCAAATGAATATATTATCAACATTCCAACTAGGTGAGCGATAAAGAAATCCATCTACACCCTTTAATCCCAAACAATTCAAATTTCAACCTTTTCAATTCAATTATTCTTTTCTCCAAATTAATTATACAAATTAATTTGACTATATAATTAGGGCATTTTTCCCATAAGTTACATAACAACCCTAAGGTTCCATTTTCATCCATAATCCATCATTTAACTCATTTCTCTATGCCAAACATGCATATTGGTTTATTATAAATAAAACCCTATCTTTCGTAAAATTACACAAAAGACCCAAACTTTCTCAAAATTACCCAACAACCCCCAACGTCTCAAAACGCTAAAATTCAAAGACAAAGCTCATAAAGAGGAGTAGGATATCCCTACCTCAAAAGATGACACCCAACGAAGAAGATGAAGAAAACAAAAGTGCTCCAAATTCTAAATTTCTCAGATAAAAAGATAGCCCTCGACGATCAACAACCTTTTTGTAAAGGCCAAAGGTGAGGAAACAACTCCTACTAGATCAATACCTAGAGAGAAGGGAAGGGTTTAGAGAGAGAAGCTCTCCAATGGTGTTTCTTGAAAAAGTAAGAGAGAGAAGAGATGTGAAAAAGTGTTTTAAAAAGCCAAAACTCAGAGACTTAAACCAGTCGCCCCGCTCGAGCGTGGAAACCGTCGCTCTAGCGTCACTCACAGACTCCCGCTCGAGCGTCCAAACCGCCGTTCGAGCGCTGGATGCACACTCCCAGAACTTTTGCAGAACTAGGTCCTTGCTCAAGCATCCAACTCCCTGCTCGAGTGTCCAAACGCCAGCTCGAGCATCCAACACTGCAGAGGAAAATACTGGGAGATGGAAAATCACACTCGAGCGTCAAAACACCTGCTCGAGCGAAAAAGCAACAACGAAGGGCCCGCTCGAGCGTCAAAAGCTCCGCTCGAGCGTGAAGGCAAAAATCTGGGCAACTACTTTTGATTTCTAAGTTTAACCTGTTTCAAATCTGCCCAACACAACCCAAGACTCAAATACAAAGAGTAAAGGATATAAACAAGATATACACAACAACAACTCCACGGAACCTAAGTCCGGATACAACAATTAAAACAAAGGAAACAGGGATCGCTATAAATTTGGTGTATAGCCCGTAGTTAGGGTGTGACCCGTGGAGGGAGTCACAGTGGTATGGTGTTTGCGGATGGAGATTTGGGATAATAGCGAGGAGGGTGAGGACTTTTACTCTTTTGGAAGGTTAGGATGGTGAGTCTTTGGAAGCCTTATCGGCGACATGCAACTGTGCCGGGGTTCGGTGCAAGTCAGTTGTTCAGTAGTAGTAATGGCTGGTTGTTGGGCACGTAGACCTAATGTCTTGGTTGTACTCTCGGAATGAATGACAAATAGGATGTAGAATAAAGGGTGGACCCTATAGGTCGTTGGTGGATGAAGGTGCTATGTTTGCTTGTGTTCAGTATGAACGGTCACTTAGTAATGTAAATGTCGTAGTGTAGCAAACCCCGTCAGTTAACTCGATACGAGGGAAGTGGTATGCAAATTCCGTTGCTTCGAGTTCAGTCGGGATGGTGAGAGAAATCCCTAAATGAGGAAGTTTTGCATAGTACGATGTGTATTAGTGTGTGGTTCATATGTTGTTATTAGATGATGTGTAGAAGGGGATTAACCTTAGGAAATCCCAGGTGAATGCCTTGGTAAGGCTATAGTGTGGTTACTGGTGGAATCGCGTGCTTTGAGGTTTGGTAGAGCTAGGTCACTTTGGTACAAGTGTCCGTCGTCCAATTTGGTTAGCGGTAATATGAGTAAGGTAGTGAAATTGTGTGAAATAAGTGTGGCACACTATTAGAGTCGTTTCGACTTATTCAGTCTTGTCTGTGCGGTGTAAGGCGTGGGGTGTATAAAGTTATCCTTTATGTTGCTGCGTTGTTGGTAACTTCAAATGTTTAGGAGTCCCTATTATGATAGTACTATTTTTTTTTTTTTTTTGGAAATTGCGTCATTACTATGAGTATGGCGGGTTTTGTGGGTTGGTTACGTTGTAATTCACTTGAGGAAAATTGAGTACTCTTTGTAAACTAAAGTGATTTTTGAATCGAAATGTGAGTTTGCAACCCTTATTTTTTTGAAAATAATTTGAGGAGAATATCTGAGTTCGGCTATGGCCAGTTATAAACGATGTGTTTGAGTGGTAACGGTATAAGTCTGAATACCTTTGGGAGAAACCATTTGGGTAAATAGATCTTAGGTCCGAGAGAAATATCCGGATCTATCTATGGATGTTTGAGCATTTGTCGTATACTGTTGAACTTTAACAGCATTGAATATGTCTTAAGTTGAAAAACATTGCATTTGTTTTGGTTCACGGAAGTATTTTGAAACTTGCCTTGAAATGAAAGTTTAATGTAACATTGCATATGTTGAATGTATTGTAGAACTGGAAATATATCATGAACATTGACTATGATATGAAATTGTGAACCATGTATGTTGGGAATTGTTAGATTTGAAGAAATACATGTTGTAGCAGATATTGTAAATTGCCTCTTGAATAGAGATAAAGTGACTGGTAATGGGTCAGGTTGTTGAACATTGAATTGTAATATTGTTGAGAAATTTCAATGGGAAGTCTTTGGCAAACAAATATGGTGGTCATGTGTTATGAGTAACACCGTGTTTATGAAAAATATTTACCAAACTTTTGAGTTTCGCATGAAAACTGCAAAATTTGTTTCGGAATGTCAACGTTGAAAACTTGATTACTTTTGAGAAATGCCTCATGAATCAGAAAATAATTTCACATAAATGTATACAAAAGAGTTGTGTTGGTTGTTCTATTTGGAATTATAATTGTTGAGTAGTGACTTAGCTTGGAGCGCTAGTCGGGTGTTTTGGTGATTTATCTTGGGAAGGGTTTGGTTTTGGTAGAATATTTGTATACAGGAGTGTTGTTCTTTTTCGGAACGTGTTTCCTTGGTAAACCCTTCCATTTGTGATAGTAGATCGAAAATTTGTTATGAGGTTAGAATCTTTCCTAGTACTCGGGTGTTGGAATTGTGTGATCAGTTGGCCTTGTACTTTTGGCGTGTTCTTAATTTCGGGGACGAAATTCTTAAAGGGGGGGAGGTTATAGCGATCCCGGTTTGCCCTTTCTGTATTTGTTGTATTCCGGACCTTGGTTTCGTGGAGTTGGTGGTTGTATACCTTGTTGTCATCCTTTAATTCCTTATGTTTGAGTTTTAGGATGTGTTGGGCATGTTTTGAACAGGTAGATTGAGTTTTGGTCTCTAGTGTTGTTGCCCAGAATTTTTGTGTTACGCTCGAGCGGGTCATTCTGCGCTCAAGCGGAGCTTGGTTTTTGATTGTCCGCTCGAGCGGGGTTTACACCCTTCGAGTATTTTGTGCCTCTACAAAACTTCTGCAGCTGTGTTTTTCACGCTCGAGCGGGTTTCCTTACGCTCGAGCGGTCACGCTCGAGTGGGCCTTTTGGAGCTCGAGCGAGTAGTTCTTTTTCTGAAAAGTTCTGGGAGATGAAAATCTGCACTTGAGTGGACTGGTTTTTCACGCTCGAGCGGATGTGTTTTGCTTTTGTTTCTTGGCGCTCGAGCGGGAATCCTTGCGCTCGAGTGGGACCAGATTTTTGTGCTTGACGCTCGAGCGTTCTATTCTATACACGAGCGGGTCGTGCGTATATATGTTATCCGCTGGGTGATTTTAAATCACTTTTCACTTTTCTTTCTCTCTCCTACTTTTTTCAAAAACCCATTTGGAGAGTTCCTCTCTCTAGAATCTCCCTTCTCTCTAGGGTTTGATCTAGCTAGGGTGTTCTCCTTTCCTTCGGCCTTTACAAAAAGTGTGTTGATCGTTAAGGGCTATATTTTGATCCAAGAATTTTAGGATTTTGAGCATCTTCGTTTCCTTCATCTTCTTCGTTGGGTTTCATCTTTGAGATAGGGATTCCTACTCATCTTTATGGGTTTTGACCTAGATTGTGAGCTTTTGTATAAATGGTTTTGGATTATGAGAAGTTAGGGTTTCAAATGTGTGATTTTGAAAAGAGGGGTTTTGTTTCTTTTGAACCATAACTGTGCATTTGGGCTCCAAAATGAGTATATTGATGTTTTTCGTAATATTTGGACCCTTGGGGGTCAAGATCGAGAAAAGGGAGAGAAAGCCCTAAATTGTGTATAAATTAATTGGTATAATTAATTTGGGAAGGTTATGGATTTGTGAAATTGAGTTGAATATAATGATAGTGGTTCATTATGAGATGGAATAATGGAGTCGGGTTAATGAATCGTTCACTTTTTAAAATGCGGATAATTATCTGTTGGTGCTTTTGTTATCTGTTTAGAAATAATTGCCTTGGGCTACCGGTGGAGGGTAGTTTTGATTGTTGTAGACAATGCATGATGATTAAGCAAACCAAAACTAATCAATGGGACGTGTCATTGAATATGATGGTTGAAAGAATACATTAATTTTATGTATTGATTGAAATTGTATATGATAACTGCTTATATACTTTGCTTTGTGTGGGAGGAGATGGGTGATGTACCCCACGGTTTATTGGAAGATGGGAGATGGACCTCTAAACCGGAAATTGTTTGGCATAGATACAACACTACAATGTGTATTATTTGTGAAGCCTAGAAGTGTTTTGCTTGACATTGATATAGCACCAAAATGTGTATCATTTGTATTGATTGATTGAACTTGTATATGATAATTGCTTATATACATTACTTTGTGTGGGAGGAGATGGGAGATGTACTCCACGATTTATTGGAAGATAGGGGATGGACCTCTAAACCGGAAATTGTTGGGCATTGATACAACACTACAATGTGTATCAGGTGTGAAGTATAGAAGTGTTTCTATGTTTATTTGATATAGCACTAAAATGTATATCATTTAGAAAGTATGGCAGTGTCTTGTTTGATTTGATATAGCACTAAAATGAATATCATTTGAGAAGCATGGGTGTGTTTTGTCTGATTGTGATACAACATCAAAATATGTATCTACTATGAAGTATGAAATGTTTAAAATGAGTTATTATCTCACCTGGAATAGAAGTACCGTAGCCATGAGATGTGATCTCATTTAAAATGATTGGCCTAGTTCTGAATCGTAATTATAAATCGAGAATCTGATAGGAAATGGAAACTGGAATAGAACATGAATATATTAGTCATGGGATTGAATAGTATTATAAGTTGTTGTGTACGAGTTAAACATTTATCAATTGCTGACATTTTAGTTATCGTTCATACTATGTTTAGCACATCTCTACTGGGCGTTGGCTCACTCTATATGGGACATCATTTTCAAGTTCAGGTGTTATGCCATCTCCGAGACCTTAGCTTGGAAGGTTGAGAAAGTTGAAGATTCTTACTTGTTAATTTTGTTGTATTACATGTGTATCAAGCCAGGGGCTTAATTTGTATTTCGAGTTAGTACTCTTCTTTTGTAACCCAAGTGTTGACTTGAAGTGTTGTAAGCCCACAGGGCATTTACTTTTATTGCTAACATGTAATACATTTTGTAAGAATACTCAGATGATTGTAATATAATATCTCTTTTCTGTACCTTGAATGTATAATATTATAGGTTTATTTTCAGGGCGTTACATCAAAGCCCAAGTCACTGCAATATAATTTAATTCAACTACGGAAAAATAATTAGCTAGTATTATATATAATTATATATTAGGATAAATTATAAATATATCCTTTGAGATTTGCTTAAAAAATAGATTACCTTCTTTGGTTTGAAAAATTATAAATACTCCATTGTCAGAATTTTTTATGGGTAAACTACACTTACACCCCTGAGGTTTGGATTTAATACATATCACCCCTGACGTTTGAGAAATTACACTAACCTCCTGTCATTGTAATTATTTAGATGGCAATGAAGACATTGATCTCATGTACTATCTCTTTTCTTACTTTATTTTACTTCCTTTTTTTTTTTCCCCTTTGCTTTACTCTTTTTTTTTTTAATGTAATTTCCTCTATTTTTCTATTAGGAGTTGTTACTTTTTATGTAAGTAGGGGGATTTGTGAAATGAGACTATTAACTACAATGATGGAAATGTAATTTTCAGAACGTCAGGGGGTGGGATGTAATTGGACCAAATCTCAGGGGGTGTCAATATAATTTACCCACTTTTTATTTAACAGAATTAACTAGGAAAAAAATATTCTAATTGCACTCTTATATAATAACAAAATTATTTAAATTATTAATTGAAATATATTTTTAACATCATTAAAAACTGTTAATTAATTTGATGATATATTAATAAAATGGACTATTTATTATGAAATTAGAAACCTTAGGGGGCAGGGGGTGTAATTTTAAAAATTATAAGAGACAATTCATATTTTAAGCAAATTTCAGAGGGTTTGTTTGTAATTTATCCTTATATATTAATAGTATTCAGATTGTTTGGATTGTGGGAGTTATGCCTAGATACCGATCAAAATTTTGGTTTGAAAAATTTTATCTTAGAAATTGATTAAATTTAAAGGAGTCATGTTAATGACAGTCTCAAGAGTTGTTAATAAGAAATAAAAAATGATAAAATATTTATAATTTCAATATAGTTTCTTACATGTTTTAAAATACTTTTATATACCTTTTACACAATTCAAAATAATTTTATGAATTAATTACATACAAGTCCTATTTATGAATATTATGATAGTTTAGGTCCTATTTAAGATTTTTGAACCAGTAAGTCTTATTTAGTAAAACTGAGAATATTATCATTTTTTCCTAATTTTCAAAACTAAAAACATTATCAATCTTGCATAGTAATGTTTCAGATAATTGTTTCACTAATTGATGAAAAAAACATAGCATGAGATTAAATATTTTTGTCCTTCTACTTATTGGTTTGATTCAACTATCTAATAAAATCAAGAACATTATAGTTTTTTTCAGTTTTAAAACTGAGAACATTTTCAGTTTTTTCATGTTTAATTTTTTTTAATGTTCCATCATCATGCTCCTTTATAGATACAAAATTTTTAGTTTTGCATAAAAAAATAATTCAGTTTTTTCGATGTTTAAAAAAAAAAAAAGATTAGTTTTTTCTTTTTTTTTTTTTGCACATCATTTTTCTTTTAGTTTTCTTAATTTGAAAGTTGATGATTTAAAGCTTTGAAAATCAAAATATATCTCAAATCATCATGTTCCTTTATAGATAATCATAAATGATAAACAAAATCATTGTTTGAAGAACAATTCCAACTATTAAAAATTTAATGGGACTTGAAGGTCTACAAAACCTTAGTTAAGACTTAATGAAGTGTAAGTTCATAAATTAGGACTTGCGTGTAAATGCCCCTAATTTTATATATTTTTCAACATCATCAGCTATTTTTAACATTTTTCAATTTAAAATTCTATTATCAAAGTTATAATTTTTTTTTCTTTGAATTGGATTGCTCAGATTGAACCCCTAATAATTTTATATGAACAAACACTATTTTTACATTAGACAAGGTCATATTTGGGGAATGTAAAATCTTATCTATAATACGAAATTGAATCATTTATTTTTTTAGTGAAGTGCAAATAGTGAAATTTCATTAATCCCCCAACTGCTTAATTAAATTAACTGAATAATGAGAGAATCTTGATAGGTGTAGACAAAACAAACAGAAAGAGGTTTGTGCTCCACCAAATGGTTGGGGAAAATGTGCTTAACCTCATCAAGACATGTGGTCATCATTTATTATAAAGTATTATATTTTTAATTAGTATAATATTATGATAGCTTCCAACTTTCATGATTGGAATTTGGTTTTTCTTTTCAAAAAATTAACCACTCGTATAAATACATTTCACATGTTTTATGAAAGTATGCTATTCTAATGATTGTTTAATGGAATCATATTGTTCAAGAGCTTCATATCATATTCATAAGGTATAAAAATAAGAATTAGAATTGTATGGTACCTAAGTAGATACGAACATTGGGTCAATGGAGGAATTAAAATACTTTATTATTGTAATTTGGCAAATCTCATATATAATGGGATTACTTATTGATAAAAACTTATGGACTTAATGGACAGACGGTTTGCAACTTGACTCTGGATATTTGGGATTTACTATGTGTAGACACCCCATTTTTGACCGTCCTCAAGACTTGGACGTCACCGTTTGAACACCCGGTGATCATCCATGTTTGTGTTCGTTTGGAGTTCCCGGAGGTCTCGGCTACGCGCCTTGCCTCAGGATCTCCGAACTCGACTATTTAGTGTCTGGTTTTGCACCAAACACTTGTGTTTTGCCTTGGAGGGGCAGGGAATGCCTTGTGAAGCATCCCCACACATCACTGGCCATGGCTAGAGGCCACCGGCTGGTATTGTGTTGCCATCGGCAATGTATATTGCCGGTCGGCATTCTTTGTTGCCGGTCGGCAGTCCATTTTTGTCAAAATGGCAATTTTGAGCAGCCGACTACTGTTCATCTGCTTTTGCAGATATTTTAATACAGCTGTATTGCATTTTGTTTCCCTCCATACACGTGTATGGAGGGATGGCCTTCTTGTTAGCTTCCTTGGTAAGCTTTACAAGATTGGCTTCTCTATAAGAGGAGCCCTCCTCTCTTGCTTGGGGGTTAGACAAAAAAGGGTTAGAAACATTGTGAGAGAAGCTCTGGATTAGGGTTAGGGTTATACATATTTCCTATCTCTATATCTACCTCTTGGTGTCCTTGTGTGTGTTTAGGCTTACTATTGCACACAAACGCATAGTTTACACCTTTTCTTAGTTTGTGAAGGACCAGAGTCTGTTTGAGGTTCTTGGGTGGTTTTAAGCTTGGAGGAGCAGCTGGTCCACCATTGTTGAAGAGGTTCTTCAAGGGTAACAATCTTACCCCTTTTTACCCCATTCTTGCATACTATTTTTGCCTATCTTAGAACTGTTTTTGAGCTTAGTATATAATATAAAAAAGTTCTGTTTTTGGGCCCTCTAAATAGTTTGTTTAGAGTGTTTTGTGGTTTGGAGGTGTTTGACCCCTCTTAAGCCTTGAGGGGCTCCATTTTGTGCTATTTTGAGTGAGCTCCGGGACTTTGGTGTTTGGGCCTCTTCACCACTGAAATCTTGAGGGATTTCAGTGGTAAAGATGGTGCCTTGAAGTCCCAAGAAGGAGAGGGCCACCCCCTGTCATGCCCTAAACTCGCCCCTAAAAGTTCGGGCATGACCTATGCAGATATGGACATAAAACCTGATATATATAATATATATGGGGCCTGAACGGAAGCATCTAATATTGTAAAATAACATAGAAAAGCATCCATTGAGCTAAACCTAACATGGCAGGATCACATTCGTGAGAGCCATTTATTTTTTTTACACATACCCATACACATACATGACCGTATAATCGAACATTGGTATAGAAAGGGGTCATATACGTACATTTTAACCTTAGGTAAATAATTAAAGTGCAAGTCAAAATCTTAACAAAACTTGACATAAATGCATAGACTTGGTCTGGGAGCCTGGGCATACTAAGGTTGACAACTGAACGGTGAGCATCAAGGGTTAAAACGGACTCCCAAAGTGATTACCTACAGAACAAACATAACACAAAGTGAGCGAAGCTCAATGAATAATAGTACATAAACGATTCAATGCTCAGCTTGAATTAAAATACATATCAATGCATACATAAATAATAAGGCATAAGGTTAATTCGTGAATGGCCTATGGCCCAGTTTTAAAACATATTGACTTGAAACATAATATCTTGGAACATAATGGCTTTAAGCCCTTGAACAAAGTGGCGATAGCCCTTGAACATATTAGCATTAAACTTTTAAACATGTTGGCATATAGCCCTTGTACATATGGCATGAAGCCCTTGTACATATGGCATGAAGCCCTTGAAGCGTATGGCATGAAAGCCCTTGAAACATAATGGCATTAAAGCCCTTGAAACATATTGGCATTTAAGCCCTTGAAACATAATGGCATTAAAGCCCTTGAAATATGCATATATGAACCCAAGAGGTGTCTCACACGGACTCTAGAGGTAACTCATAATATAGCACTTAGTTCCGTGTAGCACTTTGTTTCATTTCATAACCACTTATACGGATGGCTATAAGCCTCATAACTTTCACAGAATGGCTTTTAGCCTCATAACTTTCGCATATGTATGGACTCAAGAGGTGTCTCACATGGACTCTAGCGGTGGCTCACAATGTAGCACTTAGTTCCAAGTAGCACTTTGTTCCATACCAATAATCATTAGGTCTTACAAATCAAACCATACATGTAATGTCATACCCCAGAAATAAATTCATACATATGCATTATGCTTGAATCATAAATAGAAATCAGAATTCATACTTGAACATGTACATACATAAACTGGTAACATACGTAAACTTGTTTCATACCTAACCTTATAACATACCTAAGCTTGTAACATATTTTAAACTTGTAACATACTTAAACTTGAACATACTTAAACCTGTAACAGACATAAACTTATAACATACGTAAACTTGTATATACTTGAACTTGTAACATGTGTATACTTGTAACATACTTGAAAACACGGTATTATTACCCCCGGGTAAGGGCCGTGTGCTACGATATCATGAGTACCTTACATATATGAACAATTGTTCATTAAGTCAAAACGTAACATATTAGTACATAGAGCATTTCTTGTTATATCATGTCATGTCATTACAGTATACTTAACAAAGATGAAAATAATTCACATTCTCATAAGGCTTACATAAACATGTTAAACTTTTGCCCTTATGTCGTGGTTCCTGAATAATTTCCCATTCACACGAATACACATAGCTTCCTAATTATTCTGATTCTTCAAAGGTGTCTACCCTTGATAACCTATAACTGTCTCATATTCACTCAAAAGCCATTCTTCAACAATGAACATAATTGCTCTTTATTTCTTAAGAAACGGCGTAGTTCATTTAATCTATTAATAGCATATAGAAGCATACATCTTTGTTTGATCGTTCATATATGTTACCATATTTGACTTGTACTTAGTAGAGTACTAATGGGAGCCGTTACATCATTCACATGAGTTAACATAGGTAACTTAAGTTTAACAGGACATTTTTGATAATTATTAACAAAAGGTAAGCACATTATACAGATTGAATGATATCAGAGATACGTGAATACCATGGTTCCATAGTGCTTATACGTTCCCTTGGTTCGTCATGAATCACTATAGCTATTTTGCAAACAACGTTAGTATTCTTTATCAACAGTAATAAAATGTACTGCGCAATAATGCCCTTAGATTTTCCAATCAACATACTGTTAACATGCTTATAAGAATCATTAACAATAATTGAACGTACGACTACCGTACTACTACTCACAGTGATCGGTTCCCGGTGGTAACGGTACAATGTCCTCGTCTCGACCTACAATTACAGTGCACAACACATAATATGAGGTTATACTCGATCCTTTACTTATTCTCTTTGATCGTTCAATCAATTAGTCATGGTGGTACCAAGCTCATTATTCTTTAATAAGTTGTAATCCATGTCTTAGAAAACAGGAGAAATCGATGGGAAATGGTTTAGGTGAAGAAATGGTACAAAACTAATTGACATAACGTGAACAGTCGTCACTAATTTGGGTATAACGTTTTCTGTATTTAGAATTTGGGAGTGAGACTAGTGCCATTGGAAACTAGACTTCCGGGGCTTGATTTTAGGCTCAAGAATCACTCAAAACGGAGTCCGGATGCACAAGATATACCTATTCAAAGTTGGCTGAACAGAGCTGTCTCCGCACGTGCGGGTGAACAGTGCTGCACGTGCGGCCCTGGGTAGTAGCAGTCCGAAAATGGCTGAAATTTTGGGACTTCTCATTTTCAAAAATCAAACCTTAATTACATGTAAATCAAAGTCCAAAACCCTTTAATACATGACCAATTTCACCTCATTATTCTCCATCAACATCATAATCTCAAAATAAACAAATTAATGACTTTAATTCTTCAATCAAGAGATTCTTAGAAAATCAATACATAGAACCCTAACTCAAATGGGTTCAAAGCTTCCCTTATTATCATGATTTCATGAAATTGATGCCTCAAACATAAGGATTCAAGATAATTGACCTTACCTTAGTTCACTCTTTGATTTCCTCATGGTTCTCTTTAATTTCTCCAAGCTTCCATGGTTGCTCTCCTTCTTCTCTCCAACTTCTTCAAGCTATAATCAAGCTCAACAATGGTGAACCCTCTCTCTCACTCTCTCTTGGCCTCTCTTTCTCACGGGTCTCTCTCTCCCCCAGATATTTTGTTGACTCCAAATCATGATAAGCTCCAACTCACTTAACATACACATATATAATTAACTATATAAGCTATATAAGCTTTATCACAACTATGGAGGGCCAAACATGCCCTTACGAATCGCGCAAAATTAAATTTCAATTAAACTTCCCAGATAACTCTAAAAATTATGTTGATCATAAATATGTCCCCTGTTTCGGTTTCTGAAGCCTCTAAGGCCTTCAATTTGCAATACCAAGTTAACCACCCAAACGCACATTAACGAATCAGACAAATTAGATTTCCAATTAAATTTTCCAAATAATTCTAAAAATTTCCATTAACACATCCAAGTCCTCAATTGTGATTTCTGAACCCGTAAAGGTCGGTAATTTAAATTTTAAAGCCGTGGCTCAATAGATAATTCCTCATTTTGAACACATATCATTAAATTAAAATACATTAATCCATAAGGCCGTAAAGGTAATCTCTAATACAGATTTTGGGGTCATTACACCCCCTCTCCTTATTGTCCTTGAAAAGGGCCATTTTTGCCTCTTTAATGAGCACCTAGCTAAGCCTCATGTTGACCATGCCTTGGCTGTTATTTATGCTTATTTTGCCATGAAATAGCATTGTTATATGTTGGTTTTGGTACACCATGCTTGCTCACCCGATGTTAGGTTGTTTGAAACCGCTGCGTGCATAGTAAAACCCTAGCTCCTGACAAAATAGGACAGTGAAACCCTACCCCAACATAGGGGTGTTTTTGTTCTCTCTACTTGCTATGTGCTTTTAGAGTGTATCTCTACAGGAACGCACATATCAGTTTGCAAGTTTGAGCATCAGACCTGAGGGCACCAGTATCAGTATTTGTGAGAATCAGTTATGTCTGTGGATATCCGATTCAGTGTTTTGTGAGACAGTGATTTCTGGGGAACAGTGATCAGTAGTAGAGTACAGTTGTTCGGCTGCACCTGTGTTTGATCCATTTTGGGCTGAAATGCTGCTTGTTTTTCCTTTCAGTTCAGAGAGTTCCAGAATAGTCAGTGTTTCCCCTTGCCGAGGCAAGACCTATGATGACACAGAATTCAGAAGAGATCGTGGTTATGACAGCCGCGTTGGGTCAAGGAATCACCCTACAAAGTGAGAGCAATATTGATATGCCGCATCCACCTAGGTCGCCTGCTGCACACCCGGTTTGGACCCCTCAACTATATCAGGCTCGCGAGCCTACTACATTTGAACTGAAGGGGATGATAGGTGATCTCCAGAGGTCCGTGGCGGATCTCGCCTATGGAATGTCCGCTTCGCCACTAGTCACACCATATGCCGGAGGTTTTGTACCCCAGGAGCCCTCGTTGTTGAGACGGATCATGATTGAACTTAGCCAACCGGAGATGGCCTCCAACTATAACAATGACATGTCAACGTCAACCCAAACCCTTGATCAGGCCGAGGCCAGAGGTAAAGACAAAATGAAGGCAGATGCCGATCCTATCGAACAACTGCTGTGGGCAGTCGAGGCTTTGAAAGCCGGGGGGATGAACAAGCAACAGATATCTGCAGTTGCGACAAAAGCTGTGGAGGATGCTTTCCCCACCCCACCTGAGGGTAGTTCAAGTCAGTCAGAGAACCGGGACAGGCCCCGTCATGCCAGAACAGTTCCTTCTGCTCCCAACCCTGCACCCGGGAAGGACCAGAAAGTTAAGGCAGTGCCTGCCGATCCGTTCGCTAGTGCGTCTAGCAAAAATACTCAGACTTCAAAGTACCTGCCCCGAGGGCGCAGGGTCTTCCATGCTCTCTATATGCCGTTGTCCAAGGCACTCCAAATCCTGGCCGAAAGAGGGCACCTTAAACCCTTGGAGCCTCGGCCCCTCCCGAAGAATCTCCCTGCTACACACAATGCTGCTCAGTACTGTGCGTACCACCAACAAACTGGTCATGCTACCGATAATTGCTTCCGCCTCCGTCATGAGGTAGAGGATTTGATTGACAATGAGGTTATCCTCCCACCCACCTCCGCCAAGTCCGTTACTACCCAGCTGTTGGATTTTGAGAACACAGATACTGCGAGTATGTAATTAGAGAGTGAACCGCCTGCGGGCAGTGCCTGGTGCATTTTGGATGTGGCGTCTGGCACGCATTTTTGAGCATCTGCGAATACTAATTTTGTAAATTCTGGCTTGGGTGTCGAGTCAGTCTTTTGTTTTGTTTTGAGTCTGTCTCATTGTCTTGAGTCAGTCCTTTTGCTTACGGGTCTGTCTTGTTATAGCGAGTCAATCCCCCCCCCTTTTTTGTATAGAATGCCAGGTGATTCCGGGGTTGTTGCCTCGAACACCGTTTCGTCTTGTAATTACCCATTTTTTGGTTTTTGAGTCTATCTCTGCCAAAGGGCCAGTTATACCAACAAATCTGAATGAAACAGCTGTGGCTATCTCATTTTCATGCTTGCTTTCAGTGTGAGTTAGTTGTGCCAGAGGAGGCGAATGGAACGACAGTACGTTCTACCTGCTCTTTTGAACTCTGAAAATTATTACAATGACCTAAGTTTTTTAAAACCCCTTTTTTTTTAGCACTGTGGTGGTAAAAAACGAAAAGGGAGGAATTCCTCGGGTTTTGCAAAACTTGATCATATTTGAGAGAAAGATAGGCATGCTAAGCCTTTTTATGAATGAAATCATGTCTGTCAGTGTGAGTACTGAGAAGGACCCTGGCTTGATCCAGATTAGTTTCACATTATCTTCAGCGCGAGCGATTTGTCGCTTTCTTAAAAAAAATTTCAAAAACAAAATGTTTTGCGCGGTCCTATGAAGACTTGTGTGGTATTGCTCTTGAGATTGTGCAGCCTAGGATCGCTCTCAGCCTCGAGATTCAACCTATCTGTTTCGAACCTGGAATCCATTCAAAACGTTCAACAGTTAACTGCCATGAGAGGCCTATGCGGCCCGATTTGAAGCAACCCTCGAGCAAGAGGTACCGAATTCAGATCAAGAAGATTAGATCTCACCGGCAGAGGCTCGTGAAGCGACCGTGATGGATCCTTCCGCAAATCAGTACAACAGCCATTCTCCTGGGCTCAGATGACTTCAGGATCTCAAAACCATTTGGCATAGACTATGCTACACTTTTACCCTTTGAGAGGCTCGCTGGGCTGAAAACCCGGAAGGGCGACCCAGGCAAAAGTTAGAGCAAAGAAAAGATAGAAAAGAAAAGAAAAGAAAAAAATGCAAAAAAGAAAAGAAAAATCAAAGAAAAGAACAAAAAAAAATGAAGAAAGAAGAAATGAAAAAAATTGAAAAAAAAAAGAAGAAAAAGAAGCTCGCAAGGTCGAAAACCTACAACAGGCATCTTGGCAAAAGTTAGAGCCTAAAAGTGAAGGTTAATACCCGAGTGTACCTTAACCGGAACTACGTAAGGCTTGATTCCCATGTTTGGGATACGTAGGCAACTTCATCCTGAAGTCCAGCCCCCGACGCTTTCACAGCGCCCTAGTCCATGTAATGGTTTTGATCGTCCTTGCCTCCTCTGACTCCGATAGTTTGGTTGTAACAACTGGAAATACGCAGTCAACTTCCTCCTAAAAGTCCTACCACCAACGTTTCACAGTGACTGTGTCCATATATTGGTGTAGACCGTCTTCGTCTTCTCCGAATCCGAGAGTCCGATCATCATTTGTGAAGACTATTTTCAGCATGCTGCGGCGTCATCCAAACAAGGGGCAACTTTATGTTGCCATTTGTGGCCATGCATTGCCATAAGTCGCCTTGAGTTGCCATCCAAACCAGGGGCAACTTTCCGTTGCCATGTACCCCCTTTAAGCAAGGGGCAATTTTCCATTGCCTCCGATCCGAGGTTGCGCATCTCGAGGGTAAGTTCCGTGCTCGTTGAACATTAACTGTTTGCAAAAAAATAGTTTTTGAAAATTTTTACTGAAGTTAACTATTTTCTCGAAAACTATTTCATTTTCCAAAAACTGGACCATCTTCTTGGACCCAAAAAGGAAAATTTTCAGTGCTCATAGCCTGACTTGCATGATTTTCAAAAAAAAAATCGAACAAGTATGTTAATCCGATTCTCATTTTTGGTCAAAACTATTTTAGAAAACAAAAATGGTCAAAGTGATGAACTAGGGGCGCAATTGAGTCAGGTCTCCTGTCTTTTCCCCGCCGTCAACATACTTGCCAGAAGGGCACTCTATCCACCGGAAGAAATAGCCGTGAGCTAACGGTGTTGGGCATGAACCCGCAATTCCCTATTCATCCATCAATCACCTTGGGGAGGGATGAAAAATGAGAGAATAAAAAATAGAGAGGTGTAAGTGGAGAGAGAAGTGAGCGAGAGGGTTTTGAGAGAAAAACCGAGCCTGAGGGCCGAGCGATGTGAGAATCACAAATCAGAAAGGGTGGGAATAATACCCAGAGAAGCTGGCTCCTCGAGATTTGAGGTTTCTCGTTTTTGTAAACATGTCCGTGTGTCGTGTCTTTTGTCTTGTTTAGCCCAACTTTCGTTTTGGGTCTTTTCCGAGTGTGTTTCGGTCGTGTACCTTTTGTTTGAGTCTGTCCCGCTGTGTTCAGTTGCAGGCTCGATACCCCGGTTGAAAACCCTTCTTTATTTCAAAAAAAAAATCACTTATGCTCAGAGTGCTGTGCCATTCCCTACATTTTAGGTGCAGCAAAAGAAGAAAAGGAAAATTTGGGGCCTCTGAGTATGCTTCAATTTCAGCCGGTTTTGCTTTCGTATTTCATCTTGTCAGATTGGGCTGTTTGTTCAAGATTTGCTGTGTGCAGAATGAACCAAATGCTGTCTTACGGGCTGTATGCAGATTAATCCCCAGTAGAGTAAGGGCTGTGTGTTCAGAATCAGGCAGGGGGTTGCTTGGGTTGTTTTGCTGGTGGTTGGTTAGTTATTTGATTATTACAGTGCAAGTGTTCAATTTTCAGACAATAAATCATTTTCATTTACATTGAGGTGTAACGCGATGCAATGCGTGAGATATACAAATGTAAACACTTTTTTAGACAAAAAGTTTGTTTCATTTCATAATCATTTCAAGTACATAAGTTTTGGAAACAAAATCTGCCTGCGGCAGTACAAAGTACCCTAACTACTAACAAAAAGGGGAAAGTGCAGAAAAGAAGAAAAACAGCAAAAATATGTATCAAATGTCAAAAATGGCTCCGGGGCTATCAGTCTGTCCTAGTCCTCTTCCTGGATGAAGGTCCAGGAGCATCATCAGCATCATCATCTGAACCTAAGTCTGAACCATCTCCGGTCTCCTCCTCAGATGATCCCACCTCTGCCTCGGACTCGAACTCGGACTCATCCTCATCATCAGGAATGGGTACCCGAGAGCTAATCCCGACATGAGCACGCCTCGCCCTGGCACGGGAATATCCAGTGTCTCCACGCCCTCCACGAGCAGGAATAGAGGGCCCAGCTGGAGCACCACCTACCGGAGGGATCTGGAAAGGAGGCTGAAAAGCATAAAAGGCAAATGCATCAGTACAGTGTGAGCAGTGAATCAGTGCAGAATACAGTGTATGAGTACAGTATATGTATGCCGTGAGCAGTAAATCAGTGCAGGATGCAGTGTGTGAGTACAGTGTATCAGGTGCCGTGAGGGCTGCGTATCCAGTGTTGTGTCGTGTATCAGATTATGCCAATCAGTTTACGTATGGTTTGAGACTGTGGTCAGAAAGAACATACCGGAATACTGTAAAGGGCCAGGAGGTCGAAGGTCCGCTGTAGCATCCCCATCATGGAGGCATTCAGCTCCAATGACTGCCGGGTATACTCGGAGGAAGCCTGTAAAAATATATATATATATATATATTAGATGCATCAGTATTCTGCGGAATATCAAATAAACTGAAATGAAATAACAGTACAAGATGCGAAATGAAGTAATACATACCGGAGGCAAGTCAGGGACACCGACTAACTCGTGATCAGCCGGGGGAGAAGCAAAGGGGATCTGGTAGGTCACCCCACCCTGCCCTCTGCATGTTAGTGAAGTGGGCAGAGCAGGCCAGTCGGTCCCCCGCCCTCTATGAACTCCGCCCCTGCCACGGACTCGAGCCCTCCTCGACGCTCCCGCTCCAGCTGCCGGCGCTGCTGGCCTCTCCCTCCCAGCTCGGCGATCACCAACCAAGGGTCGCATGATGTAGGCCCGGACGTACTCGGCATAGTCGCCCTCGTCTCTGTGACGCTCCGCGCCCCAGCCAGCGGTATACTCCCTCAGGTGTGCAAGGGAAAGCCTCTCTGTATGCCTCATATGTGTAGGAGGCGGACCCGGAACTATCTGCTCCGGTAAACCCAGGGTCTGACGCAAGAAGCGCTCCCCCAGGTACCAAGCCCGACAGACCGGGCCCTCCAACAGGATCCGGAGACGGGCAGCCTCCTCAGCACTCTCATAGTGGTCTCTCACCACGGCCGGCAACGGGGCCCAAGGCTGCCAAGTGATCTGCGGGTACAAATGCAGTTTGTTACCTATTTGTTATCGAAAATGCAGTGCTAAAGCGAAGCTTAAACAAACTCTAAAGTTGAACATACCTCCGCGGCGGTGATGGTGTCGAAGTAGCGGCGGAAAAAGATGAAAGACTCCCGCGGTCTCCGCACACACCGCATGTCAAAGCCTTGAGAAAAGGGGACGTCGAGCGGGATCTCCACATCGTGTACTGGGGCAAGCCTGGGAAAGTAGGCGTGGACCCACAACTGCAGAACAGATATCAGTATGACTATCAGATAAAGCAGAATACAGAATAAAGCAAAAATGGCAGAGCCGTGTGTTGTGCAGTGTATTGTGCAGAGTGTACAGTGTGTGCAGGGTACAATCAGTGTAAAGCAGAGTATATGTGTGTGCCGCGTGTGCAATATATAGTCAGTAAGAGGCTGACCGTGGTGTGTGCAATGTACAGAATACAGAAAATGTAAAGCAGAAAGCAGAAATGTAAAAGGGGAAGAAGATGTACCTCCCAAGCTCGCCAGTATCCGCCAAGAAGCTATCCGCTAAGGCGGGAAGAAGAGCTCATGTAACCGTACAATGTGGCCAAGCCTGCGCCACCCCAGTCGTAGCGGCGGATCTGCCTGACATCCACCAGTGCGCTCAACAGGCAAAGAGGCATGGTGTTCGCCCGGTCGGCGAAAAGGGTCGTCCCGCAGAAACATGATGAAGCCTCGCGCATACTGATCGACCTCCTCTAGGGTCATCTGCGCCTCCTCCGCCAAGGCTCACTGAATCCAGAACTGGCTCTCGAACCACGAGTATCTGACAAACGCTGCTCGAGCAAGGGGAGGCTAAGTGCCGAGCAGGTACAGCTGGGCGGCGTCCCACTCACCCATATCAGTGTCGAAGGGAATCGGATCCCCCCTACCCCGATGCCAGTAAGCATCGAGAAGTCATAAGGGGTCATCGTCATGTCCCCTGCGACGGAGAAGTGGAAGGAGTTGGTGGTATCCCACCACCTCTCCACTAAAGCAGCGAGCAAGGGCCTGCAGGTGGTAAGCTGGGAGAGCCCCCTGCAGAAGATGCCGAAACCCGCCTCGTCGACGATGTGGCGAACCGCATCTGGCAACTCCGCATACCAGTCCCGAGCCACGACATTCCCATACCCACGGATGGTATAGGAGTCCCCCTGTAATCAAAAACAACAATTGCGAAGCAATATTCAAGATACAGTTTTGAGAAGCATACAGATATAGTGTGTGAGTGCGCGTTTTCAAATGTAAAACAGACATCGGGTACCGGTGTACTAGCAGTGAACTACGACGTGTGATGTGTCAGTGTGTTTGAGTGGTTCAGGGCAAATACGACATGTGTGCACGTTTTTCAGAAATCAAACAGATATCGGATGCCGGTGTGTCCACAGTGAAGTACAGTATGTGTTGTGTCAATGTGTTTGAGCAATTCAGGGCTAGTGCAGTGTGTGTGCGCGTGTCAGATTCAAGCAATTATCAGTTGCAAGCGTGTTCACAATCAACTACAGTGTACAATGCATCAATGCATTCGAACTAAGCAGTTAAAGAACAGAATCAACTAATAGCAGTTTAAGTATTCTACATTGCGGAAAATTGAAACTGGGGAAAGAATGTACCTCAGAGGCGCCGTGCGACAAGTGTGACTCTGGCTCACGAAGCAGTAGCTCGGGTGCCACGCCCCTCTCGAAGCTCCGAAACTGGCGTAGTCCGTCAGGGAGCATCACGTGAACCGCGGGCCTGTAGGCCTCCGGATCGAATGGCCGGATGCGGAGCGGTAAGGGCTCGGCCTCGAGATCCATCTCGAGCTCTGGAGGAGCCCCACCCTGTGGAAGATCGTCCGCCATCTCGAAGAGAATGTGAAAATGGCCGGAGGAGGGAAAAACAGGCGAGAATATGAAGAGTCAACAAAAAGTCAACCCTGAGAGGGCCGAAAAAGCCGAGGTGCGGAAAAGGCACAGATATGGAGAAAAACTCGAGGGAAACAAGCCCCGAGTGGTGGAAATCAAAGACGGGACACCAAAACGAAGTTTCGTTCGGTTAGAAATGTCCGAAACGCGAAGGAGATCGCGAATCGAACGACGAAACGGGAGCTAGAACGCAAGAAAAGGAGAGAATCAAGGGATGAAAATACCCTAGAGAGAGAGATGGTGGATTTTCGACCAAGAACAAGTGAAGAAAATAGGGCTAGAAGCCCAATTTTAAAAGACCTGTGGCCAATTGACAAAACTGCCCCGATACAGGAATTCTTTGCCGGTCGGCAATATATTGTGCCGATGGTATTGTCGGATGGCCAATGGACGGCCGGTGATGCATTCTGATGGCCGGTGGACATCCGGTGGTCTCCTACAGTGGGTTTTGAGCCTCCTACACCTTTTCTTGGGTTATATGAGTGATGCAGAGTCTTCATTGCTTAAAACAGTGCAAAACAGTGCATTTCCGACGCTCAACCGGCTTTCGTTTTGGCCTCGGATCGTGTCTTCTGTGCGTGGCACTCGAATTCGTGCAAGGTGTATCCTTCTCGTATCCTTTTGGCTTTTACAAGACTCAAAAGTTGCCCCATGTGCATCGCATTTTAATCGCACTGTCTTGTGCATTGCATTTCAATCGCACTATCTTGTGCATCACATTTCAATCGCACTGTCTTGTGCATTGCATTTCAATCGCATTGTTTTGTTTGTCCCGGTCTGGCGAGACCTTAAACACGCACGGTCTAGGAGACCTAAAATCCTTGAGAGGTGCAAGACCTTCACTCGCGTTGTCTAACGCACCACGCTGTTTTGCGCATCTCATTGCATTTGGCATGTATTCCATCGCGCGATCTTGCGCATCGCACTGTCTTGTGCACCGCATCTCAAATTCATGCATTGCCCCAAAGTGGGTCCGGCGGGACCGAAAACACGCCACAGTCCGGCGAGACCAAAAACACGTGCGGTCTGGCGAGACCATAAACCCGCTCCATCGCATTGTCATGCGCCTCAAAAGTCGCGCGTTGTCGCGCATCTCGAGATCATACATCTTCATGCATTCTCAGTTCATTTGCATTGTCATGCATCTACAGCCGCGCGTCGCCGCGCATCAAATTTTCATGCATTGTCATGCATTTCAAGTAAACTTGCGTTGTCGCGCACTTCAACATCATGCATCATTTGCATTCAAAAAAACAAAAAAAACATGCATTGTCATGCATACATTTTTGCATCCCGGTCTAGGAGACCTTAAATCCTCTAAAGGTGCAATTCCTTTGGTGTTTGTCGTGCCCGAACGACTTTCGGTGGTCTGGTAAAGCCACCTGCCTGTGTTTGAGGTGAGTTCCTAGAAGACCAACTGGGACGGTGGAAACTAGAGTTCGAACGGCTTATGCCTAGAACGCAAAGGTTCGGGAGTTCCGAGACTAAAGTCTGGTTTAAATACCCAGGGGTGTATCCTCGGCTTGAAATCTGTATGGAAGCCCCATAGGTTGAGGCAGCATGTCTGCGCCTCAGTTCTGGATACTGAACCAACCTAGTATATCGCCCTGTTGGTAAGATAGGGAAAGCTGCAATCATAGCCGTTGCATCATAGTGCATTGTCATGCATCCATTGTAAGTAGTGCATTGTCATGCATACATGGTAAATATTGCATTGTCATGCATTGTAGAAAATAAACATGCATTGTCATGCATTTCCATTGTAGCTTGCATGCATCCATTGCATTTTCCCCAGCATATCGCATCATACTGCATTGTCATGCATTTTTTTGTAAATATCCATTCCATTGCATATTTGTAGATATTGCATTATAGTTTGCAGGCATTCATTGCATCACCTTCCATCTATGGCTTGCGCCTTTCCATGTTGAGCTTGGTCTGGTATGTGCCCATACTTCTCGTGTCAAAGCATAGTTCAGTAGACCGTTCTATGTTAGCCACGGCTTGTTTGTGTACATGCCTTTCCTAGGCAAGATTTGGTTTGGTCCGCGTGCCATATCCATTGTATCCATTTCTATTGCATTGTAGTTTGCATCCATTCATTGCATCACCTTCCATCTATGGCTTGCACCTTTCCATGTTGAGCTTGGTCTGGTATGTGCCCATACTTTTCACGTCGAAGCATAGTTCAGTAGACCGTTCTATGTTAGCCGCGCTTGTATGCGTACATGCCTTTCCTAGGCAAGATTTGGTTTGGCCCGCATGCCATATCCATTGTATCCATTTCCATCCCATTGCATATTTGTAGATATTGCATTGTAGTTTGCATGCATTCACTGCATCACCTCCTCCGCCTATGGCTTGCGCCTTTCCATGTTGAGCTTGGTCTGGTATGTGCCCATACTTCTCGTGTCAAAGCATAGTTCAGTAGACCGTTCTATGTTAGACGTGGCTCGTATGCGTACATGCCTTGCCTAGGCAAGATTTGGTTTGGCCCGCGTGCCATATCTATTGCCATTTTCCCGCCATATCCATTGTAGCTATTACATTTTAGTGTAATTTTTGCATCCGGCATTAGGATCATCATTCTTTCTCCAGCGGGTCGTTACCCCACTTATGTCATCCCCCCCAATACTCGTTCATGTGTCCGTCTAGTTCAGTTGATCGTTCTATGGTAGACGGACTTGTCACCTCCATCAATCTATTTGACATTTGTGTGGTTTTGAGCCGCTCATGATTAGATCATGATTCAATTGCTTTGCATGTAGTTTGCATTGTTTCAATTGCATTGCATTTTCATTTGCATTGTTTATACATTGTTTTGTATATATTGCATATCATTTTGCATTGATTTTTGCATTATCATGCATGTTGCTAACAATATCATACCTGTTAAGTTGTTTTCTTTCCAGGCACGATATTGTATGTACGGTTCATTTGCGACTGGTGGAACCAGACGAACCGGACAGGTATTGTATCCTCCGTGTGAGACATCTCGAGAATTGCATAATTCTCTTACATCCTTTCTGCATTGTAGTGTAGTTTGGTGTATGCTAGCTTAAAACTGTTGCATGTATGCTTCGTTACAGCTTTCTTTGCATGATCATGAGTTATGCTCGGCTTCGTGCATCATCTTGCATTTTGCCCCTGTCTTCGGGCGCATACCTTGTTTGTCTTGCATGCTTTGTCTAAGTCTTCGGCCTTGTCAAAAATGGGTCGTCTCTGGGCTTTGACATTCACTCCCATCATTGTTATGACTTTCGAGTTCTGTCAAAGAGGGGCAACTGCAGACACCCCATTTTTGACCGTCCTCAAGACTTGGACGTCACCGTTTCAACACCCGGTGATCATACATGTTTGTGTTCGTTTGGAGTTCCCGGAGGTCTCGGCTACGCGCCTTGCCTCAGGATCTCCGAACTCGACTGTTTAGTGTCTGGTTTTGCACCAAACACTTGTGTTTTGCCTTGGAGGGGCAGGGAATGCCTTGTAAAGCATCCCCACACATCACCGGCCATGGCTAGAGGCCACCGGCTGGTATTGTGTTTCCATCGGCAATGTATATTGCCGGTCGATATTCTTTGTTGCCGGTCGGCAGTCCATTTTTGTCAAAATGGCAATTTTGAGCAGCCGACTACTGTTCATCTGCTTTTGCAGATATTTTAATACAGCTGTATTGCATTTTGTTCCCCTCCATACACGTGTATGGAGGGATGGCCTTCTTGTTAGCTTCCTTGGTAAGCTTTACAAGATTGGCTTCTCTATAAGAGGAGCCCTCCTCTCTTGGCTTGGGGGTTAGACAAAAAAGGGTTAGAAACATTGTGAGAGAAGCTCTGGATTAGGGTTAGGGTTATACATATTTCCTATCTCTATATCTACCTCTTGTGTGTCCTTGTGTGTGTTTAGGCTTACTATTGCACACAAACGCATAGTTTTACACCTTTTCTTAGTTTGTGAAGGACCAGAGTCTGTTCTTGAGGTTCTTGGGTGGTTTTAAGCTTGGAGGAGCAGCTGGTCCACCATTGTTGAAGAGGTTCTTCAAGGGTAACAATCTTACCCCTTTTTACCCCATTCTTGCATACTATTTTTGCCTATCTTAGAACTGTTTTTGAGCTTAGTATATAATATAAAAAAAGTTCTGTTTTTGGGCCCTCTAAATAGTTTGTTTAGAGTGTTTTGTGGTTTGGAGGTGTTTGACCCCTCTTAAGCCTTGAGGGGCTCCATTTTGTGCTATTTTGAGTGAGCTCCGGGACTTTGGTGTTTGGGCCTCCTCACCACTGAAATATTGAGGGATTTCAGTGGTAAGGATGGTGCCTTGAAGTCCCAAGAAGGAGAGGGCCACCCCCTCTCCTTATTGTCCTTGAAAAGGGCCATTTTTGCCTCTTTAATGAGCACCTAGCTAAGCCTCATGTTGACCATGCCTTGGCTGTTATTTATGCTTATTTTGCCATGAAATAGCATTGTTATATGTTGGTTTTGGTACACCATGCTTGCTTAGCATACATGCCTTATAATGCCACTTTATTGCCTTAACATGCCTTAGGTTGTAAACCATTGTTCTAGCATGTTTTAGGCTTAGCTTTGTGAAGCTTTAGTGCATGTTTTTGTATGCTTTAGCTCTGTTTCAAGTCGCTTTGGTCATGCTTTCCATGTATTGCATAGCCCCTTTGCATTTTTGGTTTGTTGGCCTTAAGTGTGTAAGTGTATAGCATGCATTACTTGCTTTGGTTTAGTGATTTGGCACCATTTGTAGCATCATTTCAGTCCCCATGACATGCTTGTATGCTTGCCTTGGACACCTCTTTGATGCTGTGAAAGCTTGTGTTGTATGCTCCATGTTTTGGCAATTATGCATGCTTTTGGATTAGAGCCCTTTAGATGCCATCTAGATGTGTTATTGGCCTTGTTTTAGCATGTTAGAACTCTGTTTTTGGTCATTTAAGTCTTGCCATGTGTGGTTACATCAAATGTAGTTCAACACTTCATTGGCTTGCCTTGAATGCTTGGGTCATTTGTTGCATGTTTAGCCTATCTTGTTTGCATGGTTTGGCACCATGTTCTTGCATGATTTTCAGAGCTTAATGCATGCCATATGTCCATGATTGTTCCCTTTTAAGTGTGCTTAAAAGATGTCCTTTGATGCTTAAGTGTTTAGGCCTTAACACGTGCATGTGTGTATGTGTGTTTGGTCCCATTTTCTTAAACTTTGGCCACTGTTTTGGACCTAATATAGGGCTGCCCAAATTAGTGTAAGACCATCCTCTCATGTTATTGCACATATGCCTTGCATATCATCACATGTTTGCTCCATTTCACCTTGTGTTGCATACCATGTGTAATTGCATTTTGTTGCATTGCTTGAGTTGCATGATATGTTGTTGCATGTTTAGGTTGTAATACATTTGGCATGTATTCTGTCCTTTAGCCACTTAACATGTTGTTGCATGTTTGTGCATTGTCCATGTTCATGCTTGCATGCTTGCTCTCATGATCATATTGCATGCTAGTTTGCATGCCTAGGTTGCATTCTATCTAGCATGCATGCCTTGTCCCTTGATCAAGTGATAGGGAGTGGGCCTTTCTTTGTTTGTTTGCATTTCATTTGACATGAAAATGCACAACTTGGTTTCTTGGGCCATCATGCATGGAAATGCACGTTCGGTGGTCCGAGAGCCAAGAACTATGTCCCTTGGAGTCATACACATGATAAGGGGCTTGGTTGGTGCATACATGGCTTGAATCGCATTGCCATGCAAGGCTCTGTCCTCTGCTGCTATCAAACAGGTTCTGCAGGAACTTCTTGTCGATCGACTGCACAGAGTGCCGGCCGGCAATCAATGGGTGGCCGATGGATTCATCAACAGCCGATGACCACATCCCACTGCCGGTGGCAATTCTACTTAGCCGATGGTGTCTCCCAATGTCCAGGGAAGCAATTCAGAGACTTTGGCAGTCTTCAGAGGGGCAGAGCAGGGAAAACAGAGGCAGTCTATGCATGGCAGTGCGCTTCCGAGCAGGACCCGAGCATGCATTGCATTGGGCTCTCTTCCCGAGGCGGTTTACTGTTTTTCCTAGCTTAGTTAGTTTGTTAACTACTTAGGCAATTTGTAATATTTAATTAGCTTGTAGGTTAATTATCTGTAATATTTATTTGGTCCCCCCAGGCGAGGGCGAATCTGTAATAAGTGTGGGTGCGTATGTGTGCATGTCTTCCAATCCCCACTTCTTTCTTCCCTTTTATTTACCCGCTTATGATGTAGATTAGGGCATGTTTAAATTAGCATACCTTATGCTATGCATGCGTGCATCCATACATTTGTCTTACATGCACCGGGCTCGGCGCATCATGCTAACTGCATTTGTACTTCAATTCCAAATTGAATATGTGCATCAATTGATCGCATTTCACATGCCATGTTTAGGTTAGCCGAGCCTACCCTAATTACATCCTGTGTGTGTTGCATTAGTCAATTTGACATGAACTAGGACCATGCATGTTTGCTAACTAGTTTATTGTTTTGGCACGGAGTACGATGTAAGTATTTTCATGCTTCAGCATATCGCATGTGTGTGAATGCTATCATGACAGCATGCTTACCATGTGGCTAGATGCTTATGTGAGATAAACTGTTTAATTGCCTGTGGGTGAAGGTTGGATTGTCTGAGTTGGAAAAACTCGTTGAAATCCGTGTTTTAGCCTACTTGCGAGTAGCAAATTCCAAAGTGTTTTTTTAAGACAAACGGATATGCAATGCTTATTTCCAAATTAGGCAATCTAGTCTATACTTGTTTGCTGTGCGCATAACGTAGTAATTCTAGGCTAATAACCGGAATAAGAATACATAACGTTTTCAAAATCAGATATCACGGTTAGTAGAGGCCGGTCTTCGGACCGGGCGAGAGGGGTGCTCATAGCTGACCTTCCCAATCGTACCCAAGCTCCCGAGCCGAGGCAACTTTGGTGATGACGGACACGTGGCCTTTGGCACCGAGTCAGGGTTTCCTAAATTTCCCCATTAAAAATATTTAGGTGGCGACTCTGTATCTGGCAAAGCAGTCCATGTTTGGCACTTCTTTTCAAAAATCTATTTTCTCAAAACGATTTGCCGGATTTGGACTCTTTGGTTCAGATTTAGAACCGCAAACAAAATCGAGTCGAACTGTAGCGTGTAGCGCGGGGTCCCTCGCGGGCATGTTACACTATGTAATGAAGGGCCTAAAATAATTTATAAAATTATATTTTACTGATATTTGTTCAAATGTGACATCTTATTTATGCATCTTATTAAGTTTAGGCTAAAATTTATAAAAGAAGTAATAGTTGTTGTATTGAGTTTTATATATATATATATATATATATATTAGGAGTGCAAATAGTTCAGTTCGGTTGGAATTGAGAAAAAAATTAACATCAAATAAAACTTTTCGATTTTGTTGGTTGAGGAAAAGAAATGGATCGTGGTTTGATTTTTTTAGTTTTGTCGGTTTGATGTAGAAAAGGATTCACATGAGATTTTAATAAAATTTATTTTCTTTATTTATTTATTTATTTATTTTTATAAAAATGTGTGCAATCTCACATCAGGAATGGGAAAAAGAATTATGCAAGTTCTTGTATAAATGTTTTCCTCCCTAAATTATTACAAAACTTGTATGATTAGTCACTTATCTTTTGTAACGCCCCAAAATAATTACTATAAACCACCCACACTATTAATTACATAGTAACATGCAATGAAATAGTTATCTTCCATTAATCCTAATTACTTGTACGAAAGGGTAACATATGCAAGTATACATTCACAAGTCTAATTCTGAATCTATAACATATGTTACGACAAGAGATAAGAAAAGAAAATAAAATAAAACAGATAATAAATGCCCTAAAGGCTTACAACTTTCCAAGACAGTGCTTGGTTACATCAAAAGTGGAATTTAAGTCCAATACAGCTAAAGGCCCTTGGTCTGTACAAAACATATACAAAAATTAACAAAAATAAAGCTCTTGCTCTAAATCCTCCCAAGCTATTGCCTTAGCAGAGCCATATCATCAGCACCTGAAATATTTTTCCTACATAGGGTGAGCCAAAGGCCAGTAAAAATAATCCAACACAATATATGACTCTTAACAAAGCTATAAGGTGAATTCATATGCAATGCTTGTGCCAAAACATTTTTATATCTCTTTCCAAAACTATGCGATGTCAAATTAATATCATGATTCATAAATCCTTTCCTTCTCAGTAGAAAATAGGATAGTGAATCACACTCTGGAAATCTCAAAACCAATACAACCTTTCATAGAAATTTCGTCCACAGGAAATCGTGAAACCGACACCCATGCAAATGTAGGCTATACAAGCACTACTATTATCATTTTACGGATATTTCGTCTGCGGGATTAGTACCCATGTATACGCGCGGTTTTAGAACTTTCACCATGGACACTCAGGTCAACTTATTTCAACAAGGCAAAACATGTTTCCCAGATTCACCCCTTTTTCTTAAAAGACAAATATTTTCAATGTACAAGTGCGAGTTAATGCCCAATGCAAATGAATGAGAAAATGGTTTCAATTCTCCTAATTCACATTCAATTTCTACAACAATCATAGCTATCCTCCACCACTAGCTCAAAACAGGTATTTCTAAATAGATAAACAATTATCAGTAAAGATAAATTCTCCAAATTTTCAAGAGGTGAGTGATAATACATATCCAACTCCATTATCCTCATCAACATGATTCCAATTTCATAATTTCAATATCAATCTCATTAGTTATATAAAACCAACATTTAAGGCATTTAGGGCAAAACCCATTTCCTTTCCAAAATCAATCCCAAATATCAAAATCAACCATTTATTTCCAACTCAACATTATTTTCCACATCAAAATCATTTTCACAGATCCATTTGAAAAACCACTCTTTTGATTTTTACCGAAAACCATAGATTTGTTCCAAATCTTTCAAAATCTCAATATTTCTTAGAAATAACAAATAACTAAGTTAAAACTCATAAAAAGTGTGAAGATATCCCTACGTCAAGCTTGGAGAATGAGATAGTGATAGGAAACTCAAAGACGCCAAAAATCAACTTTGTTTCGATTAGAACGAAGCCCTTGCCGAACTCTACCTTTTTAACGAAAGGACACAGGTGAAAAATCGATGGATCTAGGTGGATTTGAGTAAAATAGATGAAATTTGGAGAGAGAATGAGAGAAATTAGGGTTTTGAAATGTTTAGAGAGGGAGAGACGTGGAAAAATGACTCAGAAAAGTGACTTTACGAACTGATATATGCGCAGCTGACTCGAGCGACCAGACATAAGTTTCACCGCTCGAGCGTAGAATACAAACTCTTAGTAGTTTTACAAACAGAAGACTGTCACTCAAGTGCAAGAAGCTTCATTCGGACAAAGAATACAAACTCCCAGTATTTTTGCAAACCTGCAAAAGTATTGGAGGTTCACAAAGACAACTAGAGCGCAAGAAGTGTTGCTCAAGCGAAGAAACAAAATTCTAAGCAACAACAGTTTGAAAAACAAGTTACCAACCTGTTCCAAATGTAACTAACACGTCCCAAAAGCCAAACTCAAAGAGATATAAGGGAAAGCAAGACATGGATAACTATATGAGACAGTGAAACCCGGATCCAAAACATCAAACGGGTCAGATCCAAACCAGAATCGCTATAATCTCCCCTTTTTAGGAATTTCATCCCCGAAATTTAAAATTAAACATCAAAACCATGTTCAAACCAATTATAACCATGATAGTAATTCAAATTCACCACAATGACCCATTCACCGGTCATTCCTCTTATAACAATGATAAACAAGTCTCCAACATTGAATATACAATTCACATTTCCAAACATATACAATGTTTATGTTACATTAACAAGACAAGATTCTCAATACAAGCTCAAATATCAATAAATAGGTATGGATACTTCTCACGGACTTCCAACTCACGTTTCCAAGTGGCCACTTCAACCCTGTGGTGTCGCCACAACACTTTTACCAAAGGAATCATCTTGCCACGTAAGACTTGGTCTCAAGTGTCTAAGACTCTAAATGGTCTCTTCTCATACGAAGCATCCTCATCAACCTTTAACTCAGTCCAATCCAACACGTGTGAAGGATTCGGCTCATACTTTCGAAGCATACAACTATGGAACACGTCATGAACCCTGAAAAGCTACAGTGGCTGTGAAGACCGAGTATGTCTCTAGTTTCGCTCTCTCTCGTTTTACCTTGAATTTACCCTAATAGAGTGTTGGGTCAATTTAGAGCCTTGTTAAGTGTTTGGGGTTTGTGTTGTCTGAAGGGTTTATCTCAATGTGATTTCCATTCACGTCCTTATTTGGTGTTGGAGTTTCTTTCTTCCGAGAAGTGCGGGATCAGGACCGGAGTGCCCGGGAGCGAAGCGGAATTTTTTCTAGGCTGCTGGGCCAGGGCCACACGTGCGGCGCCCTAGGCCGCACGTGCAGGGAGTGAGGCCGCACGTGTGGTGAAGATTGAGTAGCAGGAGTTTGCACACTGTCTAAAAAGCTCGTGCGGAGTGAGGTACGGAAGGGGGCACCGCACGTGCGGGGGTGTAGGCTACACGTGCGGAAGAGGCACACCGCACGTGCGGCCAACTAGGCAGCCCGAAACTCTGTTTTTATTCCACTTTTTGGCCGAATTGTATCTCATTTTGGGGCTTTCCTCTCTCATTCGAAACCCTATTTTCCTCATCCTTCTCTGTAGAAAACCCCCTCCAACACTAAAACTCTTTGATTCTTGCTATTCCTTGGATCTAGGTTCATCATCATCGTCGTCTCTCTCCCTCAAGCTTTGGAGACTAAAGGTTAGGGCTCCTCTTGGTGTAGTTTGAATTGAGGGAATCATCCATCAAAGCTAGGGTTTCATCTCTCCCTTCTTCATCGAACATTGAGGTATGGTTTCCTTTGAGTTATATATGTGTTTATGTAAGTTTTGGGTTGATTTTGCGAGCCCTTTTGGTCACTTCGAAAATGGGTTTGGGGTTCAAGAAGTGGATGATATTTGTAAAGTAAAATTTTATCTTGTATTATGTTTTTTAGATCTCCTTGAAATCGTGGGTAACATGAGTTGAGATTAAAGAGGAAAAATGAGATTTTGCAAAGAAGATGGAAAAGTTAGGGTTTTTTGTAAAGAACCTAGAAGATTGGTGGTTTTCTTTCGAAAATGTGGAAATCATTTATTGATTGTTTGTAATGTGATGATTTTCTTGACATATGGCAAATTGAGAACTATGTTGAACTTCTTAGTAAAGGTTAATGCATGTGTAATGATGAGTTGATCCATTGATTGAGATCCATAATATATGAACAATGGAATCATTTAATGTTCAAGGAATGTTCAAAAAGGGGCCTTGTAAATGACTAAGGCATTGAGGATGGTACAAATTATGGAAGGTTATCATAATGTTATTGCATTGAATTGAACTTGTAGGATATATTTGATTCGTGCCACAAAAAGAAAAAGAATGGGTTTTTGTAAGTGGTATTTGTGGCATGGATGGGATACTTGAATTTAGAAGGATGTTATGAAAAGCTTGGGCTTCATTTGCATTACACACATTTTCAATTGAATATATATTTATATATATTGCATCTTAAATTGTGTTGAGAATGTTGTGTTGAGAAAAGAACCATGTGAACGAAAACAATTAAAAAGTTATGGGGTAAATACGTTGGTAAGTCCGGATAGGAGGTGTAGATGAATTTGATAAGTTGGCCTGAGTGTCTGTGGTGAAAAACCAGAAACCCGCACAGATAGGTGTCGAGCCTTCCGGTTAATACCGGTAAAAATGACAACTTGGTAGTGCTTGTATAGTCTACCTACAGACACCAACCTAGGGATTACCAGAGTCATATCTACCACCCCTTATGATATAATTGAAAGTTTGGAATCGACGAGATTGCAAAATGTTATTGAAAACATTGTGATTTTCAGTAAGCAATGACATGTGATTATTTTGAAAATGGCATCGCATAGTATTTACACTTAGCATTAAATGTTGGAAGTCTTGCATAACATATATACTTTGTTAGGTTTCTTTACTGGGCTTTAATGCTCACACCCAGTGGGAATTTGGTGCAGGTAAAGATGTGGTGATCCCGCCGAGTTGAGGGCGAGGGTGTACTTTTGTGAAGAGTAGATTACTCTTTTGTTTTGTTGTAAACTTTTATAAGCCAAGGGCTAAACATGTTTGGGTCCGACAGACCATTTTGTGTAACCAGGCTATTGCCTTGGAAGATGTAAGCCCTTGAGGGCGTTTCAAGTTCTTGGAACTAAATGTTTCACATGCTATGGATTCATGTGTTTTCTTACCATTGAATGTATAAATTGCATGTGAAACTTTTGTATAAACTTTGGTGATTAATGGTATAGAGGTTGGAGGAAGATTATTTCTATCTTTGAATGTGGTTTTGACGTATTTAATATGTTGGAATTATTTCAGGCCGTTACAACTTGGTATCAGAGCTACCGGGTTTGAATACTTGGGGCTCGCGGGAATTGGTTGTTATACCACAATGGGTTCATTTCGCATGATTAGGAAGTGTTTTGTTTATTTGTGATTATGTGATAGCATGCTTATGTAACTAGATGGTTATGGGATTGGACTTTTGGGATGTTATTTGCACCTATTAGATTCCTTGAGGTCTTTTTAGAAGGGTACTTGATCAATACTTATTCTACTAAGAATTCTTGGTTTCTCATAGGACGAATCTCATCACTAAAGGATAACTCATATGTGTTTATGTGACTACGTGCTTATGTGGAGTGAATTAAATTGTTTGTGTGGTATAATATATATATGATTGTTATAGTTTGACATGTGAGGCAAGTTGCGAGCACATTTGGAATCATGTGCTAAATTATGTACCTTGTTCCTTAATTAGGATGTTAGGAAGGGTTCAAGGTCGTGGTAGTAGAGGTGGACGACGTGGTAGGGGCCGCCGAGGTGTGCATGGGGTACTGGTCCATGAGGTACCGATGTAAGAAGAGGGTGTAGGCCAAGCTAATATGGCCGAGTAAGTGGGGCAAGCAGAATTACCAGGGCAAGCGGGCCAAGCCGCAATGGGGGCCCTAGCCCGAGAAATGGCGGGGGCATTGAGGGAGTCCATGAATATTTTGAGGGCGGAGAACGAAGCTAGGGAGAACGCCGTAGAGACAAAGGCGAGCTTCCTCATGAGGGAGTTTTTGCGGGCCAAACCAGATGAATTCCATGGTGACACTGAGCCAAAGAAAGTAAATGAATGGCTTGAACAGACTGTGAAGACCTTTGAGATGCTTCACATTGAGGACAGTGAGCTTAGAGTGACTCTTGCGAGTTACTATCTCAAGGAGGATGCGGGCCAATGGTGGAAGTATGCCAAGGGTCGTACTGAACCAACATGGGAGGCATTTGTAGTGGCCTTCCAAGACAAGTATACCTCCCATTGCTAGGGAGAGGTTGAGAAAGGAGTTCCAAGACCTAAAGCAACTTAACATGTCTGTGGCTGAGTTTGAAGCGGCCTTTCTAGTTTGTCCCGGTTTGCACCAGAGTTGGTAGTGACGGAAAAGCGCCGTTGCATTGAGTTTGAGAAGAAGCTTAGAACCAAGATCTTGTTCAAGGTTGCCAGGAACATGATTCGAAATTAAAATCGCCTTGTGGAGGCGGCCGCACATGTGGAGATTACCGTGGAGGCCGAGGAGGAGAGACTTCAAAATTCGAAGTCTAGGGCCAAGGGTCACATGGAGACTATAGGCCCAACAAGAAGAGCAGAAACACCTTTTCTTCCCAGTCTCAGCCGTAGCAGTCTAGATCTACGTTTCCCTTACCTAGTACGGGTCCGGGAAAGAGTGCACAGAGTGGGTTTTCTTGCTTCAAGTGTGGCCAATCAGGTCACAAGGCCTTTGCATGTCTGCAAAAGGAAGGAGGACAACAGATGTTGCCACCACCACCACCTAACCGATCTTAGAATCAGTCTCAGAGTAGGGGTCAGGGGCCCACTTGC
Source organism: Camellia japonica (assembly GCA_030407325.1). Lineage (NCBI taxonomy): Eukaryota > Viridiplantae > Streptophyta > Magnoliopsida > Ericales > Theaceae > Camellia > Camellia japonica. Next base: position 100,502,367 of record JAPPVO010000031.1, read on the forward strand.
TACCAGTGCGTTCAGTTAGGGCACATAAAGAGAGCTTGCCCGCAATTGGGAGGCGCATCTGGTGCATCGGGGTCGAGGTAGACTCAGAGCCACCAGCAGGCTCACTCAGCTCAGACTTCACGAGTTCATCAAGGAGCCGCTTCAGCTCAGTCTGTGCAGCAGGCCTATACTCCGAGGGAAGAGCAGGTTGATCAGAGGCCACGGAGGCACGTGTATGCTGTTATCGCGCCAGAGTAGTTGCTGGGGTCCTCAGTTGTGAGAGGTATTTTTGTTATGGGTAATTATTTGGCTAATGTGTTGATAGACACGAGTGCATCTCATTCATTCATATTTGCTGCATTCGCATCTGCATTGGGGTTAGAAGTGGCATAGTTAGCGTCTCCATTCAGAGTTGAGTCACCGGTTGGGGGTATAGTTGACTTAGATCGGGGGTGTCGCAATTGTGAGATAGAGGTTGCCAGGCATAGGCTTCCATTTGCTTTTGTGCTATTAGTCATGTCCAGTTTTGATGTCATTCTAGGCATGGATTGGTTGTCTTCATATCGGGCAGTGATTGACTGTTCTTGTCGGAGGGTCACAGTGTGCACCTCGAGTGGGGGTTGTTTTTGCTTTCTGGGGGATAGGGTTGATCGGGTCTTATCGCTAGTAATTGATCCTCGTAGTAGGAATGAGCTTAGTGGTCTTCTTGCTGCTCTCTTGGCTAATGAGAGTGATGGGACTCGAGTTGAGTTGCCAAGGGTAGTTTGTGAATACTCGGACGTGTTTCCTGAGGACCTTACCAGTTTGCCGCCCCACCGGGAGATTGAGTTCACCATTGACTTAGTGCCTGGAACGACACCAATTTCTATGGCGCCGTATAGATTTGCACTAGCGGAGTTGCATGAGTTAAAGATTCAACTCCAAGAGCTTCTGACAAGGGCTTCATTCGCCCTAGTATGTCACCTTGGGAAGCGTCGACTCTCTTTGCGAAGAAGAAGGATAGGTCATTGCGGTTGTGTATCGACTACCGTAAATTGAATCAACTTACTGTCAAGAACAAATATCCTTTACCTAGAATAGATGACTTGTTTGATCAACTTAGAGGGTCTTGTTGCTTTTCAAAGATAGATTTGAGGTCGGGGTACCATTAGTTAAGAGTCCAGGAGGAGGACATCCAGAAAACGGCCTTTCGTACGAGTTATGGCCACTATGAGTTCCTTGTAATGCCATTTGGGTTGACTAATGCACCAACTTCTTTCATGGATTTGATGAACCAAATTTTTAGGGAGTACTTGGATCATTTTGTGGTCGTTTTTGTAGACGACATTCTAATTTATTCAACTTCCGAGGAAGAACACGAGGCTTACTTGAGATTAGTACTTGATTTGCTTAGAAAACATCAATTGTATGCCAAGTTTGAGAAGTGCAACTTTTGGCTCACCGAGGTGAAATTTTTGGGCCATGTAGTGTCAAGTGAGGGAGTAACCATAGATTCGTCAAAGATAGATTCGGTACAAGACTGGGAGCAACCTAAGAATGTTTTTGAGATCCGGAGTTTCTTAGGATTTGTGGGGTACTATCGGCATTTTGTGAGGGATTTCTCTAGATTAGCCGTGCCCTTGACTAGGTTGACCAGAAAGGGGGTTAAGTTTGTGTGAAGTGAAGCTTGTGAGAAGTCCTTCCAAGAGCTTAAAACTAGAATGACTACAGCACCGGTGTTAATAATTTCGAAAAGGGGTTTGGGTTATACTGTCTTTTGTGATACGTCTCGGGATGGGCTTGGTTGTGTTTTGATGCATGGGGGCAAGGTTGTAGCCTACGGTTCGCAGTAACTGAAAACTCATGAGAAGAATTACCCGACCCACGACATAGAACTAGCAGCGGTAGTGTTTGCCTTGAAAATTTGGAGGCATTACCTATATGGTGAAAAGTTTGAAGTTTTCTCCGATCACAAGAGCTTGAATTATTTATTTTCCCAAAAAGATTTGAATTTACGTCAACGGAGGTGGATGGAGTTTTTAGAAGACTATGATTTCGAGTTACACTATCACCCGGGGAAGGCCAATGTGGTAGCCGACGCCTTAAGTCAAAAAAACCGTGAGTAGTTTGGCTAGTGTGACCATTCGGGAATGGGTTATGTTGGGTGAAGTCGGCAAGTTTGAATTGCAATTGGGTGACACCGAAGATGGTGCAACATTGTTTACTTTGAGTGCTCAACCTATCTTAATTAACAAAGTCATAGAAGCACAACAAGGGGACCACGAAGTAGAGTTAATTCGTGGTAGAATCTCTAATGGGAAGGAAGAGAAGGGTTTGAACATTCACTCAGATCAGAGTGTACATTACCCAGATCGTCTGTTTGTGCCTGAATCTTGTAGAGAGGAAGTGCTTTGAGAGTTCCATCACTCACGCCTTGCGGTACATCCGGGAGATACCAAAATGTATCGTGACCTTAGTCGTTAGTTTTGGTGGAGGGTATGAAGAGAGATGTCACATCCTTCGTGTTGAAGTGCCTTACTTGTCAGCAAGTGAAGGCCGAACATTAAAGACCAGTGGGTTTGTTATAACCCTTGCCAATAGCCGAGTGGAAGTGGGAGCACGTTACCATGGACTTCGTAGTTGGGCTTCCTAGAACACAACGGGGCAATGATGCCATTTGGGTAATTGTTGATAGGTTGACTAAGTCCACACATTTTATTCCAATGCATACAAGCATCTCAATTGAGCACTTGGCAGAGTTGTTTGTTAGAGAGATAGTTCGACTTCATGGGGTTCTGGTAACCATTGTGTCAAATAGGGATTCTCGTTTTACCACCAGGTTGTGGCAAAGCCTTCAAGGGGCATTGGGAACCAAGTTGACTTTTAGCACCACTTATCACCCTCAAACCGATGGGCAGTCGGAACGCACCATTCAAATTTTGGAGGACATGCTTAAGCTTGTGTCCTAGATTTCAAGGGGTCTTGGGAGAGGCACTTACCGTTGATTGAATTCGCCTACAACAATAGTTATCAAGCTAGTATTGAGACGGCACCATTTGAGGCCTTGTACAGTCGACCTTGTAGATCACTAGTTTGTTAGGCCGAGGTGGGGGATGCACCATTGTTGGGTCTGGAAATTGTTAGGGAGACAACCGAAAAAGTTGCTCTCATTCGCAAGAGATTAGCCACGGCTCAAAGCGGACAGAAAAGTTATGCCGATAAGAGGAGACGACCCTTATCTTTCGAAGTAGGTGACCATGTCTTCCTTAAGATCTTACCTAGACAGGGCTTGATGAGGTTTGATAACAATGAGAAGTTGTCTCTGAGGTTTATTGGACCTTCCAAGATATTGGAGAGAATAGGGGAAGTGGCATACTAGTTAGCCTTCCCGCCACAACTTTCGAGGGTTCACAATGTGTTTCATGTGTCCATGCTTAGGAAGTACGAACCCGACCCTTCTCATGTGTTGGATTGGGTTGATTTGGAGGTAGATGTGGATGCCTCTTACAAGGAGTGACAAGTTCAAATCTTAGACACCCGAGAACAAGTGTTACGAGGCAAAACCAAACCGTTAGTGAAGGTGTTGTGGAGACACCATGGGGTTGAGGAAGTGACTTGGGAACGGGAAGCGGAGGTCCACTTCAAGTATCCAGATTTATTTGAGCATGCCTAATTGTTTTATTTTAAATGTAATGCCCCCCCTAGTGATGAAGGGGATAATGCTAAATTGTTGATCACATGTTGTCGTATGTGCTATTAGATTGAGCATGAGCTTATGGAAGAATGATATTTTGTTATAGATGTTTTATCTCATGTTTCTAATTTGAGCAATTGTTGTTTTGATGGAATGATAATGAAGAGAAAGATAAATGTGGGTTGACATAAATGTTGCAACATGGAAATGTGGTTAAACATGATTATTGTTGTTAGGACACTCTTGTTTGGTGAGTTTATTTAATTTCGGAGAGTTTGTTCAAATTTCAGGGACGAAATTTTCTATGGTGGGGAGGCTGTGAAGACCGAGTATGTCTCCAGTTTCGCTCTCTCTCGTTTAACCTTGAATTTACCATAATAGAGTGTCGGGTCAATTTGGAGCCTTGTTGAGTGTTTGGGGTTTGTGTTGTCCGGAGGGTTTATCTCAATGTGATTTCTATTTACGTCCTTATTTGTTGTTGGAGTTGCTTTCTTCCAAGAAGGGGTCAGGTCCGGAGTGCCAGGGAGCGAAGCGGAATTTTTTCTGGCCTGTTGGGCCAGGGCCGTACGTGCGGGGTGGGGCCGCGCGTGCGGGGAGTGAGGCCACACGTGCAGTGAAGGTTGAGCAGCAGGGGTTTGCACACTGTCTACAAAGCTCGTGCGGAGTGAGGTGCGGAAGGGGGCACCGCACGTGCGGGGGTGTAGGCCGCAAGTGTGGGGAGGCACACCGTACGTGCGGGAAGGGCGCCGCACATATGGCCAACTAGGCAGCCCAAACTCTGTTTTTATTCCACTTTTTGGCCGAATTGTATCTCATTTTGGGGCTTTCCTCTCTCATTCTAAACCCTATTTTCCTCCTCCTTCTCTCTAGAAAACCCCCTCCAACACTAAAACTCTTTGATTCTTGCTATTCCTTGGATCTAGGTTCATCATCATCATCGTCTCTCTCCCTCAAGCTTTGGAGACTAAAGGTTAGGGCTCCTCTTGGTGTAGTTGGAATTAAGGGAATCATCCATCAAAGCTAGGGTTCATCTCCCCCTTCTTCATCAAACACTGAGGTAGGGTTTCCTTTGAGTTATATATGTGTTTATGTAAGTTTTGGGTTGATTTTGTGAGCTCCTTTTGGTCACTTCAAAAATGGGTTTGGGGTTCAAGAAGTGGATGGTATTTGTAAAGTAAAATTTTATCTTGTATTATTTTTTTTAGATCTCCTTGAAATCGTGGGTAACATGGGTTGAGATTAAAGAGGAAAAATGAGATTTTGCAAAGAAGATGGAAAAGTTAGGGTTTTTTGTAAAGAACCTAGAAGATTAGGTGTTTTCTTTTGAAAATGTGGAAATCATTTATTGATTGTTTGTAATGTGATGATTTTCTTGACATATGGCAAATTGAGAACTATATTAAACTTCTTAGTAAAGGTTAATGCATGTGTAATGATGAGTTGATCCATTGATTGAGATCCATATACTATGAACAATGGAATCATTAATGTTCAAGGATATTACAAAAGGGGCCTTGTAATGACTAAGGCATTGAGGATGGTACAAATTATGGAAGGTTATCATATGTTATTGCATTGAATTGAACATGTAGTATTTTATTGATTCATGACACAAGAAGAAAAAGAAATGGGTTTTGTAGTGGTATTGTGGCAAGGATGGGATACTTGAATTTAGAAGGATGTTATGAAAGCTTGGGCTTCATTTGCATTACACACATTTTCAATTGAATATACATATATATTGCATCTTAAATTGTGTTAAGAATGTTGTGTTGAGAAAAGAATACTGTATCAAAAACAATTGAAAAGTTATGGGGTAAATACGTTGGTAAGTCCGGATAGGAGGTGTAGATGAATTTGATAAGTTGGCCTGAGTGTCCGTGTGAAAGACCAAAAACCCGCACGGATAGGTGTCGAGCCTTCAATTAATACCGGTAAAAATTACAACTTGGTAGTGCTTGTATAGTCTACCTGCAGACACCAACCTGGGATTACTAGAGTCGTATCTACCACCCCTTATGATTAAATTGAAAGTTTGGAATCGACGAGATTGCAAAATGTTATTGAAAACATTGTGATTTTCAAGTAAAGCATGACATGTGATTATTTTGAAAATGGCATCGCATAGTATTTACACTTGCATTAAATGTTGGAAGTCTTGCATAAACATATATACTTTGTTAAGGTTTCTCTACTGGGCTTTATGCTCACCCCGGTGAGATTTTGGTGCAGGTAAAGATGTGGTGATCCCGCCGAGTTGAGGGCGAGGGTGTACTTTTGTGAAGAGTAGATTACTCTTTTGTTTTGTTGCAAACTTTTGTAAGCCAAGGGCTAAACATGTTTGGGTTTGAGAGACCATTTTGTTTAACTGAGCTATTGCCTTGGAAGATGTAAGGCCTTAAGGGCGTTTCATGTTCTTGGCACTAAATGTTTCACATGCTATAGATTCATTTGTTTTCTTCCCTTGAATGTATAAATTGCATGTGAAACTTTTGTATAAACTTTGGTGATTAATGGTATAGAGGTTGGAGGAAGATTATTTCTATCTTTGAATGTGGTTTTAACGTATTTAATATGTTGGAATTATTTCAGGCGTTACAGCGGCAAGGCCAAACGATAAGCTACCTCTCTAATCCGCTATAGGATCTCAAAAGGTCCAATAAACCTAGGAGACAACTTCCTGCTCTTCCCAAACCTCATCAAACCCCGTCTAGGTGATATTTTCAAGAAAACGTGGTCTCCCACCTTAAAGGATAATAGTCTCCTCCTACGGTTGGCATAGCTCTTTTGACAACTTTGAATCGTAACCAACCTCTTACGGATAATGTAATTTTCTCCATCGTTTCTCGGACCAACTATGGACCTAACATAGGTGCATCACCCACCTCGGCCTAACATATAGGAAATCTACATTGTCGGCCACACAAGGCCTCAAACGATGCCATACCAATACTCGACTGGAAATAGTTATTATAGGCAAACTCCACTAAAAGCAAGTGTCTCTCCTACGACCCCTTAAAGTTAAGAACACAACTTTGAAGAATATCTTCTAGGATTAATGATAGGCGGTACTAAAAGTCAACCTAGTGCCCAAGGCATTCTGCAGGCTCTACCATAACCGAGCCGTAAAACGCAGATCTCTATATGAGATAATAGTCACAGGGACCCCATGAAGTCGAACAATGTCCCTAATGTAAAGGTTGGCTAAATAATCTACCGAGTCATTCGTGCGCATAAGTACAAAGTGCACTAACTTGGTCAATCGATAAACCACCACCCAAATGGCGTCATTACCTCGTTGAGTCCTCGGAAGGCCCACAACAAAATCCATTGTGACATGTTCTCACTTCCACTCGGCTATAGGCAAGGGTTGCAACAAACCCACTGGTCTCTGATGCTCGGCCTTCACTTGTTGGCAAGTAAGGCACTTTAATACAAACACAGCTATGTCCTTCTTCATCCCATTCTGCCAAAACTAATGACTAAGGTCGTAATACATCTTTTTGCCTCCCGGATGCACTGATGGTGAAACTCTCGGAGTACCTCCTCTCGACAAGACTTCGACACAAAAAGGCGGTCAAGGTATTTAATACTCAACCTAGAATATGTGTCCAAGCCCTTCTCTAATTTTAGTTACAATTTTTTCAGTATTGTGAAAAAGTAGTTAGAATTATATAATAGTTGAATTTGAATCAATTGTTTTTTTTTTTTTTTTCCCTTTTTTTGTAAGCACCTAAAGTTAAATTTATTGATTTTTTTTAATTATCGTTAGAAAAGTTACTTTTGGCTATTTAAGCTAAAAAAATTACCATTTTATTTCGTCCTATTTAGATGACAAATAAAAAAAATAGGGAAATTTCCATTTTTACAACTTCTAAAAATCTCATATCCTACTTTATTTTGTCTTTAGTGAAAATTTTTAATTTTCAATTCAAATGCATTAATTTTTTTAGCAACAACTTTATTCTAAAAAGGTAAAGGAGTTACTAAAAAAATAATTGTCAAACTAGTCCTAAATGACCAAACAGCAATTCTATATGTACAAAACAATTAAATCTCATAATAGGTCACACAATACTCATAAGGGTGTTTATTTCACAATGAAACTTATCACTTGCAAGTATTATGTGATTCATTATGTTAAAATATCTAAGAGAGAGAAAAAAAACAATATTATATTATGCGTATATTCAATATTATGTACCTTACAATACAATGAAGATGCCTCTATATAGGCAAGGTAAGAGTAAGCAACAAGAAAGTTATAGAAATATCCTAATATGGTAAACTTAATTACAACATCTAATAGATATAGTGAATATATATATTAGATTCACTAACAGCCTTCCTCAAACTAAAGGTGGTTGCAAAGAGACCAACTATAGTTTGGAAAGAGAAACTAGAGAAAATAAAATAAAATGAAATAATAATGCTGGAAAACAATTTATGGTCATGCCAAACCATTGTAGGAGCAGCCGAGGCTAATGCCGGAAGACAGTGTATGGTCATGTTAGACCATTGTAATAGCAAGGCTGGAGCTAATGCAAGGAGATAGTTGTAATCGTGTCGGACCATTGTAGAGATTGGCTAGAGCTAATGCTGGAAGACAATTTTTGGTGAGGTCGTACCAGACTGTTGAAGAAACTAGCCGGAGTTAATACTGGGAGACAGTTTTTGGTGAGGTTGTGCTAGACTGTCAAAGAAGAAGCTGGGAGCAGATGTCTAAACCGGAAAGGAACCATGTGCACCAAAAGGCGGCTTGGATAATGAGTCAAGGGGGCCGCTTAGAGAGTGCACCAAGGGGGCGACTTAAGGAGTGCGTCAAGGGGGTGGCTTAGGTGGTTCGCATAGTATAACCATGCTCACCATGATATAGGTATAATATCCTCCCTCAAACTCAAATAGGTTTGAAGATAAAAACCTAGTTGAGGTTAAAGCAGAGGGAAAGACAGAGTGGAGAGCTGAAGAGGAACTTTGGCCGGTGATAAAGGAACATTAAGAAACCAGTGACCAGAGAAGGAAATCACCATGAAGTGATATTGGAAGGAAAATATGGTAGCGGAATGGGTTAAGGTCCGACGGGTGGCCAAGGCAAGGTTGTCACCCGCTGGTAAAGCGAAGAACACGAAGAGCATAACCTATAGATCTGATACCATGTTACGATATCTAAGAGAAAGAGAAAGAGAGTATTATATATATTATGTTTATATTCAATATTATGTATCGTACAATACAATGAAGATGTCTATATATAGGTAAGGTAAGAGTGGGCAACAAGAAAGTTATGAAAATATCTTGATATGGTAAAACCTAATTACAACATCTAATATATATACTAAATATATATATATATATTTGATCAACTAAAGAAACTTCATTGATGATGAAAACTATACAAGAGTATAGAATACACTAATAAAGGAAAAAACAAAAACAGTGCACAAGCATCACAGCAAGCCACTACAGATCACAACAATGTTAACACTGCAAGGCACACCAACTTATATGACATACCAACAAGGCAACAACCACAACAGCTACAGAACAAAGCTTACCAACCTATCCTCAGTCAGACAAAATTAAAACCAACCATTACAATGTTTGAGACAAGGTCATGAACAAAAAAATGGACACCTTTCAAACTTGATTTCGCCCACATTGCCCCCTTTACCTTCACAAGCTCCTCAACTTCAACAAAGTTTGATATGTGGTCATTAAATACATGCACATTCCTTACGTTCCAAATAGACCACAACATGGCAAAAGGTAATATCTCTGCAATTCTAATTTTCTAAACTTTATCCCCATCCACCAATTCAATAGGCCCTCTACATTTGCAAGTGTAACCCAACTAATTCCCCACCCATCCAGCAGGGCTTACCACATCTTCCATACTTGTGGGCAGTGAATCAACACATGAGACCCTGTTTCCACCTCAGATTTACAAAAAGGGTACATAGTATCTTCACTACATCTAATGACCCCAATGTTGTGTAACAAACCTGTTGTTTTGACCCTACCTTTCCAAGCTAACCAACCAAAGAATTGTGCTTTTGGTGGAGCTGCATTTTGCCACATCTTCTTAGCTACTTTCAGCCTAGGTCCACAATTGGCTTCACACTAATTCCTGACTGATGCAACAGAAAAAAGACCTGAAGAAGAAGCTTTCCAAGACAAGTTATCAGGGCTATTTAAACTAAGATCTGGTACATTTGACAGCCAGCCTTCTAATTTAGTAACCTCCTCCTCTTTGCAAGCTAGAAGAGTCCTTCTAAAATTAAACACCCAATCCCCAGATCTCTGTCTTCTTTGAACAAAATCCTTCAAGGTTCCTTCCTTATCCGTAGATAAGCTATACAACCTAGGAAATTCTTTCTTAATTTGAATGTTCATATGCCACTTGTCAGACCAGAAAAGAATTCTACAACCATCCCCAATCCTTATCTTTATATTACTTACATAAAAATCATGAAGGGAAGAGTTAGACCTCACTACTTGCAATATGTCACTCCATATCCTGGATACCTTCCTATCTTGTTCAGAATTCCAATTAGGTAACCATTTTCCCCCTTGTGATCCATACTTGCTAATTAACACTTGTTTCCACAAAGCTTTGTCATCCACCCCATACCTCCACCACTATTTCAATAACAAAGCCTCATTAACTTCCCTAATTCTCCTAATGCCCAACCCTCCTTACTCTTTTGATATTGACACATCCCCCATATGCATCTTTCTCTTTAGATCCGAACCCCCTCCAAAGAGAAGAAGCCTAGAACCTATCAATCACCTTGGCCAATCCTTTTGGAATTAAAAATAAAGACAGAGAATAACATGGTCAATTTGACAATACCGACCTTATCAAAGTCAGGCTACTAGCAAAAGACAAAAGTTTTCTCTTCCATGATGCCAACTTGAACCTGATCTTATCAACCACTGGTTTCCAAGTCCTCCTGTTTCTCAGGCTAGCACCAAGAGGAAAACCTAAATACTTTAGAGGTAGTTTTTGACTTGAACAATTCAGAACAGAGGCAAACTCCTGGATCTTCTCATCAGACACTTCCACACTACACACTACATTCTTGTGAAAATTAATCTTAAGCCTTGATATCACTTCAAAACATTTAAGAATCCTTTTAATAACTATAATTTCCTCTTTCACAGTTTCATAAAAAATTATAGTATTGTCTGCAAACTGAAGACGAGAAAGTTTCAACACAGATGGCTCAATAGAAGCACCTTTTAACAACCCTATCTCCTTTGCCCTTTCTAATAGAATGTTGAGCCCTTCAAGTGCTATGTTAAAAAGAAAAGGTGAGAGGGATCACCTTACCTAATCCATTTATGAGGAGAAAACTCATATGTTAGAGTCCCATTCACTAATACTAAAACTCTTGCTTTGGTTACACTAGAAACCATCCATTTCTTCCATTTATCACCTAACCCAATGTTGGACATCATAGAAAACAGATAGTTCCATTTCACAGAGTTATAGGCCTTCTCAAAGTCAACTTTCAAAACAACTCCCTTCTTTTTTGTCTTCTTCCACTAGTTAACCACCTCATTTGCAATCATTATCCAATAAAAAAATATTTCTATCTCCTAGAAATGCTGATTGTACTTCACTAATTACATCTGGTAATACCTTTCTAATTCTTCTTGAGAGCAATTTAGTCAATATTTTATAAGCAGAACTAACCAAACTAATCAGCATATAATAACTCAAACGATTGGGACTATCCTTTTCAGGAATCAAAGTTATAAATGAACAATTCAAGCCTCCCACAATCATTGATTAGAATGAAATTCCTTCACAAGTTGAATCACCTCACCCTTCATGAACTTCCAGTAGTTCTAAATGCATGACAAATTAAACCCATCTTGCCCAGGTGCTTTGTTTCCATCACAATTCTTAACTACTTCTCAAACTCCATATCAGAGAACTCAACTTCAAGTATCTCCACAACATTTGATTTGCTCACTATTGGCATAAACCTACTAACTTTGGTCCTGATACATAGTCTTCTTTGAACAACATAGAAAAGTTCCTTAACACTTCCCATTTCATTTGATCAGGCGCCTCAACTCTAAATCCATCAACCTCTAGTAAATCCACCAGCTTTTTGGTGAATCTTTTGTTAGCCATTAGATGGAAAAACCATGTGTTTTTTTCTCCATTTAATGTTCATTCCAATCTTGACTTCTGCAACTACACCCTCTCTTCCCCCCCCCCCTCAAATTCCAAACCAAACTTCTAACCTCCCTTCTCCTTGACACCTTCTGTCGTAGTAATTCTCTTGATTCATCCCTTAAATCAAAATCATGTAATTCATCCTCTGCCATCTTAAGCTGGTGACCCTTTCATTTTTTTAGATCACTCTTCAAAGAGTTCAGTTACCTTACAAATCTTTACGCAGCCCAGCCATCAATCTTTAAGTTTGCCCAAGATTTCTATACTGTTTTAAGGAAATTAGGATGTAGGGTCCAAGCATTCAAGAATCTAAATGGTGTAGGACCCCAATTCCTATTATCCTCCCCAAGTAATATAGTGCAATGATATTATACATCCCTAGGCAAACCCCACAATGGAAACTTAAACTTCTCCAGCCACCTAGGATCAATTAAGAATCTATCAATCCTACTCCACCTCTCCCCATCAAGTGAATTGCACCATGCAAAGCTTCTCCCTACCATTGGTAAATCATCCAATTCCATTTTTTTCAATTAAGTTACCAAACTTTCTCATCCCCTTATCTCTTTTCTATATAGTCCTCTTCTCTCAGATAAATGCTTGATTTCATTAAAATCCCCTCCAACACACCAAGGTTTTTGAAAATCATTTTTAATCCTAACAAGTCTATCCCACAACTTACCTCTACTATTAACATCATTGGGTGCGTAAATGTTTGAAATCACACACTCAAAAAGATCAAAAGTCATACCTAAGAGCACTATGAAATGCTTGCCGCAGCAACACTCTTAACACCATGAAAATTTCAGGGTTCCAAATACACAATAAGCCCCCAGCACTCCCCAAATATATATCATATTCACTAACGCATTCTAAGATCTGTTTTTATGCAAGTATTTTTTTTATGGATAAATTGGTTACCAATCTCCACGTTGAGTCTCAGCTAACATAGACTGACGATATTTCTCCCTGGCCTAGCTAGTTTACCCAACCTAATTATAAAACATGTTTATCCATGTTTCTTTCAATAGAATTATGATTATGAAATCCCAACAAAATAGCTCGTTGTAGACACCCCATTTTTGACCGTCCTCAAGACTTGGACGTCACTGCTTGAACACTTGGTGATCATCCATATTTGTGTTTGTCTTGAGTTCCCGGAGGTCTCGGCCATGCGCCTTGCCTTAGGATCTCTCGACTCGACTGTTTTGTGTCTGGTTTTGCACCAAACACTTGTGTTTTGCCTTTGAGGGGCAGGGAATGGCTTGTTGGTCATCTCCACACATCACCGGCCATGGCTTGAGGCCACCGGCCATTGGTTTGTTGCCACCGGCCAAATGTTTGGCAGACCGGCACCTTTTGTAGTCGACCGACCATCTATTTTGGTCAAATTGCATTTTTGGCCAGCTGACCACTGTGCATCTGCTTTTGCAGATATTTTTATGCCAGCTGTGCTAGCTGGCATACACCTTTGCTCCCCTCCATACACGCGTATGGAGGGATTTCCCTCTTAACTAGCATGCTTTGGAAGCTTTGCAAGAGGGATTGTCTATAAGAGGGAGCCTCTTCTCCCTCCATTAGGGTTAGACAAAAAATACAGAGGGAGCTCTGAATTAGGGTTTACGTAGTTGTAGCTATTCTATCTCTATTTCTCCATCTCTTTTGCTCTAAGTGTGTTTTAGTCTTACTATTGCACACAAACACCTAGTGTTACACCTTCTCTTGGTTACTGAGGTGCTGAAGGGCTGTTCTTGGTGTTCTTGAGTGGATTCAAGCTTGAAGAACCAGCTGGAGCATTGTTTGTGAAGAGGGTCATCAAGGGTAAGAACTTCACCCTTTATTTCCCATTTTTGCATAGCTTTTTAACCAATCTTGCAACTGTTTTTAGACTTTGTATATAACTAATAAAAGTCTTGATTTTGAGTGCTTTAAATAGTTGTTTAAGAGTGTTTTGTTGTTTGGGGTTGTTTGACTCCTCATAGGGCGTGTTTGGCCCCATTTTTGTGCTATTTTGGTGAGCTCTGGGACCACTTTGTTTGGGCCTCCTCACCACTGAAATCTTGAGGGATTTCAGTGGTGAGGATGGTACCTTAAGGTCCTAAGAAGGAGAGGGCCACCCCCTCTCCTTGTTGTCCTTGAAACGGACCTTTTTAAGCCTCATTAGTGAGCACCTTGTTTAAGTGTATGATGGCCATGCCTTAGCTGTTATTTGTGCTTATTACGACATAATATAGCTTTGTTTTTACTTGGTTTAGGTACACCATGTTTGCTTAGCATATGTGTCTTGTAATGACATGAATTGCCTTAACATGCTTTGTGCTTTGAGCCTTGTTCTAGCATGTTTTTGGCCAAGCTTGGTGAAGCTTTTATGCTTGTTTGATGTGTTAGAGGTCTGTTTTTGGTCATTTGAGCTGTCCATGCTTTGCTTTGTATAGCTACCATGCAAACTCTCTTGTATGCCTTGAGCATTGACCCCTCTAGCATGCCATCATTGCATCATTTCAGTGGTTTGGAACCACTTGTCATGTTATTTCAGTCCTCATGGTTTGCTCGTATGCTTGCATTTGATGCCCCTTTCATTCTTTAAAAGGTTGGTGTTTCTTGCTCCATGTTTGTGCCATTGTGTATGCCTCTAAGATTAGATCATTTAGTTGCCATCTAAGTGGTTTTTGGGGCTTACTTTTGTATGATTTAGGACTATTTTAGTTCATTTTGGCCATGGTTTAAGTTCTTGGGCTTGGTTGCATGATTAGCTTGTCTTGTTTACTTGGTTTGGCACCTTTATAACATGATTTTCAGAGCTTTCTATGCATGCCATTTGTCCATGTTTGAATCCTCTTAAGTGTACTTGAGAGTTGTTTCTATATGCCTAAGTGTTGGTCCTTGTGCGCATGCATGTTTGCATGTCATTTTACCTTCATTCTTGAGCATGTTGGCCACTGTTTTGGGCTAGTATAGAGCTGCCCAAATTAGTTTAAGTCCACTCTTTACATGTTGCTACATGTCTTGCACTTTGCATGCTTTGATTGCATCATGTCTTGCATGTCCACTAGCTTGCATACTTGTTGATTGCTTGCTTGTTTGCATTGCCATGTTGCATACTTAGTTCATATGCTTAGGTTGCATTTGGCATGCATGCTTAGCCTCTTGAATTGAGTATGATAGAGGTTGAGCCCGTTTGTTTATGTGCATTTCATTTGAAATCAAAGTGCATAACTTGGTTTCTTGGGCCATCACGCATGAAATGCGCGATTGGTGGTCCGAGAACCGAGAACCATGTCCCTTTGAGTCATAAACATGATAAGGGATGTGTTGGTGCACACATTTGCTTGAAATGCATTGCTATGCCTTGTTTTGCCCTCTGCTGCTGTCAAAACAGGATTCTGCAGGAAGTTTGGCCGGCCGGCCATCTTTAGTGCCGACCGACCAACAATTGGTGGCCGATCATTTCCAGTGGCCGGTGATCATTTCCTTTGGCCGGTGACCATTTCCCTTGGCCGGTGGTATCCCACAGGGTTCATAGAGTGCACCTTGGGAATTTTGCAATGATCAGAGAAGGAAAACAGTGTGGACAGAGGCAACTTGTGCATGGCAGTGGACTTCCGAGCGGAGCCGAGCACGCATTGCATTGGGCCCTCTTCCCGAGGCTGTTTACTGTTTTATTAGATTAGTTAATTTGCTTAACTAGTTTAATTGGTCTGTAATATTTAATTAGCTTGTAGGTTAGTTAAATCTGTATTATTCTTTCGGTCCCTCCGAGTGAGGGCAAATTTGTAATAAGTGTGGGTGCGTGTGTGCATGTCTTCCAACCCCCACTTCTTTCTCCTTTTACTTACCTTTTGATGGTTAGTATTAGGACATGTTTAATTTAGCATCCTTATGCTATGCATGCGTGCATCATTCATCAGTATTGCATGCACCGGGCTCGGCGCATCATGCTAACAGCATAGTATTCCAAATCTAACTTGAATACGTGCTACTTGTTGCATCCCACATGCCATCCTAGGATTAGCCGAGCCTATTCTAGTGACATTCTGTATGCGTTGCATTAGCCACTTAACATGGACTTGGATCATGCATGATTGCTAACATGTTTCTTTGTTTTGGCGGAGTACACTGTAAGTTTTATGTTTTAGCATCTCGCATGAGTGTGAATGTTAACATGACAGCATGCTTACCATGTGGCTAGATGCTTATGTGATATAACTGCTGAATGCCTGTGGGTGAAGGTTGGATTGTTTGAGTTGGACAACTCATTGAAATCCGTGTTTTAGCCTACTTGCGAGTAGCAAATTCAAATCATTTTCCAAACAAACGGATATGCAATGCTTTGTTCCAAATTAGGCGATCTAGTCTATACTTTTGTTTGTGCGCATCACATAGTAATTCTAGCTAATTAATCGGAATAAGAACACATGTGTTTTCAAAAACGAGATATCATGATTAGTAGAGGCCGATCTTCGGATCGGGCGAGAGGGGGTGCTCATAGCTGACCTTCCCCAATCGTACCCAAGTTCCCGAGCCGAGGCAACTTTGGTGATGACGGACACGTGGCCTTAGGCAAACGAGTCAGGGTTTCCTAAATTCCCCCATTAAAAAATATTTAGGTGGCGACTCTGTATCTGGCAAAGCAGTCCATGTTTGGCACTTTTTAAAAAATCTGTTTTCTCAAAACGATTTGCCGGATTTGGACTCTTTGGTTCAGATTAAGAACCGTGACAATTGAGTCCGAACTGTGCATGAGGCCCTCACGGGGCGCGTCACAGTTTCTGGCGACTCTGCTGGGGAGATTAGAGAGCTTGACTCGAACTCGTGATATCTTGTTTTGATTTCACTTATGTGTTTCTTTGCATTGCATGTGCATTGGTGCGCCTAGGACACCGTGTTGGCCATCTGCTATTCCTGACGGTTTGCCGGAGGCTTGTCTTGTCAAGCATGCCATAAGGCTGACGGTTGCGGGCTCTGCCAGTATGGGAACACAAACCCCGGTTTTACCGGGGCACCCTTTTGACCATTCGACCTAGTGCATATTCGGAATCCATAGTGACCATTCCAAACTAGGACAGGTTGCTTACCCGATATAGGTTGTTTGAAACCGCTGCGTGCGTAGTGAAACCCTAGCTCCTGACAAAATAGGACAGGGAAACCTACCCCAACATAGGGGTGTTTTGGCTCTCTTTTACTTGCTATGTGCTTTTAGAGTGTATCTCTACAGGAACGTACATATCAGTCTGTGAGTTTGAGCATCAGGCCTGCGGGCATCAGTATCAGTGTTTTTGAGAAACAGTTATATCTGCGGGTATCCGATTCAGTGTTTTGGGGCAGTGATTTTGGGGAACAGTGATCAGTATTAGAGTACAGCTGTTCAGCTACGCCTGTGTTTGTTCCGTTTGGGCTGAAATGCTGCATGTTTTCTCTTTCAGTTCAGAGATTCGAGTACAGAATAGCCAGTGTTCTCCCTCGCTGAGGCAAGGCAGATATCTGATCCGTTAGTCACCATTCAAGATCAGCGGGCTTATCATGACACAGAATTCAGAGGAAATCGTGGTTATGACAGCTGCATTAGATCAAGGAATCACCCTGCAAAGTGAGACCAATGTTGATGTACCGCATCCGCCCAGGTCGCCTGCTGCGCGCCCAATTTGGGAACCCCAGTTGTACCAGGCTCGTGAGCCCACTACGTTCGAATTGATGGGGATGATTGGTGACCTCCAGAGGTCTATGGCAGATCTCGCTTACGGAATCTCGGCTTCGTCACCAGCTGCACCATATGCCGGGAATTTTGTACCGCAAGACCCCCTCTATTGGGACGGATTGTGATCGAGCTCAGCCAACCTGAGGTTGTCTCGAGTTATAGCAATGACATGTCAACATCAACCCAAGCCCTCGATCAGGCTGAGGCCAGAGGTAAGAACAAAATGAAGGCAGATGTCGATCCCATTGAGCAACTGCTGTGGGCAGTCGAGGCTTTGAAAGCCGGGGGGATGAATAAGCAACAGGTATTCGCAGTCGCGGCCAAGACTGTGGATGATGCCTTCCCCACTCCAACTGAAGGCAGTTCAAGCCAGGCAGAAAACCGGGATAGGCCCCGTCATGCCAGAACAGTTCCTTCCACTCCCAACTCTGCACCTGGGAAAGATCAGAAAGTCAAGGCAGTGCCTGCCGACCCTTTCGCTAGTGCGTCTAGCAAGAATTCTCAGACTTCAAAGTACCTACCCCGAGGGCGCAGGTCTTTCACGCTCTCTACATGCCGTTGTCTAGGCACTCCAGATCCTTGCCGAAAGAGGGCACCTTAAACCCCTCGAGCCTAGGCCTCTCCCAAAGAATCTCCCTCACACATGATGCTGCTTTGTACTGCGCGTACCACCAGCAAACCGGTCACGCTACCGATAACTGTTTTCGCCTTCGTCATGAAGTGCAAGATTTGATCGACAATGAGGTTATCCTCCCACCCACCTCAGCGAAGTCTGTCACTGCTGGGTTGTTAGATTTTGAGGATACTGCGAGTATGTGATCGGGGAGTGAACCACCTGCGGGCGACCCTCGCGTTTTGGATGTGGCGTCTGGCACGCATTTTTGAGCATCTGCGAATGCTAGTTTTGTAACTTCTGGCTTGGGTGTCGAGTCAGTCCTTTGTTTTGTTTTGAGTCTGTCTCATCGTCTTGAGTCAGTTCTTTTTGCTTAAGGGTCTGTCTTGTTGTAGCGAGTCAGTCCCCTTGTATAGAATGTCAGGTGATTCCGGGGTTGTTGCCTCGAACACCGTTTTTGTTTTCTTTTGAGTCTGTCTCTGCTGTGGAGCCAGTTGCAACCAGGAAATCTGAATGAAACAGCTGCGGCTATCATGTTTCCGTGCTTATTGCTACTTGAGCTAGTTGTGCCAGAGGATTTGAATGAAACGGCGGAGCATCTCACTTACTCTTCTGTGCTCTAAACTCATTGTATTGACCTAAGTTTTTCAAAACTTTTTTTGAACACTGTGGTGATGAAAACGAAGAGGAAGGAATTCCTCGGGTTTTACAAAACTTTGATCAATTTGAGAGAAAGTGAGGCATGCTAAGCCTTTAATGAATGAAATCATGCTTGTTAGCGTGAGTACTGAGAAGGACCCTGGCTTGATCCAGATTGGTTCCACACTATCTTCAGCGCGAGCGATTTGTCGCTTTCGTAAAAACTTTCAAAAACAAAATGTTTTGCGCGGTCCTGTGAAGACCTGTGTGGAATCGCTCTTGAGATTGTGCAGCCTAGGATCGCTCTCAGCCTCAAGATTCAATCCATTTGTTTTCAAACCTTGAACCCATTCAGAACGTTCAACGATCAATCATCAAGAGAGGCCTGTGTGGCCAGATTTGAAGCAGCCCTCGAACAAGAGGCACCAAAGTCAGATCAAGAAGATCAGATCTCGTGGAAGAAGCTTGTGAAGCTAGAACAGAAGCACCCCTTAAACTAGGGGCAAAATGTCCGATGTACTCGAAGAGCCGAGATGATCCTTTTGCAAATCAATAACAACAGCCACTCCTGGATACGGATGGCTTCAAAACCCTAAAACCATTTGGCATGGACTTGTTACACTTTTACCCTTTGAGAGGCTCGCTGGGCCGAAAACCCGGAAGGGCGACCCAGGCAAAAGTTAGAGCAAGGAAAAAATATATACAAAAAGAAAAAAAAAGAAAAAAAAAAAAAAAAAAAAAAAAAAAAGAAGAAAAGAATTGAAAAGAAAAGAAAAACAGAAGCTCGCAAGGTCGAAAACCCGCAACGGGCGCCTTGGCAAAAGTTAGAGCCTAAAAAGTGAAGGTTAAAATACCCGAGTGTATCTTAACCGGAACTACGTAAGGCTTGATTCCCATGTTTGGGATACGTAGGCAACTTCATTCCGAAGTCCAACCCCCAACACTTTCAAAGCAATTTAGTCCATGTAATGGTTTTGATCATCCTTGCCTTCTCTGAATCCGATCGTTCGGTTGTGACACCGTGAACTACGTAGGCTTGATTCCCATGTTTGGGATACGTAGGCAACTTCATCCTGAAGTCCAGCCACCAATGCTTCCAAAGTGACTGTGTCCATATATTGGTTCTGACCATCTTCGTCGTCTCTGTGTCCGAGAGTTCGGTCGTGATCATCACAAATGAGGACTGTTTACAAAATGCTGCGATGTCATCCAGACAAGGGGCAACTTTCCGTTGCCATGAGTCGCCATTCAAACCAGGGGCAACTTGCCATTGCCGTGCAGCTCTTTCAAGCAAGGGGCAATTTTCCATTGCCTCCGATCCGAGGTTGCGCATCTCGAGAGTAAGTTTCGTGCTCGTTGAGCATTGACCATTTGCAAAAATAGTTTTTGAGAATTTTTACTGAGGTTGACTATTTTCTCGAAAATTATTCCATCTTTCCCAAAATTGGACCATTTTCTTGGACCCAAAAAAGAAAAAATTTCAGTGCTCATAGCCTAACTCGCATGGTTTTCAAATCAAAAATCGAACAAGTATGTTAATCTAACTCTCATATAGGTCAAAACTGTTTTAGTAGAAAACCAAAACAAAAAATGGTCAAAATCATGAACCAGGGGCACAGTTGAGTCAAGCTCCCTATTTTTTCCCCGATTGTCAATACTTGCCAGAAGGGCACTCTATTCGCCAGAAGAAGACACAACTGAAGCTGTCAGTAAAGGGCTGAAAGCTCCCAACAACCTCCAAGCAACGAGGTATCAAGCCAAGTGCGAAGCGCAAATTGGAATAGATCAAGATACTCCATCCGGAACATCGACTAGACGTCCCGGGAGGAAATAGCCGCGAGCTAATAGTGTTGGGCATGAACCCACAACTTTCTCTTCATCTATCAATCACCTTGGGGAGGGATGGAAAATGAGAGCTTAAAGAATAGAGAGGTGTAAGTCGAGAGAAAAGTGAGCAAAAGGGTTTTGAGAGAAAAAAAACCCGAGCCTGAGGGCCGAGTGATGTGAGAATCAAAAATGAGAAAGGGTGGGAAATAATGCCTGAAGGAACTGGCTCCTCATGATTTGAGGTCTCTCATTTTGGTAACCACGTCTGTTTGTCGTGTCTTTTGTTTTGTTTACCTCTACTTTTGTTTTGAGTCTTTTCCGAGCGTGTCTCGTTGTGATTAGGTCGTGTACTTTCTGTTTGAGTCTTTTTTACTGTGTTCAATTATAGGCTCAATACCCCGGTTTGAAAAACCCTTTTCCAATTTCAAAATTTTAAATCATGTTGTGCTCAGAGTGCTATGCCATTCTCCACATTTATGCGAAGCAAAAGAAGAAAGGGAAAAATTTGGGGCATCTGAGTGTGCTTCAACTTCAGCCGATTCTACCTTTGTATTCCGTCTTGTCAGATTGGACGGATCGTTCAGGGTTTGCCGTGTGCAGAATAAACAGAATGGCCTGTATGCAGATTAATTCCCAGCAGAGTATGGACCGAGTGTTCAGACTAAGCAGTGGGTTGTATGAGCTGTTTTGCCGTTGGCCGGTTCGTTACCTAGTTATTACAATACAAATGTTTGACTTTCAGACAGGAGATCAATTCCATTTACATTGTTTTGTAATGTGATGTGATGTGATGTAATGCGAAGCATGCAAATGTACCAAAATGTAACACTTTTTCAGATAAAAAGCTCTGTTTCGTTTCATCATCTTTTTCAAGTACAAAGTTTTGGAGAAAACAAAACCTGCCTGCGGCAGTACAAGGTACTCTAGCTACCAGCAAAAAAAAAGGAAAAGTACAAAACAAAAAAGAAGAAAAGCAGCAAAAATCTAGATCAATGTCAAGCGGCCTCGGGCCTAAGGGTCTGTCCTCGTCCTCTTCCTGGACGAAGGCCCAGGAGCATCGTCATCAGCGCCGTCATCTGAGCTTGAGTCAGTGCCATCTCTGGTCTCCTCCTCAGATGACTCTGCCTATGCCTCCTCCTTGGACTCATCGTCATCAGGGACTGGCGCCCGTGAGCTACTCCTAATGTGAGTGCGCCCCGCTTTGGTAGGGGGGTATACTCTGCCGTCTCGAGTAGGAGCAAAAGGTCTAGCTGAAACACCTCCTACAGTAGGAAGCTGGAAGGGAGGCTGAAAAGTACAAATGGCAAACGCATCAGTATGCTACAGAATGCAGTGTATGAATACAGTGTGTGAATACTGTGAGCAGTGTATCAGTGCAAAATGCAGTGTATGAATACAGTGTGTGAATACTATGAGCAGTGTATCAGTGCAGAATCCAGTGTATGGGTACAGTGTATGAATGCCGTGAGTAGTGCTGTGAACAGTCTGTGGGCTACAGTGTGTCAGATGCCGTGAGGGCCGTGTATCAAGTGTTGAGTTGTGCATCAGATTATGTGAAACAGTTTATGTATGGTTTGAGACCGTGGTCAGAAGAACATACCGGAATACTGTAAATGGCCAAGAGATCGAGGCTTTGCTGAAGCATCCCCATCATCGAAGCAGTCAACTCTAGTGACTGGCGAGTGTACTCGGAGGAAGCCTGCAAAAGTGTTAGAAGTCTCAGTATTCTACGGAATATCAAATGAATTGAAATGAAATGACTGTGCAGAATGCAAAATGCAGTAGTACATACCGGAGATAAGTCGTAGAACCCGACTAACTCATGATCAGCCGGAGGGGGAGCAATGGGGATCTGGTAAGTCGCCCACCCCGCCCTCTGCATGTCATCGTCGTGGGCAGTGCTGGCCAACTAGCCCCCTGTCCCCTCCGAGCTCCACCCCTGCCACGGACTCGAGCCATCCTCGA
This sequence comes from Camellia japonica, assembly GCA_030407325.1. Taxonomy (NCBI): domain Eukaryota; kingdom Viridiplantae; phylum Streptophyta; class Magnoliopsida; order Ericales; family Theaceae; genus Camellia; species Camellia japonica. Next base: position 100,524,949 of record JAPPVO010000031.1, read on the forward strand.
TGTCCCTGCCCTTGCTCCCGTTCCAGCTACCGACGCCGCAGGCCTCTCCTTCTCAGCTCGACAGCCACTGCTCAAAGGCCGCATGATATACGTCTAAACGTATTCTGAGTAGTCACCTATGCCTCTGAAGCGTATCGCATCCCAGGCGATCGTGTAGTCGGCCATCTACTCAGGGGTGAACCTCTCGATATCTCTCATATGCTCGAGAGGGTGAACCGGAACTATCTGCTCTGGTAAACCTAGGGTCTGGCATAGGAAACGCTCACCCAGGTACCAAGCCCGACAGACCGGGCCCTCCAGCAAGATCCTGAAGCGTGCAATCTCCTCCGCACCAACAAATCGCTCTCTAATCACGGCCGGCAACGGAGCCCAAGGCTGCCAGGTGATCTGTAAATGACATGCAGTTTGTTATCTACTGTTATTGAAAATACAGTGTGAAGCGAAGCTTAAATAAACTCTAAAGTTGAACATACCTCCGCGGAGGTGATGGTGTCGAAGTAGCAGCGGAAGAATATGAACGTCTCCCGGGGTCCCTCACGCATCTCACATCGAAGCGTCGGGAGAATGGCACGCCAAGAGGGGTCTCCACGTCGGGTACTGGCGCGAGTCTCGGAAAGTAGGCGTAGGCCCACAACTACAGGGTAAATATCAATACGCTTATCAGACAAAGCAGAATACAGAATAAAGTAGAAATTGTAGAACCGTGTATTGTGCAGTGTATTGTGCGGAGTGTACAGTGTGTGCGGTGTACAGTCAGTGTAAAACAGAGTATGTGTGTGCCGTGTGTGCAGTATACAGTTAGCGTGAAGCAGACCGTAGTGTGTGCAGTGTACAGAGTACAGAAAATGTAAAACAGAAATGTAAAGCAGAAAACAAGATGTACCTCCCAAGCCCGCCAGTAGCCTCCGAGCAACTGCCCGCTGCAATAGGAGGCTGAGCTCATGTATCCATACAAAGTGGCCAAGGCAGTGCCACCCCAGTCGTAGCGCAGAATCTGCGTGACGTCCACCAACGCACTCAACAAACAGAGAGGCACGGTGTTCGCCCGGTCGGCGAAAATGGTAGTCCCCAGCAGAAACATGAGGAAGCCGCGGGCATACTGCTTCACCTCCTCCTGAGCTATCGGTGCCTCCTCGGCCAAGCCTGGCTGAGTTCAGAAGCGGCTCTCGAACCATGAGTATCTGACAAATAGGCGGCATCTCGCCGAGCAAGTAAATCTGAGCGGCCTCCCACTCATCCATATCGGCGTCGAAGGGGATCGGATCACCCCCTACCCCGATGCCGGTGAGCATCGAGAAGTCGTAGGGAGTCATCATCATGTCTCCCGCGACGGAAAGGTGGAAGGAGTCAGTGGTATTCCACCACCTCCCCCCCAAAGCGGCGACAAGAGGCCTGCTCGCGGTAAGCCAGGAGAGTCCTCTGCAGAAGGCATCGAAGCCAGCCTGATCTACAATGTGGTGGACCGCATCGGGCAACTCCATGTACCAATCTCTGGCGGTGACATTCCCATACCCCCGGAAGGCATGGGAATCCCCTTGTATTCAAAAACAAACAATTGCAAAGCAATATAAAATATACAGTTTTGAAGGACAGTCATGCAAATACAGCGTGTGTGCACGTTTTTCAAGTTCAAACAAACATCGAGTGCCGGTGTGCTTGCAATGAACTACAACATGTGACATGTCAGTATGTTCGAGTGGTTCAGTACAGATACAGCGTGTGTGCACGTTTTTCAAGTTCAAACAAACATCGGGTGCCGGTGTGCTTGCAATGAACTACAACATATGACGTGTCAGTATGTTCGAGTGGTTCAGTACAGATATAGCGTGTGTGCACGTTTTTCAAGTTCAAACAGACATCGGGTGCCGGTGTGCTTACAGTGAAATACAATGTATGATGTGTCAATGTGTTTGAGTGGTTCAGGGCAAATACAGTATGTGTGCGCATGTTCAGATTCAAACAGATATCAAGTGTGAGTGTGTTCACAGTCAACTACAACATACAGTGTATCGGTGTATCCGGGTTAAGCAGTTAAAGAACAGAATCAACTATGGCAGTTAAATGTTTTACATTGCAGAAAATGAAACGGGGAAGAGTATACCTCGGAAGCGCCGTATGATAGATGTGACTCCGGCTCACGCAGGAGAAGCTCTGGAGCCACAGTCCTATCGAAACTCCGAAACTGGCGAAGTCCGTCGGGGGGCAGTATGTGAATCGCCGGCTGGTAGGTCACCGGGTCGAATGGGCAGACGCTCAGAGGCAAAAGCTCGGCCTCAAGATCCATCTCATGCTCCGGGGGAGTCCCGCCCTGTGGAAGATCGTCTGCCATCTCAGAGAAAGTGTGAAAATGGCTGGAAATGTGGAAACCGGGCTAGAATATGAAAGGTCAACTGGAAAGTCAACCCTAGAAGGGTGGAAAATGGCCGAAAAAGTCAGAATATGGAAAAAAAAGCACGGAAACCAAGAGAAACTCGAGGGGGACAAGCCCCGAGTGGTGAAAATCGCAAAAGAAACACCGAAACGAAGAAACATTCGGTTCAAAATGTTCGAAACGCGAAGGTATTCGCGAATCGAACGACGAAACGGGCGCTAAAATCAAGAAAAACGGGGAAATGAAGGAAGGAAAACACTCTAGAGAGAGAGAGGAAGAAATTTCGGCCAAGAACAAGTAAAAAAAATAGGGCTTGAGGCCCTATTTTATAAGACCCAAGGCCAAAAGACCAAACTGCCCCGATTCAGACAGATTTGGCCGGTCGGCCACACTGTTGGCCGGTCGGCCAAATATTTGGCCGGTGGAATGTTTTTGTGGCCGGTTGGCAGCCAGTGACCTCCTATGATGGCCGGTGAGCCTCCTACATCCTTGTTTGGGTCAAATATGTGGTTTGGGGCCTCCATTTTTCAAGATAGTGCAAGACAGTGCATTTCCGAAGCTCAACCGGACTCCGTTTTGACCTCGGACCGTGTCTTCTGTGCGAAGCACTCGAGTACGTGCGTGGCATATCCTTTTTGTAGCCTTTTGTCTTCTAAGAGATTCAAAAGTTGCCCTACATGCATACGTTACAATGTTTTGTCGTGAAACGCGCATTGGTTATACGCCATCTCACTCGCCTCGTTACGCACACATCTCGCATTGTCATGCGCATGCCATACTTGCGTTAGTATGCACATTCTTATGTCGCATTGTCGTGCACATTTCACATGCATTGTCATGCATATCAAGCAACGCACGTTGTTGCGCATTCGAGTTCATTTGCATTGTCATGCACCTCAAAAGCCGTGCGGTGTCGCACACTCTAATAAGTTGCATTTGTCATGCATCTCAAAAGCCACGCGTTTTCGCGCATTTCAAAATCATGCATCATCATGCATTTGCATTTCAAAAAAAGAGGGAAGAAAACAACAAAACAACATGCATCATTTGCATTTCAAAAACAAAAACACAAAAAAATGCACTATCATGCATTTTCCCTTCATCATGCATTGTTGTGCATTCAAAAAAACAAATAGTGCATATGTCATGCATCATCGTAAACATGCATATGTCATGCATCATCGTAAATATTGCATATGTCATGCATATCACTGTATATAGTCCATTCTAGTGCATATTGTATATATTGCATTATAGCTTGCATGCATCCACTGCATCACCTCTATTTATGGCTCGCGCCTTTCCATGTTGAGCTTGGTCTGGTATGTGCTCATACTTTTCACGTTAAAGCACAGTTCTGCATGTGTACGCGCCTATTCTATGCTGGTATGTTGGTTTGAGGGTTGCGGCACCTTTTCTGTGTTAAACGCGGTTCATTTGTGTACATGCCTTTCCTAGGCAAGATTTGGTTTGGCCCGCGTGCCTTAACCATTGTATCCTGTCCATTCCATTGCATATTGTAGATATTGCATTGTAGATTGCATGCATTCACTGCATCACCTCCATTTACGACTTGCGCCTTTCTATGTTGAGCTTGGTCTGGTATGTGCCCATATATTTCATGTCGAAGCACAGTTATGATATTATGTGTACGCACCTATGCCACGCTGGTATGTTGGTTTGAGGGTGACGGCACCGTATCTGTGTTAGACGCGGTTTGTATGTGTCCATGCCTTTCCTAGGCAAGATTTGGTTTGGCTGCATGCCATATCCATTGTATATATTACATTGTAATGTAATTTTTGCATCCAGCATTAGGATCATTAGTCTTTCCTCAGCGGGTCATTTCCCCACTTATGTCATTCCACCCAATTACTTGTTCTTGTGTCCGTCTACATCACTCATAGTTCTGCATGTGTACGCGCCTATTCCACGCTGGTATGTTGGTTTGAGGGTTGCGGCACCTTTTCTATGGTAGACGGACTTTGCATCTCCATCATCCTTTTGACATTTGTGTGGTTTTGAACCGCTCATGATTTGATCATGATTCAATTGCATTGCATTTTCATTTGCATTATTATACATAGTTTTGTATATATCGCATATCATTTTGCATTCATTTTGCATATTATGCATGTTGCTAATGATATCATACCTGTTAAGTTGCTTTCTTTTACAGGCACGATATTGTATGTACGGTTCATTTGAAGCTGGCACAACCAGACGAACCGCACAGGTATTGTATCCTCCGAGTGAGACGTATTGAGAATTGCATAATTCTCTTACATCCTTTCTGCATTGTAGTGTAGTTGGATTTGTGTTTGCTAGCTTAAAACTGTTGCATTGTTATGCTTCGTTAGAACTTTTTTTGCATGATCATAAGTTGTGTTCGACTTCTTGCATTTTCAGTTGCATTTTGCCCCTGCCTTCGAGCTCATATCTTGTTTGTCTTGCATGTTTTGTCTAAGTCTTGAGCCTTGTCAAAAATGGGTCGTCTCCGGGCTTTGACATTCACTCCCGTCATTGTTATGACTTTCGAGTTCTGTCAAAGAGGGGCAACTGTAGAGACCCCATTTTTGACCGTCCTCAAGACTTGGACGTCACTGCTTGAACACTCGATGATCATCCATGTTTATGTTTGTCTTGAGTTCCTGGAGGTCTCGGCCACACGCCTTGCCTCAAGATCTCTCGACTCGACTGTTTTGTGTCTGGTTTTGAACCAAACACTTGTGTTTTACCTTTGAGGGGCAGGGAATGGCTTGTTGGCGATCTCCACACATCACCGGCCATGGCTTGAGGCCACTGGCCACTGGTTTGTTGCCACCAGCCAAATGTTTGCCCGACCGGCACCTTTTGTAGTCGACCGGCCATCTATTTTGGTCAAATTGCATTTTTGGCCGGCCGGCCGACCACTGTGCATCTGCTTTTGCAGATATTTTTATGCCAGCTGTGCTAGCTGGCATACACCTTTGCTCCCCTTCATACACGTGTATGGAGGGATTTCCCTCTTGACTAGCTTGCTTTGCAAGCTTTGCAAGAGGGATTGTCTATAAGAGGGAGCCTCTTCTCCCTCCATTAGGGTTAGACAAAAAATACAGAGGGAGCTCTGAATTAGGGTTTACATAGTTGTAGCTATTCTATCTCTATTTCTCCATCTCTTTTGCTCTAAGTGTGTTTTAGTCTTACTATTGCACACAAACACCTAGTGTTACACCTTCTCTTGGTTACTGAGGTGCTGAAGGGTTGTTCTTGGTGTTCATGAGTGGATTCAATCTTGAAGAACCAGCTGGAGCATTGTTTGTGAAGAGGGTCATCAAAGGTAAGAACTTCACCCTTTATTCCCCATTTTTGCATAGCTTTTTAACCAATCTTGAAATTGTTTTTAGACTTTGTATATAACTAATAAAAGTCTTGATTTTGAGTGCTTTAAATAGTTGTTTAAGAGTGTTTTGTTGTTTGGGGTTGTTTGACCCCTCATAGGCCTTGTTTGGCCCCATTTTTGTGCTATTTTGGTGAGCTCCGGGACCACTTTGTTTGGGCCTCCTCACCACTGAAATCTTGAGGGATTTCAGTGGTGAGGATGGTACCTTAAGGTCCTAAGAAGGAGAGGGCCACCCCCTCTCCTTGTTGTCCTTGAAAAGGACCTTTTTAAGCCTCATTAGTAAGCACCTTGTTTAAGTGTATGATGGCCATGCCTTAGCTGCTATTTGTGCTTATTATGACATAATATAGCTTTGTTTTTACTTGGTTTAGGTACACCATGTTTGCTTAGCATATGTGTCTTGTAATGCCATGAATTGCCTTAACATGCTTTGTGCTTTGAGCCTTGTTCTAGCATGTTTTTGGCCAAGCTTGGTGAAGCTTTTATGCTTGTTTTGATGTGTTAGAGGTCTATTTTTGGTCATTTGAGTTGTCCATGCTTTGCTTTGTATAGCTACCATGCAAACTCTCTTGTATGCCTTGAGCATTGACCCCTCTAGCATGCCATCATTGCATCATTTCAGTGGTTTGGAACCACTTGTCATGTTATTTCAGTCCTTATGGTTTGCTCGTATGCTTGCATTTGATGCCCCTTTCATTCTTTAAAAGGTTGGTGTTTCTTGCTCCATGTTTGTGCCATTGTGTATGCCTCTAAGATTAGATCATTTAGATGCCATCTAAGTGGTTTTTGGGGCTTACTTTTGTATGATTTAGGACTATTTTAGTTCATTTTGGCCATGGTTTAAGTTCTTGGGCTTGCTTGCATGCTTAGCTTGTCTTGATTACTTGGTTTGGCACCTTTATAACATGATTTTCAGAGCTTTCTATGCATGCCATTTGTCCATGTTTGAATCCTCTTAAGTGTACTTGAGAGTTGTTTCTATATGCCTAAGTGTTGGTCCTTGTGCGCATGCATGTTTGCATGTCATTTTACCTTCATTCTTGAGCATGTTGGCCACTGTTTTGGGCTAGTATAGAGCTGCCCAAATTAGTTTAAGTCCACTCTTTACATGTTGCTACATGTCTTGCACTTTGCATGCTTTGATTGCATCATGTCTTGCATGTCCACTAGCTTGCATACTTGTTGATTGCTTGCTTGTTTGCATTGCCATGTTGCATACTTAGTTCATATGCTTAGGTTGCATTTGGCATGCATGCTTAGCCTTTTGAGTTGAGTATGATAGAGGTTGAGTTCCTCGTTTGTTTATGTGCATTTCACTTGAAATCAAAGTGCATAACTTGGTCTCTTGGGCCATCACGCATGAAAATGCGCGATTGGTGGTCCGAGAACCGAGAACCATGTCCCTTTGAGTCATAAACATGATAAGGGATGTGTTGGTGCACACATTTGCTTGAAATGCATTGCTATGCCTTGTTTTGCCCTTTACTGCTGTCAAAACAAGATTCTGCAGGAAGGTTTGGCCGGCCGGCCATCTTTAGTGCCGACCGACCAACAATTGATGGCCGGTGATCATTTCCTTCGGCCGGTGATCATTTACTTTGGCCGGTGACCATTTCCCTTGGCCGGTGGTGTCCCTCAGGGTTCATAGAGTGCACCTTGGGAATCTTGCACTGATCAGAGAAGGAAAACAGTGTGGACAGAGGCAACTTGCACATAGCAGTGGACTTCCGAGCGGAGCCGAGCACGCATCGCATTGGGCCCTCTTCCCGAGGCTGTTTACTGTTTTATTAGATTAGTTAATTTGCTTAACTAGTTTAATTGGTATGTAATATTTAATTAGCTTGTAGGTTAGTTAAATCTGTATTATTCTTTCGGTCCCTCTGGGTGAGGGCAAATTTGTAATAAGTGTAGGTGCGTGTGTGCATGCCTTCCAACCCCCACTTCTTTCTCCCTTTTACTTACCTGCTTTTGATGGTTAGTATTAGGACATGTTTAATTTAGCATCCTTATGCTATGCATGCGTGCATCATTCATCAGTATTGCATGCACCGGGCTCGGCACATCATGCTAACTGCATTGTATTCCAATTCCAAATTGAATACGTGCTACTTGTTGCATCCCACATGCCATCCTAGGATTAGCCGAGCCTATTCTAGTGACATTCTGTATGTGTTGCATTAGCCACTTAACATGGACTTGGATCATGGATGATTGCTAACATGCTTATTACTTTAGCTTGGAGTACACTGTAAGTGTTTTATGTTTTAGCATCTCGCATGAGTGTGAATGTTAACATGACAGCATGCTTACCATGTGGCTAGATGCTTATGTGATATAAACTGCGTGAATACCTGTGGGTGAAGGTTGGATTGTTTGAGTTAGGACAACTCATTGAAATCTGTGTTTTAGCCTACTCGCGAGTAGCAAATCTCAAATCATTTTCCAAACAAACGGATATGCAATGCTTTGTTCCAAATTAGGCGATCTAGTCTATACTTGTTTTGCTGTGCGCATCACATAGTAATTCTAGCTAATTAATCGGAATAAGAACGCATGTGTTTTCAAAAACGAGATATCATGGTTAGTAGAGGCCGATCTTCGGATCGGGCGAGAGGGAGTGCTCATAGCTAACCTTCCCCAATCGTACCCAAGTTCCCGAGCCGAGGCAACTTTGGTGATGACGGACACGTGGCCTTTGGCAAACGAGTCAGGGTTTCCTAAATTCCCCCATTAAAAAAATTTAGGTGGCGACTTTGTATCTGGCGAAGCAGTCCATGTTTGGCACTTCTTTTCAAAAAATCTGTTTTCTCAAAACAATTTGCCGGATTTGGACTCTTTGGTTCAGATTAAGAACCGTGACAATCGAGTCCGAACTGTGGCATGAGGCCCCACGCGGGCGCGTCCACACTTGTGTTTTTTTGCTGATAAAAAAATAATAATAAAATCCCAACAAAAAGAAATAAATAAATAAAATACCCTGCAAGTGTATATCCCACATAATTAGCACACCTAGCCTCCAAAATCATACAAATTCTATCTCATCAGCATGATAGAGTAATATGACATTACTACCGCACATATTCACACACACACACACACACACATACACACATATATCATTTCTTATACAACTATAGGTAGCTGAATAGTTTTGCAATTTATTTTTATTATTTTTCTTTTTAACTTATTGGAAGAAACAATAAGTTTGCCATTGACTGTAGGAGGGTAATCCAGCATACTCCAATCTCAGCAACTTAAACGCGATCATATATAACTGCACACCAAAATATTGATGGAGTTAAAGTAAAACAAAATAAACAAAAAAAAAAAATTATTGGAAGATGCATGGAGATTTTATAATTACAAAAAGCATTTTGAATTTAATCATTTAAGAAAACAAAATTCAAAATTTTTTAATTTTAATATGGACTTTTAGATTTTGCATTTGAGAAGCGATTTGTGAAGAATAAAATAAAAATTCAAATAATTTCTCTTATTGAATTAATATGTACAGGGTACCTTTTGATTAGTTCTTTTTCAGGAAATTTTTAATAAGGGGACTCAAATCTTAACATTATGTTTGGATTTTGAATTTTGTTGTGAGGTACCTATTATTTTTTATTATATGTTCAGATTTATTGTCAGGAGTTTTTTTTATGAAGGGAGAGGACTAGAACGTATCATGTATATCTTGTGTTATGTGTTTTTTTTTTTTTAACTTTATTTTATGATTGGAATGATTAATTTATACATAGCATAGTTATCAAGAGAAAAAACAAAAAACAAAAGATTAAATAAATTTAGTTTATTTTACTTCATTTTCTTCTTATTTTTTTTCATTTTTTTATTATTTGAATCCACAATCCCTCCACAAATTCATGATTTTTTAACATAGCCTACAGTAATAGAGTTAACCTAAACTCAAGTTGCACCAAGGTAGCAAAGAGTGTCCTAATAGGAAAAGGTTTGCTGGCTGCCAATGATTCTATCAATTGCCTGTCTATATATATATAAATATACATTAAAAAGTTGTTAGTGTCAGGAATTTAGCAATATTATAATAGGGTATTTGGTATAGATTATTTGAGTTATTTACAATATATATATATATTTATTTTAAAAATGTATTAGATTATTTACTGAACCCTTTATTTATGTATTACATAACCGAAATAATTTAAATAAACTAAAAACAGAAGAAGACTATTTAGGAGATGGAGGAGGGGGTTTTTTTTTTTTTTTTTTGTTATCAACTTTTAGCTTATTACCCATCCAAAAAAAACTTTTAGCTTACCAACTATACCAAACATGCCAAATAAAAAGAACTTCTACAATACACATTCCTATTTTGGAGTGTACTACATGCAATCTATTTTAAGTGATATTATGCACTGTAGTAGAGGTTTTGACTCTGTTGCTCTAGAAAAGGTAGACAAAGAGGTCGTTCAATCTGCTCACTACCTCGCATCTGATGTAAGAAAACATTTTGCAGATTAATTGATATCATATGTTGTCTCGTCCTCAAAAAAAGTTAAGATATTGTTTGTGATTTTAATATAAACTTTCAGTCATAAGTAGAAGGACCGTAATAAATCATCGTTAAATCTCACTTTAGATATAACCAATAAATTCTCCAATTAAATCTAAATAATAATTACAGTAAGTTATAACTAAATTATAGCCAGCATTACGAGTTATAACCAACACCAAAATGCATCATAATCAAATATCACTTGAGGTATTATCAAAGATTTCTTCGATTATAACCAAAATCATATAAGTTTATAACTAAATGAGTTATAACTAAAGACCACAAAAAGTCAGGCATATAATACATCATTTTTTAAAGTGTTATATAGAATTCCCTTATAAATATTATGCTTTGGTTTACACTTTTGTGTCTTTGGTTATGCCTCCTTGTGTTGTTAATTATGTCACATTGTGATATTGGTTATGAGATTATTTTTGTTATGATTCAAGAGTTGTTTGGCTATTACTCATGTGATGTTTAGTTATAACTCAAATTATTATTATTATTATTATTATTATTATTATTATTATTATTATTATCATTCTAGTGAGTTATGTCATCTGTGATAATCAAACTCACAAATGACATAACTTGTATATGGTAGCATTACTCTATATATATATATTTTGGACAAATTACGACAATAATCCTTGTACTTTACCCATTGTGTCATTTTAGTCTTTGTACTTTCAATTCGCCTGATTTTGACCCTGAATTTATGCTTTTGTTTCAATTTGATCCAGTTGATTACAACTCTTAGCATTTTTTTGTAAAAAATAAGCATGTAGGTGTCACGTGCCATATTTTTAAGGGTAAAATTATAAACTTATTCAACTCGGTTAGTTAACCTCAATCAATTTAGTGATAATTTTCCTTAAAAAAACTAACAATATTATTAATTGGACAAATTAAAATAAAATCTAAAATTAGGAATTAAAATAGAGCTAATTGAAAGTGTAGAGACCGAAATGACACAAGAAGTAAAATATAGGGACCACCATCGTAATTTGCCTTTTTTTAATTTTATTTATTTTTATTTATTTTTTTTTTTTTTGATAAAGGATGATCAACTTATTATATTTAGCTGATAAATCATAACTAGACGTTTAACGTGTTTATTATAAAATTTTCCTATAAATATTATGAAATGTATACATATATATTAATAATAAAGGATGATCAACTTACTTTACTCCTATAGCCATTCAAGGTAGGAGAACCGTACTTCGTCGCCGGGGTGATCATTTTCATCCACAGTTGCGCATTCCTAAAAGAAAAGAAAGTAAAATACATATAAACAAAAAATACATATGAAGCACTCCAATTGAGTAGTCTCTTGTAAATATTCAAAGATAAAAGATTTCATCAACTGAAAAAAATAATTAACTGTAGATCAAGTTGAAAAAGAAAGTCTACCTCTCCTTTCAAAAGAAGTCGTTCCTTTAAATACTTATTGAGATCTTCTATTTGAAGGCCATCATTGCCACGTGTTCTTACAAAAATCTGTGACATGCGTACTTGTCCAAAAGTAAAGTTGTGCATATTCGGACACCTCTTCAGAACAACTATTTGTAATGATGGCAAATTAAAATTATATTTCGCATTACAGAAACTATTGAGGTTTGGTAGATCTTTCAGTATTAGCCACTCCAACTTTGGGAATTCAATCACATCATCAATCACTTCCTTGAGCCCATCCTCTGTTGCTGCAATAACTTCTTCCATCACTGGACAAGACTCCAAATAAAGTACTTTCAGTTGTTGAAGAGCCATGGCTATGGAACATGTGAATAGATTTCTCAAGAGGGAACATTTCTTAATTGTTAGGTATTGTAGGATTTGAAGGCCCAAAATTCCATGGGGATCCTTGTTCCACAAACATGTCAACTGAGGTAATGCATCCAATTCCATCATTCTACTTCAATTAATGGCCTAACATGTTTCCTTCTCCAACATTTAGCCCCTCAAGTTGAAAAACCTCTGCCACCTCACTACAATTTCTCACAATTAATTTGTTTAGATTCACTACGTCCAAGAATTTTAAACTTATTTTTCTAGCCTGAACATTCCAAGGATGTATCTCTCTTGAGTTTACACAATTATTGAGAATTAGTGTCTCCAACCTTGGAAAAGAAACCTGCAAAGATTCATTTTGGCATCTTGCTTAATAACAGAATGAAGTAGGCTTGTATATTGGAATTCAACGTCAGTGATGATTGATGAGACATGTTTCTCATATTGATGAGCCAAAATTTTATTTTATGTACGGATTATAAATTTAAGTAAAGATTTTTTTTTAAAAAAAAAAATTTAAGAGCAATGTCAATAAAATATAAATTAATTTTTTTTTTATTTCCCTTTGTCTTTCTAAATTTATATCCAAATGTTCAAAATATATATATATTATTATATATGTACAGATTTGTTTATTAGAAATGATAAATCATGTAAATAATGATTAGCAAGTGACACACGCAATGCATGTGTAATTCAGATAAGTACAAATAAATAATAATAATTTAATATCATATAATATGTATGTTGCCTAAGTGGTAAGATTATTCTTAATGAAACTCAAAGTCTTGGGATCAAACCTTGATCACACGTTTGAATTACAATTTTTTATTTTAGGCTAGATAAAGCTGGCACATAGCATGGCGTGAAGGCTTGACTAAACAAAACAAAAAATGAGATACACATATCTCATAAAAGGTAGATCTCATATATATTTGGAGGTGTAAATCCTTATTATTTTCAATTTTCTAACATAATATATGATATTTTCTAAATTTTTGGGGTTCGGTCGCCTCCCTCCACACCCCCTAAATCCATCCTTGGGATCTCACCCGTTATATGATATCTATATTTCATTATGTGTTTAGTTTTTGGCAGATTGCTTTATTCCATTTACAAATTAACACTAAACCTTTTGTCTCCTAGAACATTAAATAATTTATGTTAGTTTTTGTGTTCTTGACATTGATATAGCAAGATTGGCCCCTAATAAATATAGCACTCAAGTAGAGAAGATTGAGCTTTAAGTTGTTATTGATTAATTGCTAGTAACAACTCAAGCTAGCATGCATAGTCCATCAATTAATGTATTTTTAAAATTGGATCAATGGTCGGGATTGAACTTCCAAGAAGTTTCCTAAGATGTTTTGGGCAGGGGCAAGTTAACATTTTCATAATGGTAAAGTTGTGGGAGTTGATCTGTGACCTCCTCTAATAGGGATTGCTCAATATTTTTGAGGTTTTAGAAGAATTATAATAGTGATTTTTCCATATTCAAATATTACAACTAGGAATCATGTAGAAATTGATATCATTTCCCTAAAACCCAAGAGGCGTAATTCCAAAGGAAGGCAATTGAGGATTGATGATTGGGAAATTGAAATCTAAATTTAAAGTGGTTATAAGGGAATAATTTTGGATTGTGAAACAGAATAAAATCATATCAGTCAAAACCAAAAAAACAAAATATGACATCCAATATTTAAATATTTTTTTAATGAACTCCAAATCAAGATTAGGCAAATTACAATTTTGGACATAATTTTAGTCAAATAAAATCATATTAAGATTCATATTCAAAATAAAAACAAAGTGTTAAATTTAGAATTCATACATGTTTTTGTTTGGGTAATATTGTAATTTCCATCGTAGGCCCCTAGCATATCCACCTTGAAATTAGTTTACTTTTATTTGGATTTGGATAGAAAGAGAATATTCAAATAAGTTTCAAATTTAAAATTGTAATTGAAAAGGAATTTAATTTTTTTTTTTGTGTGCACGCTTTCCAATGGCCAAGGATAATAAAATAAATTGGGAAAATCAAACCTGGTGGTTGAACATGGGTTGTGCTTCAGATCTTATAGGCCAGTTGTAGAAACTTTTAAGGCTCACCAAATCATAAAGATCAAGAGTTGTTAATTGAGAGAACACGATGATATCATTACTGATGGTTCCTTTTTCTTTTGCTTTCTCTGAGACTATTGCTTCCATCTTTGGACAATTCTTTACCTTGAATATGTTCAGATTTTGCAGTCGTGGGATCATATTGAACTGAAACACATGCACCAATTTCTCACAATCAGAAACTATCATATCTTTCAATTGGCAGAAGGACTTTGATTCTTTTTCTGAAGGTATGAGTAATTGTTTGTCCCATATCTCTATTATGGTAGGCAATTTCTGAATTTCCAAATACTCCAAGACTGGGAAAGCAACCTGTAAAATAGGTTACAACACTTTAGGTTAGTGATTGTTACAAAATTGTGGATAAGCAACAATTGTCAATTGCAACACTTTCAACATGCATGCTCTAATCATTGTTTTTTATCAACACAAAAACTTTATTGATGAGAGAAAACCTTACAAGAAAGGAAGGTAGACATCAATAAAGGTGGGGGGGGGAGATGATGCAAAGGCCATCATAGTGAAACCGCCCAATCCCAACAAGGTTGGCATTAAGCAGCCCATACAATCATATGACAGCACCAACCAAGAATCTGTTGGTGAGGGACCAACAAATACACCGACAACACTAAACCAGAATTAGCAAGTATGATAGCACTAATACAAATACAACAAAACTAGCAGCCCAGAAGTGACCAAAAAAATCTTCGTGCAATACAAAACTCAGTCAACTGAAGCAAGTGTCGCCCAATCAGCAAACAGTAAACAGCAAAACAACATCTATATTAACAACTCCAATATGCCACCCAATACCTCATAACAACCTCCCCAGTAGACCTCAAAATAGCTAAACAGCTCACCATGGTGGACAACATGAGGCAACAGAAACCAGCAGATAACAGAGCAGATCACAGTAGAAAACCAACCAGATAACAGCAAACCAAGTGGTGGCAGACCAAGTTACCAAACCAGCTAATATCCCTCAACTGCAGTCCTTAATCTAATCCAGATTGTTGATTAAATCCAAGACAAAGTACATGAACCCCTTTGCAGAAGCTTTAACCCATAGAGCAAATCTCAACTTAATAAGCTCACATAACTCAGACCCACAAGGCTGCACTCCATTAAATATACAATCATTTCTTAACTTCCAAATGGACCACAGAACAATAGAAGGTAAGGCCCTCCACAATCTCCTAACCAATTTCTTATGATTCCAAACTAACCACCAATGAAATAAACAATCAACAGACCTTGGCACCACCCAAAAACACCCCCACCATAACAGCAAATCAGACCATACTTTCCATGAAAAAGGACAATGTAAGAGGTTCATTATAGCGATCCCGGTTTTCCCTCTATTGGTTATTGTATTCCGGACTTGGTTCTGTGGATGTCTATTGTTGTATATGTTTCATTTTCGTCCTTTAATTCTTTGTATTTGACTTTTAGAACGTCTTGAGCGTGTTCGAACAGGTTGGTTGAGTTTTAGTCTCTAATCTTGTTGCCTAGATTTTTGATGATCCGCTCGAGCGGGTCTCGTTACGCTCGAGTGCAGTTTGCATCCTTTCAGCATTTTGTGCGTTTGTAGATATACTACAGAGGTGTTTTTCATGCTCGAGCGGGTCTGAGCTCGAGCAGGTATTTGAAGTCAATAAAGTACTGGAGGAGTGTATTCTACACTCGACCGGGTACTGCTTTGCTGTTGTGCCTTGGCGCTCGAGTGGGTATATTTGCGCTCGAGCGGGTGTAGTTTTTTGTGTCTTACGCTCGAGCGTCCTATTCTCCGCTCGAGCGGACTATACGTATATTAGATCGCGACTGTGTCATTTTAAATCACTTTTTGACTCTCTCTCTCTCTCTAGCTTTTCAAAACCCTCATTTGAGAGCTCCTCTCTCTAGAATACATCTTCTCTCTACAAAATCATCTAGCCCTAGTGATCTTCCACCCTTGTCCCTTTGTAAAAAGTGTAGAACTTGGTGTGGGCTACGTTTGGATCTGAAAATCTTTGGGTTTGGAGCACCTTCGAGTTTTCTCATCATTACCTTTGGGTCTCTCCATTTGAGGTAGGGATAACTACTCATATTTATGGTCTTTGACATAAACATGTAGTCTTTTTGATTAAATGTTGATGTTAGGAAATTTTGGGTGTTAGGGTTTCAAGCTTGGAATATGTAAAGAGGGGTTTTGTTCCTTTTGACTTATACATGTGTATATGGGTCTTAAAATGAGGTTATTGATGTCTATTGATGATAAATGATCCTTAGGGCCAAAGTAGGGAACAAGGGGGGAAAAGCCCTAATTTAATGTGATTAATTAATTTGTATAATTAATTTGGGAAAGTATGAGAATGTGAAATTGAATTGAAAATCATGAAATTGGGAAGTTGTGAGATGGAATGGTGTAGTTGGATTGATTAATCACTCACCTTTGAAATTGTAGATAATTTGTCTGTTTGATAATTTATTATCTGTTTAGAAATTATTGTGTTGGGCTATTGGTAGAGGATAGTCTTGACTGTTGTAGACACTGCATGATGATTAGGTGAATTAAAACTAATCAATTGTGAATGTCATTGAATATGACGGGTGGGATAACGCATTGAATATGTGCTTTGCTTGATCATTGTATATGATAAGTGTTTAAATACATTGTATATGTATATTGTTTGGGAGGAAATAGGGGATGTACTCCACAGTTTGGGAGGACATAGGGGATGTACTCCTAAACCAGATTTGGGAGGAGATAGGGAATGGACTCCAATGATAACTACGTTGGCCAGAGTGTCCAGGGTGAAAGTCCCAAAATCTTGATTGCGTTTGCATAACGTAGATGAATTGAAGTGTTGAAGCATTATTGATATGAGTTGTAAATCTCATTTTGAATTGAAGTATGGAAATGTTAATGATGTGAGTTGTAGTCTCATTATAAACTGTCTGGTTGAACAGGGAACCATAACCATGAATTGGTTTAGATAATGAAACAGAAGGGAATTGAATGTGTTTGTAAATAAAGACGGGTTATGATAGGGATGTACGTTGTTTATATGAGTTAAACATTTATCAAATGCTAATGTTTTAGTTATTGCTCATATTATGTTTAAAATATCTCTACTGGGCGTTGGCTCACCCTATATGGGACATCATTTTCAGGTTCAGGTGATATGTCACCTCCAAGGACGTAGCTTGGGAGGCTTAGAGGCTGAAAGATCTTTTGTTGTTATCTTTTTGGTATTACCTATAATTCAAGCCTAGCACTTAATCTGTTAAGAGTTAGAACTCTCTTTTGTGGAAACCAAGTGTTGACTTGGAAAGTTTGTAAGCCATTAGGGCATTTACTTTTGTTGTCAACATGTAATACTTTTTGTAAAGAATACTCTGATGTTTGTAATATAATACTTCTTTTCTACTTTATGGATTATCAAGAATGATTGGTTTCTGTCTATTATTTTGAGGGCGTTACAACTTGGTATCAGAGCGTACCGGGTTTGAGTACTTTGGGTACGTGGGAAGTGGTTAGTACCACAATTGGTTTGTCTCGATTGTTAGAGACTTAGGTGTAATGTGTACTTATGTGATAACATGTTTATGTGACTATATGGGTATGGGATTTAGTTTTGAGGATGTTGATTGGACCCTTGGGTTTCTGGGAGTCCTGTTAGACAAGCACTTGATCAATGCTATTTCTAACTGGAACTCTAGCAACGCCATGGGACTGTCATTATCCGAAAACGAAATTCGTAAGTGCTTATGTGATTATGCGCTTACGTGGAATGAATTATTATTGTCCAATGCACTAGGACGTGAGTGAAATAGCTTCAGCACATTTGTGAATGTGCTAATATTCTTGTTACCTTTATTAGGATGTCAGGACGAGGACGTGGTGGTAGGCGAGGTAGGCCTAGGAGGCAGGAGATGCCTATACCGGATGAGATTCCGGGCAGCAGAAGGGTGTTGGTCAGGCCAATGTAGCCGAGCCAGTAGGTCAGCAAGCCATGGGCGCCTTAGCCCGCGAGATGGCAGGAGCGTTGAGGGAATCTATGGACATTCTCAAGGCTGAGAATCAAGTACAGGCCCATGTTGCTAAGGCAGGGCCTTCTTTTTTGAAGAGGGAGTTTTTCCAGTCCAATCCTGATGAGTTCTTGGGTGATCCAAAAGAGCCACTGAAGGCTGATGAGTGGCTTGAGCAGATGACGGAGATGTTTGAGATGCTAGGCATCGACGATAGAGCCTTAAGGGTGACCTTGGCGTCCTTCCAGCTGAAGGGAGACGCAGGTCAGTGGTGGAAGTTTATTCAGGGCCGTATTGGAGGGACTTGGGAGGCTTTCGTTGATGCCTTCCAGGAGAAGTTTTTGCCTCCCGCTGTTAGGGAGAAGTTGAGGGATCAGTTCTGTCAGCTTAAGCAGCTAAATACCCCTGTGGCCAAGTTTAAGGCCGCATTTACCAGTTTATCGAGGTTTGCACCTGAGCTAGTGGCGTCTGAGGAACGCCGTTGTCTTGAGTTCGAAAAGAAGCTAAGGACCGGGCTTAAGCTTAGGGTTGCTGGGTCCATGACTCGGGAGTAAGGACGCCTTGTGGATGCTGCGGCTCATCTTGAGATTATTATGCATGAGAAGGAGGAGAGGATGAGGGGCTTCAAGAGGAGTCAGGATGGTCAGGGGGATGGTAGGAGGCAAAGGGGTTCTAACCCTCAGCAGTCCCAGGGTGCATTTGCGAGATCTACCTTTCTAGTGCCGAGTGCAGGCTCTAAGAGAGGCAGTCAGGGAGACTTTACCTGTTACAAATGTGGCCAGCTAGGCCACAAGTCTCCAGCTTGCCCGCAGAGGGGAGAAAGGCAGAGAGCAACTTCATCTTCAGCTCGTCTCAGAACCAGAGTCAGGGTAGAGGCCAGCCGCTCTCTTGTTACCAGTGTGGTCAGGTGGGGCACTTGAAGAGGTTTTGCCCACATTTGAGTGGTACATCGAGTGCATCTGGTTCAAGGCAGACGCAAAGTTTTCAGCCAGCACAGTTAGTTCAGGCCTCGAGGGCCAATCAGGGAGCCTCTTCGGCTCAGTCTGTGCAGCAGTCTTTTGCTCCGAGAGGTGAGCAGGTAGATCAGAGGCCTTCAGGGCACGTGTATGTTGTTACAGCGCAAAATCTTGTACCGGCTCCCTCTATTGTGAGAGGTACCTTTCTGTTTTGCAACTCAGTTGCTAATGTGTTGATTGATACGGGTGCATTCCATTCTTTTATATCTGCTGCATTTGCTTCTGTTCTGGGTTTGGAGTTGGCGCAGTTAGCATCTCCTATTTGTGTTGTATCACCTGTTAGGGGTGAGTTGATTTTGAAACAAGGGTGTAGAGGTTGCGATATAGAGGTCGCTGACTGCCGGTTTCCATTTTCTTTTATAGTAATGGTTATGTCAAGTTTTGATGTGATTTTGGGTATGGACTGGTTATCGTCATACCGGGCTGTTATTGATTGCTACCGCCAGAGGGTTCCTGTATGTACCTTGAGCGGTGATTGTTTTCATTTCTTGGGGGATCGGGTTGGTAGTGTTTTACCACCAGTGTATGATTTGCGAGGGCGGAGTGAGCTTAGTTGCCTTCTCGCTAGCTGTATGAGTAGTGAGTGTAATGAGACCTAGGCTGAGTTGCCAGAGTGGTTTGTGAATATTCGGATGTTTTTCCCGAGGATCTTGTTAGTTTACCACCTCATCGAGAGATCGAGTTCCTATGACTATGCCTGGCACGGCATCGATTTCCATGGCACCATACCGTTTTGTCCCAGCCGAGTTAAGTGAGTTAAAGATTCAACTCCAGGAGTTGCTAGATAAGGGCTTTATCCGCTCTAGTACTTCACCGTGGGGAGCACCGGCCCTTTTGCTAAAAAGAAAGATGGTGCCTTTGAGACTTTGTATTGATTACCAAGGAAATTGAATCGGGCTACGATTAAGAACAAGTACCCTATGCTCGTATAGATGATCTGTTTGACCAGTTGAAGGGTCCCGTTGTTTCTCTAAGATAGACTTGAGATCGAGTTACCACTAGTTGAGGGTCAGGGAGGAGGATATCTCAAAGACGGCATTCCATACGCGGTATAGCCATTATGAGTTTCTGGTAATGCCTTTTGGGCTCACCAATGCACCGGTAGTGTTTATGGACTTGATGGACCGGATATTCCGGAAATTCTTAGATCGTTTTGTGGTTGTCTTCGTAGACAACATTCTGATTTATTTACCTTCTGAGGAGGAGCACAAGAAACACTTGAGAGTGGTGCTTGAGTTGCTTAGAGCCCATAAGCTATATGCTAAGTCTGGGAAGTGTGAGTTCTGGCTAAGAGATGTTAAATTCTTAGGCCATATGGTCTCCGGAGAAGGAGTGTCTGTAGATACATCCAAGATAGAGGCAGTGTAGGATTGGGCACAGCCTAGAAATGTTTTTGAGATCTGCAATTTTCTGGGATTGGCCGGTTATTACCGTCGGTTTGTGAAGCATTTCTCCAGGTTAGCTTCGCCATTGACTAGGTTGACACGGAAAGGGGTCAAATTTGTATGGAGTGAGACTTGTAAAAAGTCGTTCCAAGAACTTAAAGTTAGACTTACCATCGCTCCAGTTTTGATTATTCCGGAGAGGGGTTTGGGTTATGTTGTATATTATGATGCCTCACGAGAAGGTTTGGGTTATGTGTTGATGCAAGAGGGGAAAGTGGTAGCCTATGGCTCGCGTTAGTTGAAAACACATGAGAGAAATTACCCTACACATGACCTAGAGTTAGCAGCTGTGATTTTTGCCTTGAAAATTTGGAGGCACTACCTGTATGGTGAGAGGTTCGAGGTGTTCTCGGATCATAAGAGTCTGAAATATCTGTTTACACAGAAAGACTTGAACTTGAGGCAGATGTGGTGGATGGAGTTTATTAAAGATTACGACTTTGAGTTGCATTACCATCCTCGGAAGGCCAATGTTGTGGTCGATGCCCTTAGTAGGAAATCCATTAGTGATGTAGCTTGTATAGCTATCTGGGAGTGGGAAATGTTGGGTGCACTTGGCGAGTTTGATTTGCTTCTGGGTGAATCTGTTGAGTCTACGACCTTGTTTTCTGTAGTTGCGCAGCCTACACTTGTGAATCGAGTGTTAGAGGCACAGGGAAATGACCTTGAGGTAGAATCCCTCTGGGAGAAAATCTCCAATGGGAAGGTTGAGAGGGATTTGACTGTGTATCCTGACCTGAGTGTGAGGTACCGAGACCGCCTGTTTGTACCAGAGTCTTGCCGAGAGGAAGTACTCCGAGAGCTTCACCATTTACACCTTACGATGTATCCGGGAGGCACTAAGATGTATCGTGATTTGGGTCGCCAATTTTGGTGGCGGGGTATGAAGAAGGTTGTGGCAGTTTTTGTATCTAAGTGCCTTACTTGTCAGCAAGTGAAGGCCGAACATCAGAGGCCAGCGGGTTTGTTACAACCCTTGCCTATAGCCGAGTGGAAGTGGGAGCATGTCACGATGGACTTCGTTGTAGGTCTTCTGAGGACTCAGCGAGGTAGTGATGTTATTTGGGTAGTCGTGGACCGGTTAACTAAGTCGGCGCACTTTATCCCTATGCGCGTGAGAGATTCGGTAGATCATCTTGCCGACCTGTATATTCGGGACATAGTGAGGTTGCACGGGGTCCCAGTGTCAATCGTCTCAGATAGAGATCCACGTTTTACTACTAGGTTGTGGCAAAGTTTGCAGAGTGCCTTGGGCACTAGATTAACCTTTAGTACGACTTATCATCCTTAGACTGACGGGCAGTCTGAGCATACTATTCAGATCCTTGAGGATATGCTTCGAGGCTGTGTCCTTGACTTTAGTGGTCGTGGGAGAGCCACTTGCCCTTAGTGGAGTTTGCCTATAACAACAGTTTCCAATCGAGTATTGGCATGGCACCGTTTGAGGCCTTGTATGGCCGACCGTGTAGGTCTCCAGTGTGTTGGGCCGAGGTGGGTGATGCACCTTTGTTGGGGTACGAGAAACGACGGAGAAAGTTGAGCTTATCTGTATGAGGCTTGTTACAGCCCAGAGTCGCCAAAAGAGTTATGCCGACCGTAGGAGGAGGCCTTTAGCATTTGAAGCGGGTGATCATGTCTTTCTGAAAATATCACCTAGGCGAGGTTTGATGAGGTTTGGAAAGAGTGGGAAGTTGTCCCTTCGGTTTATTGGCCCTTGCGAGATCCTTGAGAGGATTGGCGAGATTACCTACCGTTTAGCTTTGCCGCCACAGTTATCCGAAGTACATGACATGTTTCATGTTAGTATGCTTCGGAAGTACGAGCCAAATCCGTCACATGTATTGGATTGGACCAACTTAGAGATAGATAAGGATGCCTCGTATGAGGAGAGACCGGTAAGGGTCTTGGATAGGCGGGAACAAGTCTTGCGAGGCAAGACGATACCCTTGGTAAAAGTATTGTGGAAACATCACGGGGTGGAGGAAGCCACTTGGGAACGTGAATTGGAGGTCCGAGAGAAGTATCCGGATCTATTTGTGGATGTTTGACCATATGTGAAATATTTTGTTGTATTGATAAACTTTAAGAACATTGAATGTGTCTTAAGTTATAAAACATTATATATGTTTCGGTTTATGGAAGTATTATTGAATATGCCTTGAAAATGGAAGTTTAATTTAACATTGTATATGTTGAATGTGTTGTAGAAATGCAAATATATCATTAACATTGAATATGTTATGGAATTGTGAAATATGGTATTGAGACTTGTTGAAATTCAAAGGAATGCATGTTGTATCATATTCTAAATTGCCTCTTGAAAAGAGATGGGGAAACCGGTAATGGGTCAGGATGTTGAATATTGAATTATAATATTGTTGAGAACTGAGAAATCATGTTTTTGAAACTTGTAACTAATTTCGGGGACAAAATTGTTTAAGGGGGGAGGTTATAGCGATCTCGGTTTTCCCTCTATTGGTTATTGTATTCCGGACTCAGTTCCGTGGATGTCTATTATTGTATATGTTTCATTTCTGTCCTTTAATTCTTTGTATTTGAGTTTTAGGACATCTTGAGTGTGTTTCGAACAGGTTGGTTGAGTTTTAGTCTCTAATCTTGTTGCCCAGATTTTTGATGATCCGCTCGAGCGGGTCTTGTTACGCTCAAGCGGAGTTTGCATCCTTCTAGCGTTTTGTGCGTCTGCAGATATACTGCAGAGGTGTTTTTCACGCTCGAGCGGCGTTCCTTACGCTCGAGCGGGTCTGAGCTCGAGCAGGTATCTTGGCGCTCGAGCGGGTATTCGAAGCCTGTAAAGTACTGGAGGAGCGTATTCTACGCTCGAGTGGGTCTCTTTGCGCTCGAGCGGGTAGTGCTTTGCTGTTGTGCCTTGGCGCTCGAGCAGGCATATTTGCACTCGAGCGGGTGTAGTTTTTTGTGTCTTATGCTTGAGCGTCCTATTCTCCGCTCGAGCGGACTATACGTATATCAGATCGCGACTGTGTCATTTTAAATCACTTTTTTTACTCTCTCTCTCTCTCTCTCTAGCTTTTCAAAACCCTCATTTGAGAGCTCCTCTCTCTAGAATACATCTTCCCTCTACAAAATCATCTAGCTCTAGTGATCTTCCACCCTTATCCCTTTGTAAAAAGTGTAGAGCTTGGTGTGGGCTACGTTTGGATCCGAATATCTTTGGGTTTGGAGCACCTTCAAGTTTTCTCATCATCACCTTTGGGTCTCTCCATTTGAGGTAGGGATAACTACTCATATTTATGGTCTTTGACATAAACATATAGTCTTTTTGATTAAATGTTGAAGTTGGAAAATTTTGGGTGTTAGGGTTTCAAAGCTTGGAATATGTAAAGAGGGGTTTTGTTCCTTTTGAATTATACATGTGTATATAGGTCTTAAAATGAGGTTATTGATGTCTATTGATGATAAATGAGCCTTAGGGCCAAAGTTGGGAACAAGGGGAGAAAGCTCTAATTTAATGTGATTAATTAATTTGTATAATTAATTTGGGAAAGTATGAGAATGTGAAATTGAATTGAAAATCATGAAATTGGAAAGTTATGAGATGGAATGGTGTAGTTGGATTGATTAATCACTCACCTTTGAAATTGTAGATAATTTATCTATTTGATAATTTATTATCTGTTTATATACAATGACTGTTGTAGACACTGCATGATGATTAGGTGAATTAAAACTAATCAATTGTGAATGTCATTGAATATGACGGGTGGGATAACGCATTGAATATGTGCTTTGCTTGATCATTGTATATAATAAGTGTTTAAATACATTGTATATGTATATTGTTTGGAACGAGATAGGGGATGTACTCCACGGTTTGGGAGGACATAGGGGATGTACTCCTAAACCAGATTTGGGAGGAGATAGGGGATGAACTCCAGTGATAACTAAGTTGGCTGGAGTGTCCAGGGTGAAAGTCCCGAAATCTTGATTGCGTTTGCATAACGTAGATGAATTGAAGTGTTTAAGCATTATTGATATGAGTTGTAAATCTCATTTTGAATTGAAGTATGGAAATGTTAATGATGTGAGTTGTAGTCTCATTATAAACTGTCTGGTTGAACAGGGAACTATAACCATGAATTGCTTTAGATAATGAAACGAAAGGGAATTGAATGTGTTTGTAAATAAAGACGGGTTATGATAGGGATGTACGTTGTTTATATGAGTTAAACATTTATCAAATGCTAATATTTTAGTTATTGCTCATATTATGTTTAGCATATCTCTACTGGGCGTTGGCTCACCCTATATGGGACATCATTTTCAAGTTTAGGTGATATGCCACCTCCAAGGACGTAGCTTGGGAGGCTTAGGGGCTGAAAGATCTTTTGTTGTTATCTTTTTGGTATTACCTGTAATTCAAGCCTAGGGCTTAATCTGTTAAGAGTTAGAACTCTCTTTTGTGGAAACCAAGTGTTGACTTGGAAAGTTTGTAAGCCATTAGGGCATTTACTTTTGTTGTCAACATGTAATACTTTTTGTAAAGAATACTCTGATGTTTGTAATATAATACTTCTTTTCTAATTTATGGATTATCAAGAATGACTGGTTTCTGTCTATTATTTTGAGGGCGTTACATTCATTTTCAGTTTTGCAAAAGGCACATAAGACAGAAGCACTGCTATGAAGGACAACAATATTTTGTAAAAGATCCCCTCTTTTAACTCTATCCCTCCAAGCTAACCAACCAAACAATTGAACTTTGGGGGGAATACTCTTATTCCAAACAAACTTACAAATTTTGAGCTGAGGGCCCAAAAGAGAATCAGTGAACCTATATATGTCAGATACCTTAAGGCATGCTCTAATCATGTATGAGCCTTAGTACTTGTGGCTATGTGCAAATGAAGAGCAACAGGCAAACAAATTGATAATTCCATAACTCCATATTCATCTCAAAAATTTGGACTATCTAATTATTAACTAAAGCACCTTTTGTTGTCAGCTCTTCACATTGTTTTCCATCTTTCATCATTATTTTTCTATTTTCCTTTAATAATCTGTGTTCCATAATTTTATTGGTTATTTGTTAGGTAAGGTAAATTATGTTGTTGATTTGAGTATTAGACCAATGAAAAAGAAGAAAATTTTATTTTAAAAATTTACCACATGCCTTGATTATTTTAAAAATTCACCAGTGGACTTATATATGTTCAAGGATGAATCAAGGATTATCACTATGGAGGTACAAATTTATGTTTGGAGAAGTAAATCCTTATTATTTTAATTACTTTAAATTTTCTAACAGAATATATGATATTTTTCAAAATTTTCAGAGGTGAAATCGCCTTCCTCTGCGCCCCCTTAGATCCATCCTTGAGACCTCACCCCATGTGAGATATCTATATTCTATTATGTGTTTAGCTTTTGTGTTCTTCACATTGATATATCAAGATTGACCCCTAATAAATATAGCACTAAAGTAAAATTGATTGAGCTTTAAGCTATTATAGATTAATTGCTAGTAACAACTCAAGCCAGCATGCATAACCATTAATTAATGCAGTTTTTAAATTGGATCAATGGTTGGGACTGAACTTCCAAGAAGTTTCATAAGATGTTGGGCAGGGGCAAGTAACATTTTCATAATGATGAGGTTGTGGGAGTAGATCTATGACCTCCTCTAAATAGGGGTTGCTCAATATTTTTGAGGCTTTAGAAGAATAAAAAAGTTAGGGTCCCACAATTTGGGACTCAGAATTTATTCAGAAATGAGTATGTCTAATGGAGATTGAATTGATGATGTGTGGGGTCCACATATGAAATGAATATGAGCTATTTATGTGAAATTCTAGGTAATTTCTAGATTTTTATATCTGGGCCCGTAGTATTACTATGTAAAGAAATTATAATAGTGTTTTTTCCATATTCAAATATTATAACCAGGAATATTCACCCAAAAATAAATAAATAAATAATTACAACCAGGAATCATGTACAAATTGTTATTATTTCCCTAAAGGAAAATGATATAGATGCCACTTTCTAAAAATATTTTCTAAACCTAATGATGTGTAACTGATATGATTGGTTGATGATCAGAAGAGAGAGAGAGAGAGAGAGACACACACACACACACACACACACACACATTGCTACTTCAAATATTCCAATTGATTGTCACATAATTGGGCTGAAAAAGTAGGTCTAATTTTGGACTTGAATAACAATACGCATCCCAAAAATCCAAGAGGCGTAATTCCAAAGGAAGGCAATTTAGGATTGATGATCGGGAAATTGCAGTCTAAATTTAAAAAGGTTATAAGGGAACGATTTTGGATTGTAAAACAAAATGAAATCATATTAGTCAAAACTAAAGAAAATAAAATATGATATTCAATATTTAAATATTTTTAATCAACTCCAAGTCAAGATTAGATGAATTACAATTTTGGACATAATTTTAGTTAAATAAAATCATATTAACATTCATTTTCAAAATAAAAATGTAGTGTTAAATTTAGAATCCATACATATTTTGTTGGGCAATATTGTAATTTTTTTAAATATCGTAGGCTCGTAGTATTTATCCACCTTGAAATTATTTTCCTTTTATTTGAATTTGGATAGAAAGAAAATATTCAAATAAGTTTCAAATTTAAAATTGTAATTGAATAAGAATTTTAATTTTTTTTTTTTGTGTGTGTGCACGCTTTTCCATGGCTAAGGGTAATAAAATAAATTAGGAAAATCAAACCTGGTAGTTGAACAAGGGTTGTGCTTCAAATCTTGTAGACCAGTTGTAAAAACTTTTAAGGCTCATCAAATTCTGAAGAGTAAGTTTCGCTAATTGAGATAACACAATAATATCATTATTGGTGGTTCCTTCTTCTTTTTCTTTCTCCGAGACTATCACTTCCACCTTTGGACAATTATCTACCCTGAATATGTTCAGATTTTGCAGTCGTGGGAGCATATTGAACTGAACCACATGCACCAATTTCTCACAATCAGAAACCATCATATCTTTTAGTTGGCAAAAGGACTTTGATTCTTTTTCTGAAGCTATGCGTAATTGCTTGTCCCATATCTCTATTATGTTAGGCAATTTTTGAATTTTCAAATACTCCAAGACTGGGAAAGCAACCTGTAAAGTAGTTTACAACACTTTAGGTTAGTGACTATTACAAAATTGTGGATAAGCAACAATTGATAATTGCAACACTTTCAACATGCATGCTTTAATCATGTATGAGCTTTTGTACTTGTGGCTATGTGCAAATGAAGAGCAACAGGCAAGCAAATTGATAATTGCATATCTTCATATTCTTCTCAAATATTTGGAGCATCTAATTATTAACTAAAGCACCTTTTGTTGTTAGCTCTTCACATTGTTTTCCACCTTTCATCATTATTTTTCTATTTTCCTTTAATAATCTATGTTCCATAATTTTATTGGTTATTTGTTAGGTAAGGTAAATTATGTTGTTGATTTGAGTATTAGACCTATGAAAAAGAAGAAAATTTTACTTTAACAATTCATCATGTGCCTTGATTATTTTTTATATTGATAATATCTTATTGAATTTAATATTCATTTTCTTAACATATCTTTTTAAGTTAGATGGTAAAATAAATGAAGTTATTTGAACTCCACTTATGTTGGGAACATTAAAATTATTTTAAGAACAACTCATTATATAAATAAGTTAAAATTGAACATATTTTGAAACTTATCATCAATTTTCAGAGTTCGGCTCGAACTTAGTTCCATAAACTTAAATGTATAATACAATACCAAGTTATTTGAACTCGGTTTGATTAAAGCTCATTTGTGTTCGGCTCAAATGGTAAACAAAGATCATCTTTTGTTGATAAAAAATAAAAAGAACAAACTCAAATATATTTTTAAACTCATTAAGTTTTTCAAATTAAACTTGAACAATATTTATTGTGCCTTTGGAGATGTTTTAGGTTTCTATTTAAGAGATGTTAAGTCCAACTTTAGGCCTTGCAGAAGATATGGCCCCACACCACAGGTAGATCGTGTTCACAAAAGCCATCCATCCCACAAAAGTCCCGCATCGTTCTCTATTTTAGATACTAATTTGGTCATCATGTTTTAAGTTTGTTCTACTAGGGTCTTGTTTGTTTCTTTGTTACATTATTCTACATTTTTGTAATTTTGTTAGGTTTTGATTATTTCTCATGTACTTCTTTATCTAAAACTGTGTTTGATTTATGAATTTGGGAAGTGATTTGGAAATGAAAAGAGAAAAAGTAGGTGAAATATTAATGAAATATAACTAAATTTCACAAATCTTTTCCGTTTCATTTTCCAAATCTTTCTCCAAATTTATGAACCAAACATAGCCTAAAGCAATAAAATGGTGGCATTATTTTTGTTACACACACCCCAAAAAAGGAAAATATTATATGAACTATGACAACTCAACTTAGTGATAAAATTTTTGATTTTTACTATTTTATTCTTTCAAGTTTTTAGATAGTAATATTCAAGCAAATGTCAAAGTATTAAATTGGAAAGATTCAAAATAAATACACATTATCAATACATGGCCAACAAGGGTGCCTTTCGGGCTGTGGGAGTCCACCACGGGTCACGTTTTGATTATTTAAATTTTTCATTTTGTAAAGTCCGTAGTGTATATCATCTAAAAAAAAAAAAAAAAGATTGATCCAATAATCTTAGCCTATTTAATTTATTACAATTGTATCTAAAAAAAAGAATGATAAGTGTGTTTAAAATACATACATATATATATACATTTGTGTTTCTGGTTTTACTGGTCATGTGCAACCAAAACTGATGAGGACATTCATACCTGGCTAGTGAAGAGGGATTGTGTTTTAGATCTAGAGGTGAAAAAGCTTTTGAGGCTCTGCAAATCTTCAAGTGTCAAACTCGTTAGTTGAAGGAACGAGTTGGTATTATTGTTGTTTTCTGCTTTTTCTTCTTCTTCCCCCCCATTCTTCAATACTATTACTTTCAGCTCTCGACAATATCTAACCTCAAGTTGTTCTAGTTTCGGTAATTGTCGGGGCATATTGGACGAACCGACATTCACCAGTTTCTCACAGCTCCAGATGGTCACGTTTCTCAATTGTCGAAAAGACTCTGATGGAAGTAATTTCCTATCCCATATCTCTGTTATCTTTGTTAGTCCATTAATATGCAATCTCTCCAAGGCAGGGAATGTAACCTGCAACATTCATAACATAATTGTTAAACATTAGACTCCAAGGTCAGCATTATAACAAGCAGTACAATGTAGCCCAATAAATTTATGTTAGTCTTAATTAGTCAATAATTGAAGTCCAATAAATTGATTTTACTATGTTCCAATTAATGCCAAAACTTAAATTGTTGGTTCCATAACAGTTAATATGATTTTGTTTTATGTAATGGAAACTATAATAGATTGGAAGTAACAAATCTTTTTGTTGCATTGGTGCAACCTTTTGTCCTCATTGTGCAATAGGTGTTGTGCACGAGTTGGCTTGATTGTTTTGACAGCAAATCATTAATTGAATATATTAAGAAAATTTCATCCAACTATAAATCCACCCTTTCTCAAAATTGATGGGTTCGACAGATTAAAAGTACAAAATGAGAGAAAATCAGGCTTCACATTATTTTCACATTTCATTGTGATTTTTTCTATATGACTTTTATAATCTGTGTTCTATGATTTTATAAAAGGGAATCGCTTGTCTACACCTGAAATTTCAACTGAACTAGATAGTTGAGATCTCTTACCGATAAAAGTCATTAAACAAGGGTTTCTTACCACTGCGAGTTTATGAAAAGATTTAACTAAAAGAAGAGTTAAAATACTGGGCCAATGCATTTCATAAACTCTTACTAGTAAGAGATCTCTGTTTAATGACTCTTATCAGTAAGACACCTTAACTGTCTATTCCATTTGAACTTTCAACTAGAGAAAAGCCAAAATCCTTATAAAAACACACCATTTGAGGTTTACTTAAAATATAGATTGCCCCATGTAATTTTAGAAATTAGATCTTGCACTTTTAAGTTTCCAGTTGTATAAAAAATCACTTATTTCATTAATAAAATTATCAAGTCAATTAATATTTTTAATAATCTCATAAATATATTTCAATTTACTATTCAAGTAATTTTATTATTATAAAAGAGAGTAATTAGATTTTTTTTTTCTCTATTAATTATGTTAAACAAAAAATTCTAACAGTGGGGTTTTTATAATTTCTGGAACCATAAAGAGTAATTTTTATTTTAAGAAATATTAAGGAGTGTATTTATAATTTACCTTAATTTTATATAGTGAAAATCATATGATACGTGCAACTATTTGACCTATGGAAAAGAAAAAAAATAAAATTAATCATCATGGGCCTTTGCTAGTATGGCTTTATTGTTTAGGTTTTGCAGCTCATTTAAGTCAATTGTGATTCTATTTTTTTTTTTTTCAGCCAAAAAAACTTCATTGATGATAAAAAAAAAAAAAAAATGTACAAGCATAAAGATTACATCAACAAAGATGAAGGAGTGCAAACAGCATCACAAAAGACCATCACCATCCCAACTAAGTTGGCACCGTGAGGCCTTACCAATCATATGCTAGCATAGCCCAAAGTTGGTGAGAGACCAACTAGCAAACAAAGACAACACCAAAAAAAAAAAAAAATACAGCAGCAAAACAGAGTTTCTCTACCTCAAGCCAACTGGGCTCATCCCAACTCAAGGCAATAATGCTCCTCCAAAGCACAACCTGATCTGACTTATCTTACAAATGAAATCATTGATTTTGAAATTAAAATCCTTCAGGTGTGGGTTCAACCACAAAGCGATCCTAGTCTTGATCAACTCACACAACTCAAACCAATTTGGGTTAGCTGCCTTAAAGACGCACTCATTTCTAAGTTGCCTAATTGATCTTCAGTATGGTGTGAATTGAATAATTTGCACTGTTATGAGACTCTTGTAGAATTTTTATTGATTGAAATAGAAAATCATGGTCACAAGATTACTCAGCCTAAGTATGTAGAAGATTAAACAAAAAATGAGATACAAATGTGTCATAAAAGGTAGGTCTCACATCATGTGGACCTCTTATGTTCAAGGATGAATCTAGGATTATCAATGTAGGGGTGCAAAAATCTATTTGGAGGTGTAAATTATTATTTTAATTATTTTAGATTTTCTAGCATAGTATATAATATTTTTCAGATTTTTAGGGGGTGCGGTCGCCTCCCTCCGCACCCCGCTAGATCCATCCTAGGGACCTCACCCCATGTGAGATATCTATATTATATTTTGTGTTTAGTTTTTGTGTTGTTCATATTGATATAATAAATAAAACACTAAAGTAAAATTGATTGAGCTTTAAGCTATTATTGATTAATTGCTAGTAACAACTCAAGCCAACATGCATAATCCATCAATTAATGTAGTTTTTAAATTGGATCGATGGTTGGGATTGAACTTCCAAGAAGTTTTGTAAGATGTTTTGAGCAGGGCCAAGTAACATTTTCATAATGGCCAGGTTGTGGGAGTTAATCTCTGACCTCCTCTAATTGGCAATGTTATCAATTCAAAAATCTAAATCTGTGGGAGGACACACACACACACACAAAATTCAAACTACTCTAACAAAAGCATTATTACAAGCCAAAAGGTTTGCATACTGTGGAACAATGCACCTTTCTCCAATTTCCCAACAATTTATCTTCCTCATTGGCCACCAGATAGACGTTTCCAATTGGATTATACAATTCTTCCAGCATCTCCCTTTACTACACAAACAAATCCCTTCTAAACTTTTGATTCCATTGAGGACTTGCATCATGCATGTGGCTTGATTGTTAACCGATGTACTGGGTGGATGATTGTGATTGGTCTAGATGTAATTCTATCACACTATATTCGAGATATTCAGAGTAGAACTTGAGTCTTTGTAGAAGACCAATTCTTAGGTTGGATAAGTTGAGACTCGTGTGAGAGGTCTATCCTAATCCAACTAGGATAGATGAGTCCTGGATTAGTGTTATTTTTGTAGAGAATAAGTTTTGTAAGATTTATAAGATAATATAGCGATTCAGGGTTTTACCCCTTGTGTACAGTGATCCGGACTTGTTTCCGTGGATGTTAGTAGTTGTTTATATCTTGTTTGCATCCTTTCGTACTTTGTATTTGAGTTATAGGATGTGTTGGGCAGGTTTGTTACAGGTTGGTTGAACTTAGAAACCAAAAGTAGTTGCCCAGATTTTTGCCTTCACGCTCGAGCGGGCCCTTCGTTGTTGCTTCTCCGCTCGAGCGGGTGTTTTGACGCTCGAGCATGAGTTTGTGTGTGACGCTCGAGCGGGGAGTTTTACGCTCGAGCGAGGACCTAGTTCAGCAAAAGTTCTGGGAGTGTGTATCCGCCGCTCGAGCGGGAGTCTGTGAGTGACGCTCGAGCGGGGTTTTCCACGCTCGAGCGGGGCGATTTTTATAACAACTTCGGGATTCTTTTTTTGAATCACTTTTTCACATCTCTTCTCTCTCTTACTTTTTCAAAAGACACCATTGGAGAGCTTCTCTCTCTAAACCCTTCTCTTCTCTCTAGGTATTGATCAAGTAAGGGTTGTTTCCTCACCTTTGGCCTTTACAAAGTTGTGTTGATCGTCGAGGGCTACGTTTTGATCCGAGCATATTGAGTTTTGGAGCACTTTGAGTTTTGTCATCTTCTTCCTTTGAGCTCCGAATTTGAGGTAGGGATATCCTACTCCTTCTCATGAGCTTTGTCTTTGAATTTTAGCATTTTGATGAGTTGGGGATTGTTGGGTAATTTTGAGAAAGTTTGGGCCTTTGTGTAATTTTACAAAAGTTGGGGTTTTGTTTATATAAACTTATATGCATGTTTGGCATAGAGAAATGAGATCGATATTGGATTATTAGTGAAAATGGAACCTTAGGGTTGTGATGTTAATTATGGGAAATGCCCTAATTACATTGATAAATTAATTGGTATAATTAATTTGAAGAAAAGAGGAATTGAATTGAGAATGTTGGAATTGGATGTTTATGGGATTAAAGGGTGTAGTTAGATTCATTCATCGCTCACCTAATTGAAATGTTGATTATATATCCATTTGGTGCATTTATTTTTGGTATAGAAATAACTGCTTTAGGCTATCGGTGGATGATAGTCTTGATTGTTGTAGACAATACATGATGATTAGGCAAACTAAAACTAATCGATTGAGTATGCTATCGAATATAGCGGTTGGAATAATACATTAACTTTATGTATTGATTGATCGTATATGATCTACGTTTATATACATGTGTTGTGTGGAAGGAGATAGGGGATGTACTCCACGGTTTAGGGAAAGATAGGGGATGGACCTCTAAACCGGATTTTGTGTGACATTGATACAGCACTACAATGTGTATCAAATGTTGATTATGGAAGTGTTCGAATTGATTTGATATAGCACTAAAATGTATATCGTTATCAATTGTGAAGTATAAAAGTAATTCTATGTTATGTTGATACAGCACCGAAATGTATATCTTTCGTAAAGTGTGGAAATGGTTTATGTGTTATCGATATAGCATTAAAATGTGTATCCATCATGAATTTCGAAAGTGTTTTAAAGATGAGTCTTAACCTCAGTAAGTTATTTGGCTAGGTGTTGAGCCTTATTTTCAAACTCAAAGTTGAAAAGAAATGGGAAATGAAGTGTAACATGGACTTAATGTCATGAAACCGGAATGTGATATATATGGATGTATCTGTGTTGACCATTTATCAACTGCTAATCTATTAGACATTGTTCATAGCTGGTTTAGTGTATTTCTACTGGGCTATGGCTCACCCTTTATGGGACATCATTTTCAGGTACAGGTAGCATGCCACCTCCAAGGACATAGCTTGGGAGGCTAGAGGCAGACAGACCTTTGTCGTTTTGTTATCTTTTGGATGTATTACATGTAAATTCAAGCCAAGGGCTTAATGTGTATTTGAGTTAATACTCTTTTTTCTTTTCTTTTTTTTGTAACCAAGTGTTAACTTGGAAAGCTGTAAACCCGTAGGGCATTTGCTTTTGTTGTTATCATGTAATACTCATTGTAATGAACTACTCTGGTAAATAGAAGAATATTTATCTTTTATATCAATGCATGTCTAAATTGATGGGTTTCAATGTTATTATTTTGAGGGCGTTACAGATAAGGAGGGCACTGGTTCTCATATAAAAAATGGCACATGTGGATTAAATGTTCGTTTTTACTGGTGAGTTAATTGCTTGGGTTGTTACTGTTTGATAATATTTGAGATATGTTGTTACTAACTTAATCGTCGGAGTGCTCTCCCAGTTGGTAACAACTGGTTTAGCTCTTTTGTTCTTTGTTTCAAATTTTGAATTCCATCTAGTGCACGTACTTTTTGACTTTATTCACTGAATCTTTATAGAAGATGCAATTTAGTTGTATCATCAAATTTTAGCACACACAATACCC
Source organism: Camellia japonica (assembly GCA_030407325.1). Taxonomy (NCBI): domain Eukaryota; kingdom Viridiplantae; phylum Streptophyta; class Magnoliopsida; order Ericales; family Theaceae; genus Camellia; species Camellia japonica. The sequence goes on from JAPPVO010000031.1 coordinate 100,560,108, forward strand.
ATTCCATACTTCTGTGATCGCATTCTTGTGAGAGGAAAGCTTAATGGCAAATCACCTAAACCATACATCAATTCATAAGTTAATATTTAATCCATATCTAACTTCTAAAATCATATTTCCCACGACAATTTTCTGAACTTACTGTCTTTACAATCAAGACTCACAATTTTACCTTTTCTAACACTTTTTCCAAGGTAAATATTCGAATCCTTTACCTTCATCCTTCTCCACAATAACTTTTCTCCATTGGATGACTGAAGGGTGTTGTTTGGGTCCGTGAGATCTATCATGAGTCCCGTTTTGATAATCCGAACCGTTTATTTTGTCAAGCATTTCATGTATTTCATCTACACAAAAAATTAGGTCGATTCCATAATTATAACTTGTCCAATTTATTACGTTTCTCACTGAAAAAATGTATGATTTACTTTAAAAAGCATAATTGTTGTCTATTTTTTTAGTGAAAAATTGAACAATTTAGAGTTATGGGATCAACCTAATTTTTTTATTTTATTTTATTTTATTTTTTTTGTGGATGAAATAAACGAAGTCCCCAACAAAATAAACGGTTCAAATCATAGAAATGAGACCCGTAGTAGACCTCACGGACTCAAATAGGAGGAGATGCTCCTCCTTCTCAATAAAGGTTGTTTTTTAGGGATCCTCATTCCTATTGACAAATATTATATTGGATCTTATCAAGGGATAATCGTCCTACTCAAGTTTGAATCTTATTCCTTGTATATTTTTTTGGGTTTTTTTTGTACTTTTGAAATTTTTTTTTTTTTTTTTGTATAAATTATATATTATATTTGACTATTATAATTTATTGAGTTTTATTATAATATTAAATATTATTATTAATAATAAAAAGTATTACCATAAACAATTGACCGGCCTATTCTCACTCTTAGCATGACAATATTTCTTGAATACCCTTTTAGATAATATTATTTTAAAACATTTAGTTGAAAAGTAGATCATTACAGATTTTTTTTTAAAATATAATAATACAATTTTATCCTAAAAAAAAAATAAAAACGATATTGTCATACCATAATTGTTTTCCCCCCACCTTAACACAATTTAACAAAGTTATTAAATTCTTCATTTCATCAATTACACGGCCTAAATTCAGTTAAAACATACAATCATATAATCCTTCACTTTTAGTAGGAAAATGTGGTGTGCTGAAGAAAGTTGTTTAGACCTTTTTCTTTTTTAGATGGAGAAAAGTTGTTCAGACAGAAAGAAGAAATATTATGATACACACTCTTTAAATATGCATTCTATAACTAAAGAAAAAAATTACATAATTCTATACTTTCTGAGTCGTAACTTAAAAGAAAATAAAAATAAAATAATAAACTAATAAATAAATAAAAAGTTATAACGAAACACCACATAAGGTATAACCAAAGATCTCATAAGTCAGAACTAAAATAATGTTATAACTAAAGAAGAAAATTGATCATAATTAAAGAGGAAAATGACATAACTAGACATATGATTTCATAAATCATAACTAAAATAATCATTTTAAATGGTGTGTATTGTAGAATTTCCCGACTTAAAAACACATTAAATTTCACCTAGAATATTGAAATTAAAAACTTATAGAATCTCCTAAATAAGACTATATTTTCTGGTGTCTAGGTTTGATGGTAATGTTTGAGTTTGAATCCCATTTACTATTAGATTTTATAATAGAAATATTAGAAAATCACAATTTAAATATTATAATTCATCTAAAATGATGTGACAAGACAGTTATGTCTTATATGACTAGATTTGTAATAAATTAAAAATTGACACTTAGCAAATCATACCATTATTGTTGATCAGATTGAAAGAACCTTTTTAAGAGTCTCGAAAGTTTTTCATAGCATAAACGTTAGAATTTCAAAAATTTTCAAGCTACTGTGTATATCACAACCCAGTTGGCATTTTAGTAGCTTGAAAATTTCCATTGATACAATATATGGCTTTGTCTACTGTTGAATTTTAATTGTCCAATTTGATATAATATTTCTCATATTTATAATTAATCTTATATCGATTTTGAAAAATAAAAATAATAAAAAATAATACAAGCATGCTGGCATAAGTTTTTTGCTAGGTTAATTTACCTGTCAACATAAATTTGAACTAGTAATGCATATTTTTAACATTTAAAATAAAAAATTTAGATTAATGCTTTGGGGCTTCCTCTAAATTTTACTTCATATAGATTATGGGTAAGGGCTAGGAGCACATTAGTTTTGTTTAGTAGCAAATCTGAAAGTAAACCAATCCCTAAAACTTCATTTGGAATACTTGGTGACAAAAAAATTTGATTAATTAAATTTGACGTGGAAATGAAATAATAGAAATAATTGATATTTCTCTTCATCTATAGAGGGAAGGGAGAAAGAGTTTTAAAAATCAAGTTTTTGTCCCCAAAATGAAGGAAGAAACATTTGGGACTAATTTTTGTTAAAAAGTCAAAAAACAGACTTTTGTATCAAAATTTTAAAAATGTGGTTAATAAATACACTTCAAGAGAAAACAATTTGGTGCATAAGATGTTCACTTTTTTAGGCAAATTTTGGTCAAAAAATGATAATAATTCATCCCTAAATATCTAATTTCATCACTAAATATACAACGACACTTTTGACAACTTAAATATTTTGTTCTTAAAAATTAATTTTATTCATAACTTTTTATTTTTGAAATCTTAATTTGTTGTAATGATTTCATGCTTGCCACTGTGTGACCAACCATTTGGTGATTTTTTTAGGGATTAATAATTTTGATTTTTATTGAAAAAGACCCTAGCACTGTTTGATTGTATTCCTAATGCATAAAGCATTTTATAATAACTAGATATAATGGATTAAAGCAAATAAAAAGGGTATAGATAATAAAGCATACCTTTTCATTAAACAAAAATTGTGCCTAGGTAGAAGAATTTCCTTCAGATGTTGACATCTTCTCCACTTTGGGGTAGAAGCTTATGAGCTTGGGTAGATTCCAGAGACGCAAATATTTCAACTGACTGAAATTAATTACCTGACTTGGGAGTTCATCTTCGTCTTTTTCTTCTTCAATTCCAACTATTGCTTCCATCATCTCACAATTCCGTATTTCTAGTCTCTGGAGTCGTGGAAATCCTTTTGCACACGACAGGGAGAAGAGATATTTCAACCTACAATCTCGAATTGTTAATTCGATTAAATTATTGAAGAACCCTGATGGATTTAGTCCATGACGTTCCATCAATGACCCCTCTCCACCTCTGTCATGCAGCACCTCTTGTAAACCTTCAATTTTTTCCAAATGTAGTTCTTCGGCTCTCATCAACAAAACGATAAACTTGTCCATTAAGGAAACACCAGCAAGTTTACACGACTTTGAATAAGTTCCACTAAAACCATCAGCCTTACCCACAAATATTTTAAATCTGATCAAGTTTTCATAGCACAAGTCCTTTGGCAATAGCATGAGATTTGGTATGTGAATCTGTAAAGTGGTTAATTGCGTCAATTTCCCCAACTCATCAAGATTCACTTTGCTTCTTTCCTTGTTGCCTCTTGTAAAATCATCTGAAATGTACAATTCTTCCAGGCGAGACAAATTGGATATGACACCTTGTGGAATCTCTGTGAGCTGGTAACAATTTCCCAGATCTAACAACCGAAGACGAGTCAATTCTCCTATCTCTGATGGCAAAACCTTGATATTAGAACCTCGAAGGCTAAGTATTTCAAGATTATTATTTAGATCCTTGAGTATAGCTATGTCTCCCAATTCACAATCATCTAACCTTAACATCCGAAGGTTAACCAAATTTGCAAGAGATAATGGAGGCAACATATAGATTCTATTCAATTCTAAAATTGTAAGTTTCTCCATTCCCCTGAAAAACCTATCTGGAACATTAAGGAAAGGATAATGGATATTAAATTTCCATAGTATGGTCAAGGTGTGGAGTTGTGGACATACCAAATCATCCGGAAGCTCAAGAGTGTCGTCGAACCTTAACGAGATTGCTGAGGAAGATTTGCATGTATCTTTCTCGGGCCACTCTTTGACACCATGTTTTACTAGAATTTCCTTGCCATCATCTTTTGCAATTGAAAGAGCAACATCTCGAATGACATCATGCATTTTGACAAAGTTGTCATCTTTGCCTTCTAATAACAAACAAGCATCTTTGAGGATATCGACCACTATAAGTACTCGACGGCTTGCTCTTCTTAGTGTATTTGTGTTTTGTCCAAGCAAACTTCTCGCTATGCAATGTCTCGCCAACACTTCAATTGAAATATTAGCATCTTCAGGAAAGAAACAACATAGCAAGAAGCATGATTTTGCATCACTAGATTCTAACCGATCATAGCTTAACTTTAAGGAAGCATACACCTTTGGGTCGATTCCCGCAATATTTTTTAGCATGGAATCTTTGAATTGATCAAGTACATCTTTCCAGACATATTTTTTCTTATCTTTCAATGTGGCTCCAATTGCAAGTATAGCGACCGGCAAGCCTCCACACTCTTTACAAACTACATTAGCTATATCATGGAGTTCAGGAGAGTCAATAGAATTTCCCACCTTCGTCTTGAATAGGGCCCATGCTTCTTTCTCTAATAATACTTGCATTCGAACATATCTATCAACATGCATCTTTTCCAACACACCTCGAATTCGAGACGTTATCACAACTTTGCAACAATTGTTTCCATCAGTGATGGGAATCCCTATTGTCTTCAAGTTCAATTCTTGCCACATATCATCCAATATAATGAGATTTTTCTTCCCATTGTTCAATCTATTCCACAATTTATTTGCTTTTCCCACTTCAGTTTCCCCTTCTAGTTTCAAACTCAAGCGATCAGCGAGTTGGCCTTGAATATTGCTCACAATTGCGTCCTGAGAGACAACTGCCACCACGACTTCATCAAAGAGTCCATTTTTCACTTGTTTGCCAATCTCTTCAACCATTGTCGTCTTACCAACGCCTCCTGTTCCATATACTCCAATCATTTTAACATTGGAATCTTGTAATGCTACCATGATGTTATTGAAAACCAATTCTCGCGACTCAAATTTTGTATAGTTTGCACTTGATGATGGGAATTGAAGTTCTTGAGCAAATGGCTTAGGATGTGCAACTGTGCTAAAATTGCCATTTTGAGTGAGATTTTTTACTTCTTCCATCTTGTTTTCGGCTTCCTTGCTCATACGGTAGCGCGAGATGTAATCCGGACATGAGAATTTAAAACACTGCATGTTTTCATTAATAGTATTGTCATCCTTAATTTTCTGTACTCTTTCTTCCACCTTCGCTAGCCAGTTTGAAACAGGTTCATCAACTTCTTCACCACGAGTAATGGCTTCATCAACTTTTTCTTCGATTTGTTTTCTCTGCTCTTCAAGGTTTTTAATTTCAACTTCTAGTTTCTTCTGCTTCTTCTTGTACTGAAAAACAAAACCAACGTGGAGCACCACTAATTGGATCACTGGCTCAACTATTCTCCCTGCAATTGCCCCTACACTTGAAAATACACCTTGCAGGGCACTCATTTTCAATCCACTTTTTCTCTCTTTCTTTCTTTTTCTTTTTTTTTTTGGACTTTTTTTTTTAAAAAAAACAAATATTGAAGAAGAAACTAGTTTCAGATTCGAATTTCAGAGGATAAAGCCCTCTCAATTTGCATCTGCAAGTAAAACAAAACCAGAGATATCAAAGAAGAGAAATGAAAAGTGAAGATAAAATTAGCTCTTTTGCCGATTAGGAAAATAAAAAACGAAAAAGAAATTAACATTAACTAAGTAGAAAGAGTTAATTACTTAAAAATCATATTTACAAATGTTATGATAGCTCATGTACTATTTAAGAATTTTAAAACCAATAAGTCCTGTTTAGTAAAATTGAGAATATTATCAATTTTTCCTAATTTATAAAACTAAGAACATTATCAATTTTACATAGCAATATTTCAGATAATTGTTTCACTATCTGATGAAAAAAAAAGTATGGGATTAAATATTTTTGCACTATACTTATTGGTTTGATTCAACTATTCAACAAAATCGAGAATATTATCAATTTTTTTTCTAATTTTAATACTGAGAAAATTATCAATTTTTTCATTTGTTAATTTTTTCTTTCATTTTTGCACATCAATATTTCATCATCATGCTCCTTTATAAATACAAATTTTTTAGTTTTGTACAAAAACATAATTCAATTTTTTAATTTTTCAAAAAAAAATAATAAGTTTTTTTTTTTCAATTTAAAAGTTGATATTTTAAATTTTTAAAAATCAAAATAAATGTCAAATCATCATATTCCTTTATGGATAATCATAAATGATGAACAATCATTGTTTGAAGGACAATTCTGATTATTAAAAATTTAATGGGACTTGAAGGTCCAAAAAATCTTAGTTAGGACTTAATGGAATATAAATTCATAAATTAGGACTTATGTGTAAATGCCCCAAGTAGAAAAAGAAAACAGATAGGGTTATTGTTATACTTAATCTATTTTGATGATCCAAATTATTCATATTGTAGGGTATATGAAACATATTATTCATAAATAATAATAAATAAAAAAAAGGTTAATCAGATATCTATAGTCCCATAATCAAGTCTTAATTATTTTTAAAAAAAAAATCAAAAAATCATACTAACCATTTATTTTTTAAAAAAACAAATGGTGTTGTAAGGTTACAAATGTCTAATTAACTTATTATTTATTTTTATTTTTTTATAGATGATTTACTCAACAAACATTAAAATATAGGTAGAATATAACTATAATTCATTCAAATTTCAACCAGCTTTTTTTTTTTTTTTCATTCCTATCTCTAATCAAATTCACGATTTAAACAAGGGGAATTGATCAATAAATCCCATATTTCGGTCTTGTAATCCATATGGTCCCAAATGTTTTCTTGTTAACAGTGTAATCCTTTTGACCGGTTGTTTACTAATTTGCCATTGGTCTGTGTTTCACGTTACCAAAAAAAGCATACTAATATTGTTTTAATGTTTCGAAGTATGGGCAAAGTAGATGTGTGTGTGTGTGTGTGAACTAGATGTGTGAGTGTGAACATGAAGTAGACGTATGGGTTCAAATCCAAACTTGTCCACTGCTATCATTGAATGAGTGCAACTCACATCTGGATCAAAACAATTGATATACCTTCCACTAAATTAAACAAGGTAACCCACATTCTAGTTCCGACCCAAACGTAACCATCATAAATTGAGGAAGCTGATTGACATTCCTGATCTTTTCTGGACCACCAATTCAACGTTTTATCGATGAATCAACATTTCATCATTTCCATTTGGGTATTCCACACCCGTTTGGACCACCGATTCACGTTCATCTCAAAAGTAGCAACCACATCTTTATTCTGCACCCTTGTCCGTGAATGCGTGTGATGTTGTGGTGTGAAGAACTGCAACATCGGAATTGATGGTGGCATGCATAGCAACGTTTCATCATTCCCATTTGGATATTCCGCACCCGTTTGAACCACTGATTCACGTTCGAATCATTATCCCAAAAATGGCAACCACAACTTCATTCTACACCCATGTCCGTAAGTGCGTGTGATGCTGTGGTGTGAAGGACCACATTGCCGAAAGTGATGGTGGCATGTGTAGCAACGTTTCATCATTCCCATTTGGGTATGCCGCATCCGTTTGGACCACCGATTCACATTCGAATCTTCATCTCAAAAGCAGTAACCACATATTCATTCTGCACTTGTGTCCATGAGGGCATGTGATGCTATGGTGTGAAGGATCGCACTACGGAAGTGATAGTGGCATGGCAGAGTGGTCTGGGTCTCTGTTCCGTAGGCCGCCATGATGCGAACGTGCAATGTGGCATCCAAATGTGTCGACTGCACTGCCGAAAGTGATAGTAACGTAGCATCGTTCGAAAACGAATCACACGAACAAACAATTGAAAATGGTGATGGACAACAACTGGACTATCATTTTCTTAAAATTCGGATGTAAACGTATGACATACGAGATCACCGTGGGCTCTTGTGACGTATGTGACAACCGTTGGTGCTGTCCAACAATAGCCAAAACCTAACTTCATATTCCAAAAGAAGACCCACTGATTTCCCACTCCCTATAATTATGGGATTCAAACTACCAAACGTGGCATCCACGTATCCCCCAATATCTGTTACTCCTACAATACCGTCAATTGATTAACAAAAAGGACAAATTCGTCCAGCAAACAATCCAAAAAATTCAAAAGGGGACTTGGCTAGCTAAAAGAACACAGCAGTAGGACTTGCCAATCTAATAGAAAAAACGTGGGACCATATAGTGCAACAGTTTGTGAAATGAGACTTTCTAATAATTTTCCCTTTAAACAAAGCTTTAAAATATAGATGAATAATACTAAGGCCATGTTTGGCGGAACTTCTCCAAATATTTTTTTCTATAACCAAACCAAATCAAGCCAAGTCTTAAGTCTCATCAAATAGGATCAGTTATATATATATATATAATTATTTTTAGTTTGCTTAAACAGAAACAAAGTCAAATCACTTCGTTTGTTTTTCAAAATATATTTTCTGCATTTTTTTGAAATGAAATATGAACTATTTTGATTGAAATACCAAAACAATATTCTCAAAAAATAAATAAATAAATAAATAAAATATGAATCAATGAAACTCAACATTTTCTAATCCTTTTTAACTAGGAAAATCTCTGTTTTGTTTAGTTTTTGAAAATTATCTTTAAGTTATATATTTTTCATTTTTAGTGAATTTTTTTGGATGCACTTAATGTGAATGTACTTAAAATGAAAAATATTTTTTTTAAAAAATATTAAAAACAAAAAGTCACTAAAGACAAAAAAAAAATACTAATAAATATTTTTTATTTTTAGTAATGTTTTTAATTTTCTTCACAAATATTTTAGTATTTAGAGCCTCTAGATTAGATGTATCTAAAAATTAATAAATATTCAACTAAATTTATAAAATATATATATATATATATTAAAGACAAAAAATGCAAGAAACAAAAATATTAAAAATTAATTTTGAAAGTTGAAAACTAAACAAGGTGTAAGTTTATAAATATCAAAATTAAAATTTTAACATAGAATTGAAAAGTCACTTCTCGCCAAGTTGTTTCGAGAAGCCAGTCTCTGCGACTTGGGGAACAAAATGGACTTTCAATAGATGCACTTACGGTAGAAATCCCTCTAAAAAATCTCACCAAACAAATATATGTTTTGTAGGACTTATGAGCTTAGGGCTCGTTTGGAATAAATAGTTTTAGGTTGATTTTTAAATTTTTTGGTTATTTTAGCCCATCTTAAAAAGTTTCGTTTATGATAAATTTTTTATTTTTTTATAGTTTTGTGAGAGAAATTGTGAAATGATTATAATTTGGATATGATTTTTGTGTTTTTTAACATATTTTGTCTTTTTGTGAGCTAATTTAGCCCCAACCAACATCCCAAGCGACTCCTTAAAAGTACCACCAAATACTCTAAGGTTATATTTGGTTCATAAATTTTGGTCAATATGCATATATTTTTATTTTTTTATTTTCATTGGTGAAAGTCAATTGTTAATTGGTAGATTAACACCTATGAGAATTAGCCTCCTCATCTTTTACAAAGTCAAGTGTCTGTCTCTTTAATTCAACTCCATTAAGGAGATTTAAACCTATGACCAAACTTTTGAAGCAAACTTGATTTCAAAGAAAAAACAAGAAGCTGTGGCTTTTTCTAGCACTTATGAGGTTGTCAAGAATCTGAAGACTGAAATTGATCTAGAATCCGAAATAACGGCTTTGTTTACTAAACAATTCAAAAAAAAATTGATAAATAGATTGCAAGTGAACAAATAAACAAAAAAACTAATTTGTTCGCAATAAACAGAAAAGAGAGTGAACAGATAAAAAAATTATTGTTTGAACAGAGAATTATAGGACATCTCTCTCTCTCTCTCTCTCTCTCTCTCTATATATATATATATTTGTGTATGTATGAGAATTTGAACAAATAAAGATAAAAAATTGAATAGAGAAAAAATTAAATAGATAATTTTTTTGAATAGATTAAAAAAATTTTACAGTTGAAATTTTTTTTAACAAATAAAATACTTGAACATATAGTCAAAAAAATTGAATAGATAGATATAAATTTGAACAGATAGTCAAAAAAATCAACAGATAAATTAAGGGTTAAAATTGGAAACAAAATGTCCTCCCAAAATAATAAAAGGACTTCTCATAGACTATTTCACAAACGGTGGACAAATATTCACTGGACCTAATTCTTTATACATTCCTTAGATTGGATTATTGGATTTACCACCAATTTTTCCTTTGAAAAATAAAAAATAAAAAATATTAATTGTAGGCGAAATGTCAATGTATTATAAAAGAATAGATTCTTTTCTTTGTAATTATTTTATTATGTACTTCTCAAATGTAAGCTTAAGAGCATTTGTTGAAATCATTGTATTTGAGTATTTCACCGTTTATATCATACGAGAGAGAATATCTTTTAATCATTCTTTTCATATTGATTCTGCATTTCATTATTTTATAATTGGACCTTAAGATGGAAATTGGTAACGATATCCGAGTAATAGAAGTTGGGACGTTACAACTTGGTATCAGATTTAACCAGGTTTAAAAATCTTGGACTCGTGTGTAGTTTTTATACATAATTTATAATTTCTAACATTAATTCAATTAAATCACAATCAATCAATAATTCCTAATTATTTGTTGTAATTCATAATCTAATTTTAATCTAATTATATTTTCTAATTAATTCTAAATCCTTAATTATTTATTATAATTCCTATATTTTTATTCTAAATTTAATTCAATTATATTTTAGACCATAATTAATCATATTTTCTTAATTATTTATTGTAATTTCTATCATCTTAATCTAATTTTAATTTAATTATATTTTAGATCAATCCTTAATTATTATTTATTTTATATTTTAATTTAATTATATTTTAAATCACTCCTTTTTATATTTTAATTATATGATATTTTAATCAACATCTTAATCTAATTTTAGGTTTGGAGAAGATGGAAATAAAATTGTCTTTTCGTTATGTTAATTTCAGTTTATTTTTTTAGGAAATTATGCCTCTAAAAAATTGTGTGTGTGATACACCTTCCGTTAGTTTGGATGGGAAAAAAAAATAACAATTGGATTTTAATCCAAAATCAAATAGGGACTTTCTAGTTATATATAATGAACTTTGCCAATAATCCAATTAATTTGTTAAGATAATTATATAAAGAGAGAGAAGAGAAAAGAGATAAAGAAAAGAGAATATCTGTATATTGAATAATGTTGTATAATATTGTTGTATTGAACTATTACAATAGGTGGCTTATATATAGGACTTATATGTAGTGCTAATGAAGAAACCACGATAATAAGGAAACTTATAGAAACATGGAAACCCAACAAATAATATATTCTAGATATACTTTAACAGCACTCCTGAAACTCAAGTAGGTAAACTAACTTGAGTTTGGAAGAACAACACAAAAAATAAAAGAGAGTTTGCTGTGTATAGTAAACGAAAGAGCTTGCTATGGGCGATTGAGAACAGATTGTTACTAGGGTAAATGATAATGGTTTGCTAATGGTGATTGAAAAGAGTCTACTATTAGGGCAAATAAAAGAGCATGCTGTAGACACCCCATTTTTGACCAACCTTAAGACTCAGACATCACCGATTGAGCACTTGGTGATGTTGCATATTGTGCTCGTTCTGAGGTTGCGGAGTTTCAGCTGCGAGCCTTGCCTCCGGACTTCCAGACTCTTTTGTGCTTTGCCTCGGTTTGCGAACCAGGCCCTGTTTTCTCTGTTTTCGCTTCCCGAAGGGAGGGAGAGGTCTTGTAGACTATCTCTCAGTGGCCGTAGGCTACGTTTCGTGGTCGTATGCCATTTTTCCCGTTTGGAGCCCAATTCTCGGTTTTCGGAGCCGTCGGCCGTACGCCTCGGTTCGGGACCACTTAACTACCTCCGTTTGCTCCGATTTTTCGAAAACACCTTGTCTCCCTCTTTTGAGAGACACTGTGGCCCGGGAGACCACCTTCGTGGTCGAACGCCACTTCCGGTGCCTAACAGCCTGTTTTCGGGGCCCCGAACTGCGTGTTTTGGCCCCCTAACCTTCGTTTTGCATCCGTCTTGGTCCATTTTTGGTAGGGACCTTATTTTCATTGTTAGAAATCTTGTAGGAGGGTGGGAGACCAGCAATTTTTCTAAAAAAAATAGCTTTTTTTGGTCAAAAGTGGTTCAACATGAATCCGGGAAGGAGGAAAACATCTGCGCGGCTTCGCCGAAACAGGCATAACTCTTTGCACAGGAGGAATTAAGATATGAGGCCACCACCGTTGGAAAGCTTACTTCCGGGGCTTCATTTTACACTCAAGAATCTTCTAAGGACAAGTCTGGGCGGGGGAGATATGGTTGGTTGAAGTAGGGGATCAATCCGGTTGGACCAAATCTGCGCGGCTTCACCAAAACTGGCATAACTTTTTCCACAAGAGGAATTTTAATGCAAGGTTTGCGGCATTGGAAAGCTAACTTCAAGGGCTACATGGACGACCAGCTTTAGGGCTTGAACCTTTTGACCCCTAGTCGGCCGACCACTTAAACTGGTCGGCCTACCACCTTGCCTGGTCGGCCGACCACCTTGGCCCTTTTGAACTGGTCGGCCATTTTTGTCTCCGTGAGTGTATTCCAGCTGTGCCAGCTGTTTTCCACTTGACCCACTGTCCGAGGGGTTTGTCCTTGTTTTGGTCCTTTTAAGGTGGTTTTCACCCATTTGCTTGGTTTTAAGGTGAAATTGGCCCCTTTGGTCAAGCTTCTTGAGGAAGCTTGACCCTTTTGGTCTAGCTTCCCCAAGAAGCTTGACCCCTTTGGTCAAGCTTCCTTTAGAAGCTTTGAGCTCCCCTTTTGGCTTCTCCAAGAAGCCATAGCCTTCTCCCCCTATGTAATCAACCCTTCACCACCATTTGCAAGGGTTAGAAGATTTTGGCTGGTGCATATACATACAACCCTCTATATCTATACTTCAAGCCTCCAAACACCCATATTCTTGGCCATTTTACCCTACACCTCATAGCCTACCACCTCCATCATCCATTCCAGCACCTTGGAGGTCATTTGCAGAGGTTGAGAGCTCATTTTTTGGACCAAAAGCTGCTGCATTGCTGTGCTACAAGGGTAAGTCATCTTCCCCCTCTTTGAAGCTTTATCTTGCTCTATACCTTAGCCCTTCTTGCTTGCATTTTTGGGCTTCGACCCAAACTGTAAAGTGTCTTATTTTGACCCTCTCTTCAACTTTGATTAAGGACACTTTTCTGTTTGAAGTCATCTATTTCCTTGTTTGTTCAATCTCTCTTTTAGGGCTATTTTTGCATCATATTTTAGCCTTACTTGTGAACATTTTTGAGATTTTTTATAAACTGGAAAAAGTCTTGTTTTGACCTCCTCTCAAGTTTGTTTGAGGTCACTTTTCTGTTTGGAGTCATCTCCTTCCTTGCATGCTTCATTTCTACATGCTTTGAGCCATACATTTGAGCATTTGCATTGGCCTTATTTTAGCCTCTTAGCCACTAAAATCCAGTGGATTTTCAATGGCTTTGATGAGGTTTTGAGCTTTGAAATCATAGAGGGGTGACCCTCTCACCCCTCATTCTCTTTACTAGCATGTTTGGCCTTCCAAAGGGACTCTATTTTGCATGCATTGAAGTCATGTTTCAGGCCTTATTCTGAGGGTTTTAAGGTCTTCCTAGGCTCTGTTAAGAGCCCATTTTGCCATATCTTATGTCTATGATGCATGTGTAGAGAAATCTCATTCAAGGCCTTCCAAAGAGGCCTTTCTTTGCATGTTTCTGAGACTAATTTCAAGGCCAATTTGGTGAGGTTTAGGATTGTCATAATCCATTTCCAAAGGTGGTTTTGCCATGTTACATGTCTGCCTTGTATGTGCTTAATAACCCCTTGTATGGCCCTCTAGAGGAGCTCATCCTTTTTGCATGCATTGGCTGCATTTCAGTGATTATTTGGGCATATTTTGACATGTTTTATTCACTGTTTTTGGATGGTTTGATGAGTTCTCATACGCTTCATATACATGCCATGTAAACCATGTTTGCTAGCCAATGTTGCACGCTATTTTAGTCCATCATGTTAGCATCTTTTGGCCATGCCTTAAACTGGAAATATGCATGTTTTGGGACTGCCTTGGCTCTGTCTTTAGACTTCATGATCAAATAAGGCTTGCTTTGTATACTTGTGGTGCAACGCATTGGATTAGTTTTGAGTTTCGGGGCTTATTTCATGCATCGGGCGCCATATTTCCATGTTTCGGGACCATTTAGCATCATTTTCAGTGCTGAAATTTACATGTTTGAATGCCATGCTTCATCCTTGCCATGCTTTGGTAGAGTGGCATTTAATGCCTTAGGTTCGGTCCTCGATATGCCTGCATGTGTGCACGCAATTCAGTTATCTCATTTTCATCTAATGGCCACTGATGTGAGTGTGGCTGAGGTCCACTCATATTGGTGTAAGCCCATATTGCATTGTGTATGCCATCTTAGTCCATAGCGTTATGTATGTTAGGTTGTATGTTAGAGCATTGTGTTTGCCATATTAAATCGAGCATTGTGTATGCCATTTCATAGCATTGCATATGCTAGGTTGTATGTTAGTCGCATTCATACATGTCATGCATATTGCATTGTGTTTGGGATAAGAGTTAGCCCAAACAAGGAAAACGAGGGACGTTTCGTACTCCAAGTGACGGAACGTGTCTCAATTCCCAATCGTCGATACTCCGGATTAACCATGATGGAGTCTAGGCCTTGTTGTGTTTATATGTGCATTCATTTCACATCGAGTCGTGCAATTCGACTCCTCGGCCATCATGCATCGAGATGCGTGATTGGTGACATGAGGATCGAGACAAGCATACATATGTGAAATACTTTGCCATGCCCCTTTCTCGCTCTCTGTTGCAGCAAATCAGAAACCGACAGTCTTTTGGGGCTTCGCGTAGTATTCCGGACTTAATTGTAACAGAGGCTAATCGGGGCATCGCAATGGATTTCCGTGCAAGGCAACTAAGCATGCATCAATCATTTGGAACAGAGCTGAGGCGGTCCATAGATTTGCGTGCTAGTTTACTTGCTTTCCTAGTTAAATTTGTTAATTAATTAGGGTTTTGTACTTATTTGGACTGTATCATTTATTCGGGACTGTATTATTCTTTCGGACCCTTCGAGCGAGGGCACAATTGTAATAAGTGTGCATGCGTGTGATGTATGTCTTCCAACCCCACGTCTTTCTCCCTTTTATTTACCAACTTATCATGGTTAGATTAGGGCATGTTTCAATTAGCATACAGTATGATAGCATGTTGGCATTCATTCATCTGTCTTGCATGCACCGGGCTCGGCGCATCATACTAACCGCATTGTACTTCAATTCCGAGTCGAATACATGTTATCTGTTGCATTTCATATGCCATGTTTAGAATAGCCGAGCCTATCTTAGTTTGCATTTTGCATGTGTTTCATTAGGCATTTCTGTATAGTTAGGATCATGCATGGATTTCTAACATAGCTTTTGTTTTGGCTTGGAGTACTCGGTAAGTGTTTATGCTTTACCATCCTTGCACGCGTGTGAGTGACTGCCATGATAGCATGCTTACCATGAGGCTATGTGCTTATGTGATATATCTGCCTGAATGCCTGTGGGTGAAGGTTGGATTATCTGAATTGGAATAATGCATCAACTGTGAGTTTTAAGCCCACTAGATAGTGGCAAAACCATCTTTTCTAAAGCCCACCTGAGGGTGGCAAATCCGCATTTTAGCCTACTTGCGAGTAGCAAACTGTTTTCAAAACAAACATGAGATGTTTCGTTCCAATTCAGGCAATCCAGTCTATACTTGTATGCTGTGCGCATCACATAGTAATTCTAGGCTAATAACCGGAATAAGAGCACATAATGTTTTCAAAACTCGATATCATGGTTAGTAGAGGTCAATCTTTGATCGGGCGAGGGGGGGTGCTCACGCAGTGACCTTCCCCAATCGTACCCAAGTTCTCGAGCCGAGGCAACTTTGGTGATGACGGACATGTGGCCTTAGGAAATCAGTCAGGGTTTCCTAAATTCCCCCAAAACAAAATATTTAGGTGGCGACTCTGTATCTAGCAAAGCAGTCCATGTTTGGTACTTCTTTCAAAAAATCTGTTTTCAAAAACGATCTGCCGGATTTGGACTCTTTGATGATTCATCGGTCTTGCATTGCACTCTGCGAGATTAGATACAGGACCGTGACATTGAGTCCTGAACTGTAGTGAGCCCAAATGAACAGACCGGGATTTCCCCCCGGGACGTTCAGGGACATCTACACACCTAGGGGCGATTGAGAATAGTGTGCTGCTAGGGCAAACAATGAGAGCCTGTTAAGGGTGATTGAGTGGAGGTTGCTGCTAGGTCAAATGATAAAGGCCTTCTAGGAGCGATTTTGAACAATGTGTTCACCGTGGGAGGGGCCTTCGAAAGTGACTGATGTAATGGGCCTTGAGAAGAGTCTACTGTTACGGCAAATAAAAGAGCTTGCTCGGGGCGAATGAGAATAGTGTGCTGCTAGGGTAAATAATAAGAGCCTGTTAAGGGCGATTGAGAGGAGTCTGTTGCTAGATCAAATGATAAGGGCCTACTATGAGCAATTTTGAACGACGTGTTCACCGTAAGAGGGGCCTTCGAAAGCAACTGATGTAATGGGCCTTGAGAGGCGCTTAAAAAGGAACGAATGTTGAACCAGCAAACATGTCACACACATAACTTATGACATGGTGTTGAACGGTGATGGCAATAGATGAAAGAGTGTGCTAGGGGGCGGCTTATGACATGATGTGTCAGAGAGCGACTTAGGTAGTGCGCCAAGGGGCAGCTTGGATGGTTCACATGGTATATCACCATGCTTACCATGACATAAGTGTATTACCCCCCTCAAACTCAAATAGGTTTTAAGATAGAAACCTGTTTGAGGTTGAAAGGGAGAGAATTGAGAGAGAGTGAGGAAGCACAAAAATAAAAATAAAAAATATATTAAAAAAAAAGAATTTTGATTCTGATTTAGATCTAGATTAGAGGAGTGAAAGATTGATATTTGACGCCCGCAGCGGAGGTGGTGGTTGATTTGGCTACGAGAGATTGGGATTAACACTGGTATGTGCTGAAACACTAACAGGCAACAAATGCAAGGTTATCAATCAGCTGCTTGCCAATGAACCAGAAAGATAGGTTAGATCTTATAGCTCTGATACCATATTAAGATAATTGTATAAAGAGAGAAAAGAGAAATATATATATATATATATAGAGAGAGAGAGAGAGAGAGAGAGAGAGGAGAATATCTATATATTGAATAATGTTGTATACTATTGTTGTATTGAATTACAATAGGTGTATATAGGACTTATATGGAGTGCTAATCAAGAAACTATAAGAACAAGAAAACCTATAGAAATATGAAAACCTAGCAAATATGAAAAATAATATATTCTAAATATGCTTTAACATAATTGATGAAAATAAGAATTGAAGATTAAAGTAGGCAGAAGTTACCTTTATTTAAAGAAATTGTAGAATGCATTCACCAAAACATTGTAAGAGATATGTTTGTACAACAACAAAAAGTAATGAGATGATACATTTTTCTAAGATAAGCTTGCAATTTGTAGAGAAAATGTAATCTTATCATAAAAAATATATTATTATATTATGGTTTAAATTTATATTAGAGGAGTTATATATAATAAAATTTTCATATCACATGGTTATTAATGTGTCATTTTCTGTCTAATTTTGGATATAAGTTAATTTTTTGTGTGAATTGAAAAAACCTTAAAACATAAAAGACCAAAAAAAATTTAAAAAAAAAAAATTTAAACCAAAGTGAAAAATTAAAAAGATGTAATTACCCTATCTTAAACAATAATTATGACTATAGGAAATTGCAAGGAAACCATTCCTATCTCATTTTCTTATGATGGCTGACCTCGAGGGTCAGCACTATTGAGATTTATTATTATTATACCTTAACCCGTTGTAGTTTACCTAAAAAATACGGAACTCTCCTATCATTTTATTTGTAACATTTAAACCTTTTGAATTTTATATCAAAGTACAATTTTGGACAAACATAATATGAGTTGTAAAAAGTCTAAATTACCCTTATTCATTTTCCTAATTTTCTTCGTAATGTTATTACAAACCAGAATATTCTCTCACATTTTCTTTAATTTTTATAAATTTTTTCCCTCGTCTTCTTCTCTCATTTCTTTCTCATCCCATGGTAAACCACACACCTCTCATACCATCATCAAATAAATATCTCTCTCTCTAGAATTTAAACCCAAATAAATACTCATCTCTCTCTCTCTCTCTCTCTCTAGAATTTAGACCCAAACTCTCATCTATCTTTCTCTCTAGAATTTAGACCCAAATAAATAGTCCATAATTGCAAACACCTACCAAGTTCATCCCATCTCCTCCACTCAACCAACACCCACCACCTTCTCCTCTCACGGCACCCATAGTGGTAGCCACCACTACAATTTGGGTCCTGGCTTAGTTAATTGGGTATGCCTATATATATAATGTATGCGTGTTTATAGTGATAAAGAGAAGATGAATGATAATGGTGGTTGCCATGGTAAAGAATGATAGACATAGATTTTAATTTATGGGTTAACTTTATTTGAGTTAAGAGATCATAGATATAGATTTTAGAAGAATAATGAAACAAAAATAAAAGGGAAAGATGGAAAAATAGGGGAGATAAGCTAGAGAGAGAGAGAGGGAGCATTTTAAAGAGGGAACCAACATTTCTAGTTTTCAAAAAACATGGGAAGAAGAAGAAGGTAAAGAATTATCTAGTGTTGTTGAGGGAGGGGGGGGAATTTTGTTTTATGGTTGTATAACATATACTTTGTTGAAACAAACGGTTCCGTCCGAAATTGCACTTTGGTATGAAGTTTAGGAGATTTAAAGGTTATAAATGAAATTATAGGATGACTTTATGTTTCTTGGATAAATCACAGGGAGTTAAAGTGTAATTTACCCTATTTTTTAATGTTATTTTGTTGCTAGAGTCTCTCTCTCTCTCTTGGCATTGATGCAGTTATCTCTTTAGGTCTTGGACTTAGCTTCATTTGTATTATTTGAGCCCACAAAGAAAAGAAAGGCAACAGCCCCTCTCCTTGTTGCTGTTGTGTGCTCTGACCTCACTCCCATCTCTTGATTGCTTCATCTTTCGTCATGAAAATACAAGTTTGAGTTGCTATAATCCATTACCCATCAACCCCTTAAGCTTTTTTAGTTTTTTATAAGAAGTTTTCAAGTATAATTTTGTGTGAGGTTGTCTCTTTATGTTTCTTTCGTTTTGTTAGATCATCTTTCTTCCTTACATTTTTTTTTTAACTGTAAAAGGGTCCTCTTTTTTGATTAATACATGGGTTATATAAAACATTATGTGGGACAGGAGCTGCTAGAGGTGCAGCATCATGAAAAACTACAGTTTGTGAAAATGCAAAACAGTCCCCCAACTATTATTGGGATATAACGGGCAACTCCCTCGTGCCAAGAATGACCTGTGAGACCTGATGGTATGTAAATAAGACAAGTAAGTTGAGAGTTAGAGTCAAAAATATCTTAAACTTAGTCAAAAAATGGGGTTCGGGGGACGAAAATGCCAAGGCCGGCCCTAAGTTTTCGGCGGCCTAAGGCGAAATAATTTTTTGGGGCCTTTTAGATATTCATAAAAATAAAAATAAAAATCACCCTGTTTGGTTTAGAATTTTGAAAAATAATTATTTGAGTTTGCAATTCATATTTTTTTTTATATTTTTGTATTTGGCAACTTTTTTTTTTTATAAAAAAAAAATCACAAATATTATAGTTTTTAAGTGTATCTAAATTAGATGTATCTACAAAATAAATAAATAAAATTGTGTAAAATATTTAAAACCAACTAAAAAACACATAATTGGGCCATAAAAAAGAGAAGAAAGAAAAATATGGCCCACAAACATATACAAATATTTTATATTTTATTTTTTTAATTGGGCTAACAACTAACACTTATAAATATTTTTTAAATGAGCCTTTTATCAATTGGGCCAAATAGAACTTTTGAGGCATTTTAAAATGGCCTAAATTAGTTAAACAAATTTGGGCCATTTTGAATTTTTGGTATAGTGCAACACAATGAATTTGGGGGCCTTTTTTTTGGGCCTAATTTTTGGGGCCCTAGGCATAGGCCCCAATGGCGTTAGCCCAGGGCCGGCCCTAGAAAATGCAAACAGCCCCCCAACCACTATTGGGATGTAACAGGTAGCTTCCTTGCGTAAAAAATGACCTGTGAGAATAGATGGTACGGAAATAGGACACGTGGATTTTGAGTTAGAGTTGAAAATGTTTTAAACTTAGTTGAAAAAGGGCATTTAGGGATCAAAAATGCGAAATAGCCCCCCAACCACAGTTGGGATGTAACGGGCAGTTTTCTCATGCCAAAACTGAATTGTGAGAACTGATGGTACGTAAATAGAAAGTGTAGATTAGGAGTTAGAGTCGAAAGTCGGAAAATGGCGTTCGGGAAGCGAAAATGAAAAATAGCGCCCCAACCACTGTTGGGATATAACGGGCAACTTCTCCATGCCAAATATGACCTGTGGCGATAAACAGTACATAAACACGTAGGTTGGGAGTTAGGATCGAAAACACCTTCAACTTAGTTGAAAATGGAATTTGGGGCTCAAAAATGAAAAAAATAATAATTAATTATGTATAATGATTACTTTGTAAAATATTACTTGTTGCTTGATATATGCCTTTGAGTTTTACATAATTTTCTTTTATATACATTTGAGTTTTATATGATTTTCTTTTATAATTTTAAATATGCCAATATTCAACCAATACTAATGATTAATTTTATTTTTACAGATGGTTCTCTGTGTAGAATTGTGGATATGACTTTTTTTTTTGGACAAGTACGAAAGACATTGTTTTTAGTCTACAGATTACTATTGTTTGTATAGATTACTTTTTTTGGCGGGGTATAGATTACTTTTTTGGTGTGGCATAGATTACATTTTGGCGTGGTACAAATTAGTTTTTTTGTATGGTACAGATTACTTTTGACATGATATTGTGGATATCAATTTTTTGTGTACAGTGGGCATGATTTTTGTTTAATCCTTTGTTCTGTATGGAATTACATCTTTGTGGTTGGATTATACTTGATTCGTATGAAATTTCTATTACATTTAGCATATGATGTTAAATATGAATTTTTGAGATGGTTGAAAGTGAAATGTGTGCATGTTGTGGAATGGTTGATAATATAATCAGTATATGAATTATTTTGTTTGTATACAGGGTATAGGTTGCACTAATAATGGAATAAATACAAGTGGTTGAGAAATTAATTAAAAAAATATATAGATTATAAAGTTATTGGCGACTAAATATTTGGTAGCCAAAATGCATGTAAAGGTTTTTGGTAACTAAATATTTAGTAGCAAAAAAATAACAATAATAATAAAAAAAAATAGAAGACTTTTGGTGACCAAATAGTTAGCCAAAACAAATCAAGATGAGAGAAGAAACTATTGCCGACAAAATATTTTAGTCAGGAAAGAACATGGCATCCTTCGGCAACTAAAATTTTGGTCGTAAAATACAAAAAAAAAAATGAGAATATCCAATTCTTTTGGCGACTAAACTATTTGGTGGCTAATGGTGACATAAAATGGCGACTAAAATATGTAGTCGGTAAATGTATTATTATTATTAGTGACTAAGACATTTTAGCGACTAAATGTTTCAGTCGCCGAAAGAGAATTTCATATTGATTTGATTACTTTCAGTGATTAAATCTTTCGTCGCCAAAAAGTGGCCATTGGCGACTAAGTTTGTTTTAATAGCTGAAGATAAGATAATTAACGATCAATGTAAATTTGGTTGCCATTGCCTATCACTGACAAGGTTTTGATGACTAAGTGTGCGATGAAAAACTTTAGTCACCATTAACTTTTGGCGACTAAAAAAGAGCCTTCGGTTACTAAAAATTTGGTAGCTAGCCATCTTTGAAGATCTTAAAGATTAATGGTTGATCTCTACCCTCCATATCTTTCTTGCTATATTTGTTAGGGAAATCTTATAGTGTGCACCCCATATGCACTTTACGGTCTAATTTTACTATAAAATTTTGTAACATGAATCACAGAATACATAATCTCGTAATAAATTAGCGTAACAAAATGTCCAAAATTTTGAGATTGATATTGCAAAAGTTGTGACTTAGTTACGACATTTTTTTATGTTAATTTTTGATGAGATTATGTATTTTGTGATTGATGTTGTGAAATTTTATTATAAAATTATGCATTTTATGATACGGTGCATGGTATGCACCCTTAAAAGAGTGCTCACCATATCTATATCTGTGGGCAGGCTTTCTCTCCAGTCCGAGATTGGATTAGAGCATGTTGTTGGACCCATGGGGGTCCACAACGAGTCCTGTTTCGATAATTCGAACCGTTCAATGTGTAGAGTTTGTCGAATACTTCATCCTTGCAAAAAAATCACGTTAATCAGATACTTAGCCATTTGATCAAATCCTATTTTTGTTAATGGTAATTATGATTTTTTTTAAAAAGCTATTGACAGAAATTTGATCCAATCAAATAGCTATTAATATCCGATCAACGTGATTTTTTGCAAGAATAAAATAGTCGACGAACTCTATACATTAAACATTTTAAATTATCAAAATAAGATTCGTAGTAGACCCTATAAGCCCTAACAACATGGTTTAATCTATCATGTGAACTGGAGATAATCTTATTCCATATCTATACTATTATATATATCTGAAGCCTTGAAATGCGTAGGCACATGAAGTTTGAAATGTTGTTGACACAATGTAATATTAAAAAAAAAAATTCATTTATAATAATAAAAAGGGTAAATTATACTTTACACCCTTGCACTTTACGCAAAATCTCACTTTAGTCCCTACACATCAAATTATGATATTTAACCCCCTGCACTTTTGGTTAAGTGTCACATTGACCCCTCTGTCAATAGTGAGGCTAACAGAAGCTATCCTTTAAGGAGCTAAGTATCACAATTTTGATATGTAGGGACTAAAGTGAAATTTTGTGTAAAGTGCCAGGGTACAAAGTGTAATTTATCCTCACATGTTTTTCATGTGACTAACCTCTGTTAACAATGGGGCTAACAGAGAGGCCAAAGTGACACTTAACCAAAAGTGCAGGAGGTTAAGGCCAAGTTTGGCATAACCTAAATAATATAAAAAGTCAAAAAGTCACTATCCTATTTTAGTCACATCATCTTATTTAAATCACATCACCTCTCTAACACATCACATCAAATCCAACCCAAACCCAACCCATATAAGCCAATAAGTCAAAAAGTGTATTTTTTTAGAACATCCCAAACCAACCTATCACAATTTAATGTGTAAGGACCAAAGTGAGATTTGATGTAAAGTGCAGTGGTGCAAAGTATAATTTACCTAATAAAAACTTTTAATCTCTCAAGTCAATAAGTAAAAAAATAAAAAAAATTGCATTTTGACCTTGAAATTTATTTAATTTGAAGTACATTTCTAAATATTAATAACATTAATGATAAGTATTACATTATAAGATATAAATAAAGGCTTTTATAAGGATTTGATTTATTTTAAGTTGTTATCTCAAGTTGAGAAAATGTTTAGGTTTGATAAGTCCATTTTGAGACCGATTTCGGTGATTCGAACTGTTCACTTTTTAGAACTCCTAAGGATATATGTTAAGAAGACATTAAATAAGCATAATTACTCTTACTTGTATACAAAAATAGTTGAAACTTTTAAATCTGTCAGAATTAAAGAGTTTGTTTTTACATAGAGACCAAAATACCCCTTTGCATTTCTCTGAATTTCACCGCTTAATGTCTCATCCATTATTTTATTTTCTTATAAATATAATTTATTTATTTATTAATTTTCAACACATATACTGATTATATAATTCTAAATAAAGTATTTTTTATTTATTTGATTTATTATCTTTTGAAATAAATTGAACTTTATTTTTATTTTTATTTTTTGTTGTAATATTATAGCATTAGTGGATTGATTTATTATTTATTTTTTATTCCAAGGAATTTTTGTTTATGTAAAAAAATATCTAATTTTTAAAAATCACCATATTTATTTCTACTTGTATTTTACATTAATATTTCTACCAGTAATTTACATTTCCCATACAAGTGGAAGTAGTATTACTAATTATATTCTTAACATGTTAACAAGAAACATAAATAAATGTTCAAAATATGCCTACCTACATATACTCATAAAGTTTGATTGTCTCCAATCCTATATACTCGTCTAATTTTGGATTTATGGGAAGAGCACAAGTTACATTTTAGGGAAAATTATTTAGAAGTCCTATTAGGGAGACTTGTGCTACATTTGGTCCTACAAAAAAACTTATGTTCCCATAAGTCCTATGAGAAGTTTTTGACATATTTACCCTCAATATTAGTTGTTAATATCATAATTAATAATAAAACCATATATAGGGAAATTGATATAAACGTAACGTAACGTGACACCTACATAAACGTAACGTGACACCTATACGTAACGTGACATCTACATAAACGTAACGTGACATATCTACATAAACGTAACGTAACGTGACACCTACATAAACGTAACGTGACACCTATATAAACGTAACGTGGCATATCTACATAAACGTAACGTAACGTAACGTGACACCTATATAACGTAACATAACATATCTACATAAACGTAACGTAACGTGACACCTATATAAGCGTAACGTAACGTGACACCAATATGAACGTAACGTGACACCTACATGAACGTAACGTGACACCTATATAAATGTAATGTGACATTTACATAAACGTAACGTAATGTGTCACGTTACGTTTCGCAAACTTAATAAGTTTTTATTTTTTTAATCTGTTTGTTTTGAAAATAGATATATAATCTAATATATTTTATTTTTTATTATTAATTATAAAATTTAAAAAATTATCAATAATATATATGAAGATATCGTCGGATCAATTTTCCAGGAAGCCAAACGGGCATTTTGAGAGAAACGAAAAGAAAAAGAAAAAAAGGGAGAGAGGATTGGGATCAGTGGAAGTGATATGTATAAGGGACCCAAAAATTGGAAGGAAAGAAATTGAAAGTGGTCACAAATGAATAGTGTGTTGTTGTGTGCGTGTTTAACGTGCAGAAATCGATATAGGCGAATATAAGAAATGTCATTTGTGAGTATGCCGAAGTTTTCTGACGAGTCGATTATAGAAATTATTCATTTCTCATTCATTCATTCGTATCTTCTTCATTCTTCAATAAATCCAAAACAAAAAGTGAATCATCCATGACTCTGTGTGCGTCTCTGGACAGCGACCATGCTTGCATCGGTGTGCGATAATATTTAATAATAAAGTGAAGGGAGGCTGGCGAAGAAAGGTGTGAAAATGAGGGGTTAAAAAATTAGGATTTTGTGGAATACATTCTTTATGAAAATAGGACTTGAGACTCTATAAGAAATTACATAGGATTTAGTCTAGCACAAGGTTCTGAAAAAGGACTTATAAATAAGTCTCCCTACATTTTAATGATCAAAATCATTTATATTTGGATACTATGTATAGTTTCATTGAAAATCATATTAATTTGATAAATATAGCCACATTATATCAATGTATTTATTCTTAAAAATGGACGATCTATTTTTAAAATCATATTTATCATTCACTTTTTAAAAACAATACATTGAAATTATGTGATTACGCTTTATTAATTTAATATAATTGTTTTCAAATATGATTTATACATAATTATGTAAAGGATCAATTATCCGAAAATCATGGATGTGAAGCTTATGATGGACCCATGAGCCCAAAACTTGATAGTCTAGTCTTCAAATGCTTACTATATCCTAAGATTAAAGGTTTAAGCAGGTTCAGGACAGATAGCTACACCCATATTCATATCGTTCATGTAACACAGCAAATTTCAAATGGGGAACGGAAGGAATTTTGAAAAATAAAAAGCAAAACTTATCCAATGACATATTTTGTGAATCAGAATTTTAATAATAAAGTTAGGCCTGGCTTCTTTCTACTTTAGATTTAGATTGAAGGGTGTTTTCCGGATTCGTAGAGTCCATTATGGGTCTGTTTTAATGATATGAACCGTTTATTTTGATGGACTCTTCATCTATATTATTCACAAAAATAATTAGGTCCATCTAATAATTGTAGCCTATTAATTTATCATATTTGTCACAAAAAATAAATAATAAATAAATTAGATGGTTTTTTAAAAAATACACTTGTTGTCTTTTTTTTTTCTTTTTTTTTTTGGGAGATATGTGATATTGAATAAAATTACGATTATCCAAATCGATCTAATTTTTTTATGAATTAATATAAAAAAAAAATGAACCTACCAAATTAACAATTTAAATTTTGAAAACGGGAATTAGTATGGGCTATACGGGCCAGGATAGAATCCTCTTGTCTAGAAGCCCATCCTAAGGTATCCTTTCCTTGATAATTCAATCGCATCAGAATGTACAATAGACCCTCTTGCGTGAAATTATTTGAAAATGAGTGAGACCCTTTGTGGAGACCCTCACAACCCTTACTGATCTACACCATTCATGATGTATGGGGCCCACTCATGTATGTGTGGGGTCACATCATGAATGGTGTGGATCACAAAGGGGGTTGTGGGGGTCCTCCACAAAGGGGGTCTCTATCATTACTGAATTATTTATCCAAAAATATCTACACGTATTTGATCTACTTACGGATAAGTCTATGGCCAGAATTAGCATCAGACAAAGATTTTTAAAAAAAATTGAAAAAAAAAACTTGATTTGAAAAAGGAAAAGAAACTTAGGTAGATTTTAACCTCTCAAACGTTGAAGAAAATGAAAATAACACGACCAAGATATGAACCATACAAATCCAGCACCATCAACCTTTCTCAATCCCAAGTTATGGTGAGAGATATTTCAATTTTGAATGAAGGGTGTACAGAAAAGAAAATTCTGCACAAACACGAAAAGTCATAAAGAGAAATGAAAACATTGGGCGAAAATATTCACAGAAACTTAAAAGAGCATATAATTTAAACATGTAAGTCTGCAAAATAAAAAGAAATACCATAAGATTTAGCACCATGTGAGATTTCAAATCTCCTTTGCTTCCTTGATACCGCAAGATTCACAAAGAATTTTCAAAATCAATTTTTCACCTTTGCGTGTCTTAATGTCTTACCAAACCTAAACAATAAAAAGAAAAATTGAAAAATATAGCTTTTGCAAAGTGCATTTATTAAATTGAAACAGAACATGATCAACGCATGAAGAAAGAGAAATGAAACAATAACTATCAATCGAAGTCTTAACTGTGAAAGTTTATAGTGGTTTG
This sequence comes from Camellia japonica, assembly GCA_030407325.1. Lineage (NCBI taxonomy): Eukaryota > Viridiplantae > Streptophyta > Magnoliopsida > Ericales > Theaceae > Camellia > Camellia japonica. The sequence continues at coordinate 100,587,736 of JAPPVO010000031.1, forward strand.
TTTAAACCAAGGATGTGATCAAACAAAGTTTAAGCAAAGATAGCTCACCTTAGCTTTTGCTCAGTTATCTGCAAATCTTGCAATGAATTGAGAGGAAACACAAGACAGTACTTGGACTATATTGTTGCATATCCGTGGAATCATAAAAGCATAATAAATACTCACTTAAACTAATAATAATAATAATAATAATAGTTAATAAATATAAGCATGATGAAATACTGAAAGAAAATATGAATGAATGGAATAATTTTTTATCTTATCTCCCTTGATTGAATAGTTTATTTGGTCAATTATGTATAATAATTTAAGTTAAATTACAAATACACCCTCAAAGTTTTTGAAAGTACAATTAAATGCTTATAACACTGCTTGAATGCATTACTCTTGAAAACTCACTTTAATAGCTTAAACCAACTAGATTTGTTTAGTTGTTATTCCTCTACATTCTTATTTGTGATATCGAGGGATCAATCCTTTGCTATTTTATTTTATTCTATTATTTTTTTACTAGAGTTATTTTTTAAGTTAGTTGTTGGGTTTCTATTCAATTCATATTTATAAATAATTTTCTACTAATTAATAAAAAATAATCTTAACCTTTTGATTAAACACTTTGGAAACAATTGTTCTCGCAGTTGGTTGCGATTGTGATTTGTTAAGCTTTTCGAGCTCCTAAAAGAACAAATGACAGGTTGAATTGGAGGAGCGAAACCAGTTATAGAGTAATTTATTTTATTTTATTTTTTAAAAAAAAAAAAAAGCTTAAATGAATATGATATTCCTACATAATTTTCATGTAGAATTGACTACAAATTATATGTCAATGTCACTTTTACAATTATGAACTATAGTAATGAGAAATTTAACTTCCAATGAGTGTTTATAAATGTGACACATTATTACATATAAATTTATTGTATACAAATTGTATTTTTATATAATTCACTACAAAAAATTAAGGTTTTAAAGACTAAAATTTAAGGACAAAATTATTTTTTAGGGACCAAATATTTTTGTTGCGAAAAATGTTATTATTATATTTTTAGCAACAAAAGTTAAACATTAGTGATGAATTATTATCTTTTTGAGACCAAATATTTTGTCTCAAAAAATAAAGTATTTTGAGACCAAATTATTTTGTCCCTAAAAGTCTATTTATTAGTGATATTTACAAAATTTTGTCACAAAAAGCTTTGTTTTTGACTTTTCGGGACAACCTTTAAGTGACTATCGTCACGACGATAGAAATTAGTCCTTAAAGTCTTTTGCAACAAAATTTTCACTTTTAGAGACTAAAAAATTTGGTCTCTAAAACTCTAAAATGTTGTAGTGATTACTAAAGAATAAAATACGATAAAGATTTAAATATAACCAAAAAAAAATCATTTCAAAACCAAATTCTCATCAATTGTTCAACTATGATATATGTATATGTATAGTGTATGTATACATATGTGTATGTAGAGAGAGAGAGAGATCGAAAAAAGACGTTAAATGTATATAAAAGTAATAAAACTTGATATGTACATTGAATAGTATCAACTGTGATCAGAAAAAAATAATAATAATTTATAGAATTTTTAAACGTAAATTATTTTATATTTTATGATGTAAAATGTTTTTGGTAAAATTAACCATTTAAGTTAAGTTTTGAAAAATTATTACATAATTGTGAAAAAATTTATGATTTTAATTATTAATATTTATAAACTTTACCATTTTTTTTTTTGTAAATATTTTTTCTAACCACCACTTCTATGTAATTCTCCCAATATTTTACTTAAAAAATATTTACTTACTTTTTGACTAACAAAACAACAAAAGAATAAAAAAATTTACTTATATATCTATATCTATTTCTATACTATTATTAAAAATGAATAACTCACTTAATTTTCATGAAACTCTTTCTCTTATTTTGTTAAGTGGCATTCTCTCCTTTGCAAGGGTACAAGACTTGAACCTATCATCAGTGATTGCCATAATAAAAATAATTTCACCACCTAAACAATATAAAAAATATATTTTAATTTAAAATTAAAATTTATATTTTAAACCCATATATAATAATAATTTGATTTCCGCTAATATAATAATTTGGTTCCCACAATTAAAAAGTCCTCATTATGAGAGTATTAAGGTATCTTTCCGCAAGGCCCTACGCGTTTCACGCTATTTGGATTATATGGTTTGGATGAGAGTCATGAATAAGCGTTATTGAAAAGTTAATTGCTAAGCTGGAAATAACCGCTACATTACTACAATGAAAATGACAATGATCAAATACAAAATATTCATTTTAGTCGGTGACATTTAAAATCAAAGCTCTACCATTGTCCAAAGAGAAGGTTGCTTTCTTGTCTTATTTTATACGTCAGTGGAAAGTGAAATAAAATATTTACAACACTACAAAAAATTAAGATTTTCGGGACCAAAATTTAGCGATAAAATTATTTTTTAGGGACCAAATATTTTTGTTGCGAAAAATGTTATCATATTTTTTACAACAAAAATTGGATATTAGTGATAAATTATTATCTATTTGGGACCAAATTTTTTATCTCAAAAACTAAATCATTTTGAGATCATATTATTTTGTCCCTAAAAATCTATTTATTAGTGACATTTTTAAAATTTTGTCGCTAAAAGCTTTTAACGACTATACTCGCGATGATAGAAATTAGTCTCTAAATATCTTTTGTAACAAAATTTTCACTTTTAGAGACCAAAATATTTAGTTTTTAAAACTTTTATATATTGTAGTGCAATTCTGTGATAGTTTCAATAATTGCAAACAAAATGGGGATGTCAAATTATTTATTCCTACACACGTGAAATTATACTTTGGTCCATGGCAGTATCATTCCATTACAACATATAAGAGTTTTAGAGACCAAATTTTTTAATCTCTAAAAGTGAAAATTTTATTGCACAAGACATTTAGGGACCAATTTCTATCGTTGTCAGGATAGTCGCTAAAAGGTCGTCCCGAAAAGTCAAAAACAAGACTTTTAGCGACAAAATTTTGAAAATGTCACTAATAAATTGACTTTTAGGGACAATAATTTGGTCTCAAAAGGTTTATTTTTTGAGACAAAAAATTTGGTCTCAAAATAATAATAATTTATCACTAATGTCCAATTTTCGTTGCTAAAACTATAATGACGACACTTTTCGCAACAAAAATATTTAATCTATAAAAAATAATTTTATCCCTAAATTTTAGTCTTTAAAACCTTAATTTTTTCTTTTAGTGTCCGGTGCATCTACCATATTCTCATTGGTTAGTTCCATGTTGGTCGGCGCATGTGAGGATATTATATTATTGTTTATTCATCCAACCATCCATCAATTAAATGTTGGTGGAGCACCAGTTGAACTCGCACCCAGACCGTCCAATAACTTCTACCTACACACATGGAATTTGGATAAGGTAGTTTTAAATTCACCCTAAAAATTAAGTTGAGCATTCCATTCCTTTGAAAATCTCAATCCTAATTTTGAATTTTTTTTTGTTGGACACCCAAAAAACCTAATTAATCCCATTATTACCCCTTTCAATAATTTGTTGCCAAGATTCCTGCCTCCGTTGAAGCCCCCTTTGCCGCTGTTTCCACTTTCATACGTCCACCATCTTTTCTCAATCGTGGCCGCCCCCTTTCCCTTCCTTTGCATCCTCCTTTCTTCTTCTTCTTCTTCTTCTTCCTCTTCGTCTTCTATTGAAAACCTAGATCTAAAATCTAGGGTTAGGATTTCAATAGGAAGAGGAGGAGAAGGAGGAGGAGGAGGAGAAGACGGGGCTGCGAGGACGGTTAGTGACAAGATGAGAGAAAAGAAGAAGAAAAAGAAAGCAGAAGAGCGAAGGCGGCGATGGAAACGAAGAATTCAACAACAGCAAAGACTAGGGTTCGAAGAAGAAAAAAAAAGAAGATAATAATGAAGAAGAAGAAGAAGAAAAAGAAGATGATGATGAAGGAGATGTAGAGGATGGTTGGAAGTGGCGAAGTTATAGAGGAGGGTGAGCAGCTATCATTGTTGGAAGTGACAGCGACGATGAGGAAAAGGTCTGATGGTAGTTCCGAACGGTGACAGGTGGTCGAAGTTAGGCTGCTGACCAAAGTAATATGGTTAGTTGGGGTTAGGGTAAGGGTTTTGGCCATTTTGGTCATTTAGTTAGTGGACAAAATAGTATTAAATTTTTTTAAAAATTGGGTGTTGAACCAAAATACTGGGATACATTTAGAGCCACCCATCTGAGTGGAAGTTGAAGAAAATTTTAGGACAAAATTACCTCTCCAAAGTGAAACAGTAGCGTTTGGCACTCAATCACCCCCTTTTCTTTCTTCCTCACCCTCCTCATGACTCAACCAATCATTGCAATTATGGCCATCATCAGCTACCATTGCAATAACTGGTAGGGTTTTTTTTATTTATTTTTTAATTTTTATCTTGGCACCTCATAGAAGATAGTGGTGTCAGTTGACCTCATCATCTTTTTAAAAATTAACATGTCATTAATATTAAACTTTGTTCAAATAAATTGGTGGAAAATTTGCTATGACGATCCCACCACATATTAAGCTTATATCTATTTAATTTTGAATGTGATCTATGTGTTTAATGTGTATTTGAATGTCTATCTGTTTGTTGTAGGAATATCTGTTATGATTTCTGTTCAAAATCTGAAATTGAAGACCGTAATAATTTAGAAATTTAAATTGATTAGTTTAATAAGAATGGCATAAGTTTTGGAGCCTAATGGGAAGTTTGACTAAAATTTGATTCAAATTAAATTAGTTAGATTAAACCAATTAGAATTAAGTGAGATTAGTTAATCTTAAGCTTACTTAATTAGTTTAAGTTAATTACAGGTATGTATATGTTGAAAAATGTGATTAGGCTCACGTTATACACTCAAAATTCTGCTAAGATTGATTTTAGAAAGTGAGTGAGTAAATTTAGAGAGATGAGAATGAGAACTTGAAGATTTTGCTCAAGGATTGGAGAATTGAGGAAGACAACTCAAGTTCTTGCTACAATTAGTGTTATTAAAGACTCTATAATTCATGAATCTAAGTCATTTAATATGTGAATTCAATAAGATTATGTGATTAAATGTAAGAATTGAGCTATGATTGTTGGAATGGAAGCTAATTCATACATGCATGCATGATTTTGAAGAATTCTACTATTTTTTAGCATGATTTTGTTGTCTAAGCTTGAATGGGAAATTTTATCATACATGCATCCGTGATTCATAGAGTTTTAAAGTTTAACTTCACGTTTTGAGAGTTGTCGAAAAAGAATTTGCAAATGAAGTCAACATGCATGAAGATTTGAGTTTCATTTTGAAGAATTCTTGAAGTTTTGACCTAAGGGTTTGAAATTGAGTGCATGGTTATGTTTTTGAAAGAATTTCTAAGTGTTTGTAGGGTTGTGAACAAGCATGATTTGAAAATACATGTTTTGAAGCTCAAACTTTGTTTTGTAAATTCTAGAATTCGACCTCACCGCTCGAGCGATCAAGTTGTTGCTCGAGTGCACATCTCATGCATCCATCATTTTTGCAAAGACATTACATCTGGTTCGAGCAACCAAATGACTACTCGAACGAACTCAGTTTGAATTGCACCATTGGCTCGAGCGACCATCGAGCCTAGATTCGGACCAACCAGTACTTTTGCAAACCATGTGGTCCACTCGAGCAACTAATGTTGCGTTCGAGCGAAGTGTTCTATTTCAGCATATTTTGAAAAGTTATGTTATCCATATTTGCATTCCATTCTTTTCAAAGCATTTTGAGGCATGAATTGAGCCCCAAATGAATTAATGAGTAAGAACTTGACATAGATATTGAATAAGTTAAGAATGATTTGATTAAGCACAAGCCTCAATGGTGTACATCTTTATGTGATATGTAGGTTCATCCACGAAGCCGTACAACAACCAAATCACCTGAGTAATATCTCAATAAAGATATTTTCTTGTATATTTTTCTAAGTGTTACCAATGTGGTAAGTTTTCGAACTTATGATTTGTGCTACGAAATAAGCCTTCTATCTGTCCAATCAACATATTATCTGTGAATGTGATTGATGAGATACGAATGTGTATGATGGACATAAGGTTTGTTTTGTATAATTGAAATGGACATAAGGCATTCTGTATATTTGATTTAAGATGGACCCAAGGTTGTTTTGAATATCTGATAAGCCTAAATATCTGTTATGGTTCACCAAATGGTCATTATACGCTGTAATGAATTGGGACTCAAGGTCGTTTTGTCAAGATATGATCTGTTATGCTCTATACATCTATTATACGTTGGACTCAAAGTCATTTTGTTATGCATTGGACCTGAGTTATTCCATATGATACGAAATTAATATGAGAATAATTTGTTCAAATATTAGAAACTCGTTCATGTAACTCCTTTATTATGATATTATTCACTGAATTTTAGCTCACTTCGTTATATACATGTATGTAGGTGAGCAGGGATATCTAACCTTAGTGAACTGTGAAAGATTATCCGTGTTTTGTGATGTCAACTAAGGAGCACCTCACGAGCGAAGCTTTGTCTTTTGAATCTTTTTTATTTATTTATTGGTCAGTTTGACCATGTTTGTACATAAGTTTTTTGGATTTTGAATGAGATGACTTGTGAATGGTCTTTGGACATGTAATATACTAGTTGTGTATGTATGGATGTGAGTTATTAATGTATAAATTTTTGTTTATGCTAAGTATGCACAATTGTTGGACAAAATTTTAAATCTTGCTTCCGCTTCTGGCCCAATATAAACTAAATATGATTTAGATTTTGTTTAAGGTCGGTAGGTAATATCATGATTATTAACCACTTATGATTCAAACCTATAAGGACGGGTTTCAGATCGTGACCTTGCACTCATTGTTTAAAACATTAACCGCAATGGTTCATTGAAAAACGAAAGATCACAATTTGTAAAGAACCAAAACTAATGGAGTCTCCCAATTTTTTGAATTGCCATTGCAATTGTAGAACTCCAGTAATTTTATATTGCAATTGTCCTGTCATTATATTTTTTTTCTTTTTCTGAATTCAGTTGGAAATTGAATTTGTGATGTTGGGTCTTTGTGGGCCAATTACGGAGTTCACATTGATGATCTGATGAATCATTAAATGTGTAGGTTTCGTCCAATATTTTATCTCAGTGAAAAAAAATCATATTGATCAGTATTGATAGTACTTGATCAAATCACATTATGTAACAGCAAGTTGATTTAAAAATAAATTGTTCACACAAATGTAATCTGATCAGCTGGTTATTGATATCCGATTAATATAATTTTTTTTCAAAGATGAAGTGCTTGTTGAACCTTACACATTGAACGATTTTAATCATCGATGTGGATTCCAACAACACTTTACTGTTAAGAAAACAAACTTGAAAGAAGTCTCTTCCATATTTTATACATGCGCATTGTGCTGAAGTTTAATTTAGCACAAGCGCACAACACTAATTTAGCATTGTGCTGAAGTTTACTATATTTGAACAATTCCAGACAACACGGAATTGGGTTGGCTGCTGGGGGTGCACACTGTGCAGCCATTGGGCCCTTTTCGGGGCCCATTTTGATAATCCGAACCTTCATATTTATAATATATCAAGTTAGAACATACCTGTAAAAAATCAAGTTAACGAATATAGTTTTACCCATTCATCCACTTACATTTTTATTGATTTAATACTTAAAATTACAATTGTTATTTATTTGTAGATACAAATGTGTGTGGATGAATGAGTAAAAGAATCGATTAACTTGATTTTTTACAGGTATGTTCTATTTGATGTATTCTAAAATATGAACGGTTCAGATTATCAAAATGGGTCCCGAAAAGGGCCCAATTGACTGCACAGCAGTGACTGCTGTGCACCCCGCACAGCAGCCACCCCAATTCCGCACCGACACTACTTTAGTTGATTTTTTGTGATAGCAGTACATGTCCATTAAATTTTCTTGACCACTTGTTTCAATAGAAATAAATAATTACTATTTTAAATTTAAAGTATCCAATTTATTTTATTATTTGTTCACAATAATTATTGATGGTATCAATAATGAGATATTCCATCTGGATTGGAATGCAGATCATGCTCCTCCTACTATGAACATTGTAGTTATTAACTAAAAATTCTGAAATATAAAATATTGTCAAGGGCAATTGAAAATTATATATATATTATATATCTATATATATTTTCTTCTTCAAAACAATGTTAATGTGTTAAGAGTAATATGCAGAGAAAAATGCATCACAACGAGCATAAAGCTCCTAATTAGGTCGACACCCTCAACTTGCAATGATCACATGCAACCCCATAAAAAACTAGTCTGTTACCAAGACACCAACAAAACAAAACAAAACAAACAAAAAAACTGGCCCAAAAAGACCACTAAATCAAAAACAAGAACAGAACAACACTGGAATTATAGGGTCAGACGCTTCTTCCTGAACTTGACCTTCTAGCTTCGTGACTCACAACGTTATCTCCAAACTCTTCTAAGGAGAGGTCAAGCTGATGAATTTCAGATTCAATAGAATTCCAATCTTTGATGCACTTCTTCAGATCGTGTAACTTTCCGAGAAGCACATACCCACCACAACCAGAAAACAGAATTGACTTCCATTCTTTTAAAACCAGAGAGAGAGAAAGACTTATGAGTGAGCCAAGCATCGAAGAATCAAAGAGGCTTTAGACCCCTATCTACACTTTCATCCACGAGGAGAATAGGACGGTGATTAGAGACTTGTAGGGAGACCCCATTGAGCGAAGCTGAAGGGATTTGACCACGAGCGAAAGATAAGAAACCCATCCAATCAACTCTATTTCTCTACCAATTGCTCTTCTAATTTACACACTACATTGAGGGACAGAAGCTCATTCCAAAGCAATGCCCTGTCACTCTTATTATTTGGGCAGCAACAATTAAAAAGAACACACTGAACTGAAAATAAACTTCCTTCAAGAAGAATGACATTCTTGTGTAGAATTTCCTTTGCAGTACAAAATGGGTGTTCATGGAGGGGTTTGGTTTGGTTTGGTTTGGTTTGACACTAAATTTAGAACTAATCTAATATTTGATCGGTGTGAGTGGAAAATAATGGTCTGGTGCCGTGCCGGACAGATTTGGCCGGATAGAGTTACGCCGGGCAAGATTTTGGCCGAAAGTACTGGGCTGAGAAGGTGCTCGGTTAAGGCACCGATTGTGTGAACCGAGCTGCATGCTTCGCAGGAAGGCCGACCAGCCAAGCAGAGATGACCGGCGCCAGGAAGGGCGTAGTCGACCGAGCTATGAGTTTGTTCGGCAGGAAGGCCGACAAAGGTGAATGCAGATATCTCGGACACGGTCCAGCCGGGATGCTGCGTAGCCCGGTTCCCTCAAGCTTAGCCAGCGGCGTGCTTGGGCACGAAGCACAGCCCGGCTATGGATTGGGCAGCTCGGCTGCCGGGCTCCACAGAGAAGGCTGGCATTTGGGATTAGGTAATGTCCAGCATGGTGTGACCTGAAGAGCATGGTTTATGTGCTGACAGATGGGATAGCAGAGCCACGTGTTGAGAGATCATTGGGAGTAGATATGAAGCGCAGAGAGGTATATAAACAAGTCGGCGCCACCCCTTAGGGATGGACAATTTTTGTAAGTAAGACTTACACTCAAACTCTCCCTTCTCTCTAGTCATTTTTCCAGGTGTGTGGTTCTAACTTGAGCGTCGGAGGTGTTTTCCGGCCACACACCGCCGGGTAGCTCACCGCTTTTGCACTTTCAGGTGATCGGACAGCTGAGGGACTTGGAAGAAAGGAAGTGCGGGTAGCCGGAATATTTTCCCCCCGTACAATTGGCGCCGTCTGTGGGAAGCTTGCAGATAAAACCTTATCTTCTGGGTTCATCTGATCGTCGTTCATGGCGCACAACGAGGAGTTTCCGTTGTCCGCCGTCGACGGAGCCACCCCTGAGTTTGCCCGGCAGAGAGAAGGACTCCCGTCCATCTTTCCGATGGCGGACCTGGAGACAGCCACCGGAGGACAGGCGGGAGACACGCGGGATAAGCGCGGGAGAAGTCATGGCCGTTCCCGTAGTCCAGACGGTCACCGACGGCGGAGAGAGTCACACTCCAAACGCCTGGAACACAAGTTGCGGGACCAAGATGCCGTCATCCGGCGAATGGCGGCGGAGATGGAGGAGCTCAAGCGGCGTTACAAAGGGAAGGGTGTTGCTGGAGTAGGTGACCACAGTGAGCGCACCCCATCACGCCGTTCAGCCCCCTCCCGCCGTTCAGCCAGCCAGAGTCAGAGGCACACTCCGGCAATCTCTATTACCAGGAGCTACAGAGATGGTGACCGACTTGCACGCAGAGAAGTCCAGCGCGCAAGATAGTACTTACAGACCCTCACGTCCGGATACGACGTCGAGGTATTCCTATTCCGCCTGTACAGAGGATTTGCGGCAGTTCTAAAGGAACGGGCTCGCCGGCGGGAAGCTCAGAGGGTGCCGGCGTTCCAGCGGTTATCCTACGGAGCCCACGCCAGCGAGGAGGTCGGAATGCCTCCACCGCGCCAAGCGGCGCCACTCCTTTTAGATACAGATTTGGCAGGTTGAGCGCCACTTTTTCACTGGAGATAGAAGCAGCGCCGCTTCCGGCGGGATTCCACCAGCCAAAGTTTACCCTTTACGATGGAAAGACCGATCCGTACATGCATATAAGTCATTTCCGACAGGTTATGGCCGGACACCGGCGGAATGATGCTCTTATGTGCCTAATCTTTCCGTCGAGTTTGGGCGAATTGGGATTGAAGTGGTTTGGAAGGCTCCCGGAGGGAAGTATTGAAAGGTGGCAACAGCTGGCCGAAGCCTTCGTAACGCGCTTCACGACTAACACCAAAACTCCTAAGGAAGTTGATCACCTCCTGAGTATCAAGATGGAACCGAGCGACACACTCAAGGCGTACAACTCCAGGTATTGGGAGACTTTCAATGAGATACTGGACTGCCCGGTCAACCTTGCTATCGTACAGTATAAGCGCGGGCTCCCGGTCGGACATAGACTGCGAGACTCACTTACCATGCAACAACCTACGACCATGGTACAGCTTATGCAGCGCATCAATGAGCATATCCGGGTAGAGGATGATGCCTCGGCCTCAACCGAGAAGGCAGCCCCGGTCGAAACGCCCAAGAGGTTGGCAGGAAAAGTGCATGCAGTCGGGCAAGAGTCCGGCCGATCTAGTGACCGAGCTGAAGAGTCTGACCGAGGTTCAAACCGCAAGAACCGGGGTAGGGAGCGGCGTAATGACAGGAATGATTACCGCCGGGATGACTACCCCAAGATAATGTGGCCGATGCAGGCAGAAGGTTGAAAGCAAGAACAGGCATCACCACGGTCTTCAAAATTCCAATCTATCGCATACTTAGTGAAATCCGTGACGAGGAATACGTCCGGTTTCCTGCTAAGTTAGGCGACGGGCAGAGAGGCTTCAACTCCAAGTACCGTTGTACCTTTCACCGGGAACGTGGCCACCGAACAGAGGACTGTCTGCCTTTGAGGCAGCACTTAGAAGAGCTAGTGGCAGCGGGCATCTGGACCTCTACATTGATGGAGGAGTTAAGGCAAATCAGGTTCCAGTTGATCCACGCGGACCGGATGACCGGATGCACCTCCGCAAGGGGTTGTAAATGTCATCCACGGCATAGTGGAACCGGCGCGTGTTTGCGAGCTTCGTGGTATGATTAAGAAGGCAGAACACATGAGGGAAGTTTTGTCAGTTCAGCCTGCGCTCAAGAGGGGGAAGACAGAAGTAAAGGATGTAATCAGCTTTTCCTCAAAAGATTTGGAGCGCATACAGACACCGCACAATGACGCCTTGGTAGTAACTCTCCGCGTCAATGATTTTGAAGTTAAAAGGATCTTGATCGATCAGGGAAGTTCGGTCGAGATCATGTATTACGACGCTTTCAAACAGCTCAAGCTCCGAGACACGGATTTGGCCCCAGCAACTTCGCCATTGGTCGGTTTCAACTCACAACCGGAGTGGCCTTTGGGAAAAATTATCCTGCCGGTTAAAGCGGGATCAGTGGTCAAACAGGTTGATTCTGGGTATTGCAGGTGCCATCTACTTACAATCTGATCCTTGGCAGGGGATGGCTTCATGCAATGCAAGCCGTGGCATCAACCTTTCACCAAGTAATGAGATTCCCTCGGCTATGGGGGCAGTTGAGGAGATTGGGGGCGATCAGGTTATGTCAAAACAGTGCTTTGTGGCGGTCAATGGAAGCCGGGCTGCCAAGGGATTTGTTCAAATGATTGAGGGACCGGAGGACCGGTAGTGCTGGATGATGTGGGCACTAAGGCAGAAGACAAAGCCAAATTGGTGGAAGTGCGAATTGATACCGAGCAGCCGGACAAGTTCTTCTTGCTCGGCTCCACCCTCACAGCACAAGAAAGGACCGAGATGGTGGAGTTCCTTATGGCCAACATTGAAGTTTTCGCATGGTCGCCTTATGACATGCCGGCCTCGATCCAAACTTTATCTGCCATCATCTCAATGTCTTCCCCGGAGCCAAGCCGGTCATTCAGCGAACAAGGAGGTCAGCATTGCCACGCCGAGGTAGTGGCGGAGGAAGTCAAGAATCTGCTTGAGGCGCGAGCAATTCAAGAAGTTCACTACCCTCGGTGGATTTCAAATACAGTCGTTGTACCGAAGAAGAATGGGAAGTGGCGGGTTTGTGTTGATTACAAGACCGTCAACCGTGCCTGTCCGAAAGACAGCTTTCCTTTGCCTAGAATTGACCAGCTTGTTGATTTGACGGCTGGCCATAACAGGCTAAGTTTCTTGGACGCTTACCGGGGCTATCACCAGATTGCCATGCACGGCCCCGACCAAGAAATCACTTCATTTACTACACCAAGGGGACTCTTCTGCTACCGAGTTATGCCTTTTGGTTTAAAGAACGCCGGGGCAACTTTCCAAAGGATGGTGACCAAGATGTTTGCTCCTTTGCTGGGCCGGACAATGGAGGCTTACATTGATGACATGGTGGTGAAGAGCAGGCAACAAACAAATCATTTGTCCGACCTAGCCGAGATGTTTGCCATCCTAAGAAGCATAAGTTACGCCTGAATGCGTCTAAGTGTGCCTTCGGTGTGGGATCCGGGAAATTTTTAGGATTCTTAGTCACAAACCGAGGTATTGAGGCGGACCCTACACAAATCAGAGCCGTACAAGAGTTAAAGCAGCCTAGCTCGGTGAAAGACGTGCACATCTGGCCGGAATGGCCGCCGCGCTTAATCGATTTATAAGCCGGTCATCAGATCGCTGCCGTCCTTTCTTTCAGTCCTTGAAGTCCAAGTTCTCATGGGATGAAGAATGCGACCGAGCGTTGGCCGAGCTCAAGGAATATCTGTCCTCAGCGCCATTGTTGGTCACGCCGGTGCCTGGGAAGAGCTTTATCTTTATCTGGCCGTATCGCACATGCAGTCAGTGCGGTGCTTGTTCGGGCTGAAGGAATCAAGCACCTCCCCATCTTTTATGTCAGCAAGACCTTGCTACCGGCAGAGACTAGGTACCTGCCTCTTGAAAAACTTGCTTTGGCATTAATGATGGCTTCAAGAAAGTTGGCGCACTACTTCCATGCACATACTATCGTCGTCTTGACCGAGTTCCCCCTCAAAGCTTTATTTGAACGGGCGGATTTTTCTGGCCGCGTTCTTAAGTGGGCGGTCGAGTTGGGGCAGTTTGATGTGAAGTTTCAGCCGCGCACTGCCATCAAAGCCCAAACTTTGGCTGACTTCGTTGCCGAATTCTCACCTGGAACTCATCCAGTATGCCCGGTCGATATTACCGCGGCAGATGATGAGGTGCGCGCCAGTTCATCAGAGATACTACCACCTGGTAGGCTTCGCGGCACGGACTTAGCGCGCACCACCGCAGTGACCTACACTTCTACAATGCCAACAACCGGTGACGCGATGACAGAGTTGGGTGTTGTTATTCCACCAACTCTGCCCGGTACCGCATCACCAAGGGGGGAAGTCATGGAACTACTCAGCACAGAGCCTGCGGCCGGCATAATACCGCAGCCTGGTGATTCGCCTACGGACTTAGGCGTGGCAGACCGACTTGCTGAGTCCGGTGCCGAATCACCAAGGGGGGCTGGAGTGGGGCCAGTGGCCAGTGAGCGCAGAACTTGAAACCGGACGGCCGAGCAACCTTGATCGTAGCACCCCTCACCACTCGCAGGATCCATCAGTTTGCTGGAAGCTTTTTGGGGGAAATGTGGAAGCTTTTTGTTGACGGGGCGTCCAATCGTCACGGTGCTGGCTGGGTATTGTTCTTATCTCCCCAGATGGCCTAACCATTGAACATTCTATCACCCTTGGCTTCCAGCATCTAACAACGAAGCTGAGTATGAGGCCCTTCTGGCCGGGCTCGAGAGCGCAATCCAGATGAAGGCTGCCGAGCTAATGGTGTACAGTGACTCCCAACTTGTGGTTAACCAAGTTTCTGGGATCTACGAGGCAAAGGATGACCGCATGGCGAAGTACCAAGCTCTGGTCAGGGAGCGCATCAAGCAGTTTCAGGCAATCAGAGTCCAACAGATCGGCCGAGAAGAAAACAGCCGAGCTGATGAGCTGGCCGGCCTGGCATCGATGGTAGATACGTCTCCAAATCCCTTGTTAATTGACTTTCTTCCACGACCAAGCATTGAAGATACCGGGCAGACGGAAGTACTCTGCGCCGAGCTGGGTCCGTCGTGGATGGATTCAATCATTTTGTTCCTCCGAGACCGGATTCTACCAACCGAGAAGAAGGAAGCACACAAATGCCGGGTAAAGTCAGAGCGGTTTTGGCTCTCTCCATCTGGCGCGTTGTATAAGAAGTCCTTCTCTGGTCCTTACTTAAAGTGTGTGCACCCGAGCAGTGTGGATGCATTCCTGCACGAAATTCACGAAGGCATTTGTGGCAGCCACACCGGGGGCAGATCCTTGGCCTACCGAGCTATTTCACAAGGCTATTGGTGGCCGTACATGCAAGCTGACGCGCAAAAATATGTCCGGAAATGTGAGAAGTGCCAGAAATTTGCACACCAGATCCACCAGCCGGCCCGAGAACTTCTTCCCCTCACCAGCCCTTGGCCTTTTGCAATGTGGGGGCTAGATATAGTGGGACCCCTCCCAACTGCACCGGGCAACCGCAAGTTCTTTATCGCGGCGACGGACTACTTCACCAAATGGGTTGAAGCCGAACCTTTGACAACTATCAAGGAAAAAGACGTGAAGAGGTTTGTCTGGCAGAATGTGGTAACGCGGTTTGGCGTCCCCAAGATCTTGATTTCTGACAACGGCACCCAGTTTGACGGTCGCCTATTCAGAGGTTTTTGTGAAGATTTAAAGATTGAATTCTACAACTCCACTCCGGCTTACCCACAGTCCAACGGTCAAGCCGAGGCGTCGAACAAGATTATATTGGATGGGTTAAAGAAAAGGTTGGAAAAGGCAAAGGGAAAGTGGGTGAGGAACTTCCCAGCGTCTTTGGCATAACGGACTACCCCGCGGCGCTCTACCGGGGAAACTTCCATTCGCTTTGGCTTATGGCATGGAGGCAGTCATTCCCTTGGAAGTCGGCATGCCCACCCTCAGTAGTGAAAGCTTTGAGCCCGCTCTGAACACCGAGGCTATTGCTCTGGAATTAGACCTGGCTGAAGAGCGCCGGGAAAAGGCTCATCCATGTGGCAGCCTACCAGCACAAGAACTCCCAGGAAGTACAACAAGATGGTGCACCCCAGACCGTTCAAGGTGGGTGATTGGGTCCTGAGGAAAGTTAGGGAAATACCCTGGTACCAGGAGAAGGCAAGCTAGGGGCAAATTGGGAAGGACCATACAAATAACCGGTCTGGGGGCAAGGGGCATACCACCTGGAGGACTTGGATGGTAGAGCAATACCTCGGCCATGGAATGCGGCCAATCTCAAAGTGTACTATTTCTAGCTATTGTTTTGTTCGCATAGAAGGAGCTTTTTGCAGTACACTTCAGAATGTAATTCTTTTTTGTCAATATATACAAGTGTTCTTTGCCTTCGTTAATTTGATATTTTGTTCCAATTAAGCATGCCCAACCGGGATGTTTTTTGCTCCGGTTGGAAGAGTTGGTGTTTTGCCCAACTTTGTATTCCCAACCGAGATGTATTAAGTCCGGTTGGAAGAGTTGCTGTTTTGCCCAACTTCGGAATTCCCAACCGAGATGGATTAAGTCCGGTTGGAAGAGTTGCTGTTTTGCCCAACTTCGGAATTCCCAACCGAGATGGATTAAGTCCGGTTGGAAGAGTTGATGTTTTGCCCAACTTTGGAATTCCCAACCGAGATGGATTAAGTCCGGTTGGAAGAGTTGGTGTTTTGCCCAACTTTGGAATTCCCAACCGAGATGTTTTGTTCTGGTTGGAAGAGTTGGTGTTTTGCCCAACTTTGTATTCCCAACCGAGATGGATTAATCCGGTTGGAAGAGTTGGGGTTTTGACTAACTTCGAATTCCACAACAAGATGTTTTGTCGGCGGATGATTAATGTTTGTGCAAGTCAGATATTTCTTGCCGAGATGAATCACCCGGTTGAGATGGTATGATCTGGTCTCTCAACCTAGGTGATGTATCCCGGTTCAATGAGTTGACGTTTTTATAAAGCTCAAGCAAACCGTTGCAAACACTTCATAAAAGTTAAGATTTTTCATTAATTCGAAATGAGTACAAAGGTGGGGGTACTTAGCCCGGTTACAAATGTGAGACTTAGCCCGGTTACATCAAAAAAACAAAAGCAAGTTCAAAAGAGAAACTAGGCAAGGGGGAGAAGGTTGTCAAATTCATCTTCAATGTTGACCGGTGCATTCCTCTCTTGATCACCGGGCTCATTCTGGACATTCTGCTCGGGGCTGTGCTTCCTCACGGCGTCTGCAGCCGTCTCTCTAGCAAGCTCTTCCTCGGCCTCGCCTGCAACGCAGTGAAGACGTCGTTGGCATAAGGCCAAAGGTAGACCGGCAGAAATTCTTTTGGTGTGGAGGCAAACACATCGTTTCAGGGCCCTGACCGAGCTTAGAGCAAGCTTCCTTCCAGCCGGCCTGAAGTATATGTCCGGGTTGCAAAGACCTGCTTTTTGTAGTTGTCTTCTGCTTCTTTGAAGCCTGCATTGTTGGCATCTTCGCAGTCTTTATCCCTGGACGCTTTCAGCGCGTTAAGCTCGACTTGGAGTTCATCTCGTTTCTTCTCGGCCTCATTCAGCTGGCCGAGCAGTCTGTTGTTTTCGGTGCTAGCCCGGTCAAAAGATGCCTTTGCCCGTAGCTCGGTCTGAAGGCTCTCAACTTGGCTGCTGTATCAGCTGCCCTTGCCTAAGTCGGTGGATGCGCTCCATCACGAGGTGCTGTTCTGGATGGCCTGCAGAAAATAACTTGATCAGTAAGAAACCAGGGCAAACACTTGTGAAATTCTGGGAGTAGGTTGGGGTGCTTACCCTGGTCATTGACTTCACGGACGATTTGACCAGCCGGGTGTCTGGAACGTGGTCACTTCCAACCACGTCAGACGGCAGCAGGAGTGCCTTGACAGGTCGAAGGCCAACAGATGTTCCTTGTCGCCTTTGACCGAGGCGTTGGCCGGGATGTCACCCCGGTGTCAAACAGCGGGCGCCAGGCCGGTACGGTGCTGGCTTGTGCAGTGGGTTGCTCGGTTTCTAGCTCACCACCAGCTCGGCTGAGGGATCTGGCCGAGCTCTTTTTCCACCCCGGCGCTGCAGGTTCTCGGCGGGGTTGGCCGGTTGCAGGTGTGGCGAGGCCAATCACTGCGCCGCTGGATTGACCGGCCGCGGATGAGGGAGCGCTGGCGCCCGGTAGCTCGGCTGAGGTGGCAGTTAGCAAATTTCGGATTCGACTGCTTGGCCATTTCCTGTTCCTGGTCAGCGGATTAAGGGGATGTCAGGTAAAGTTGGATCCAGAGGTGGAGTTGGCTCGCGCAGGAAGTCCGTGACTCTACCTCGGCGGGGAGCAGAGTATGTGTAAGTAGCTTGATAACCGAGCAGTCGTCACAATCCCGGTGCCTGTATCGGAGCACGGTCCGGATTGACTCGGAGTTTGGGAACTGGTAGTGTGCTTGCAGTGCTTGGATTGCTGCAAAGGAAACAGAAAAATAGTCAAGAAGAATAATCAATAGTGGATTGAACAAACAAGACAGCGCGGCTTACATGAAAACCAAAGTTCTTGCTGATAAACCAGCCCGGTACCTCGGCCGTTTCGTAGGAACCAGACACCCAGAAGAAGTCGTCATCGTGTAAGTCTTTATCTGGGGTGCGGTCACTATTTTCTCCTTGCCCGGTCTTATTTTCAAATAGTAGGCAAGACCGTCCCCGGTGTGGCCCATGGTGTACTGCCTTAAGATCTCGCTAAGCCTAGTTGAGTGCCAAGCCGGTTGTTTAATTCGTGAACGCCATTGATAATCCGGTATGTATTTGTTGACACTTGGGTTGGGGCCAGCCCGGTGCGGCGTAAGAATTCTATGATCAGGGGGTTGAGTGGAAAGCGAAGGCCTCCCTCAACTATTGAGAGCACGGTGAAGGGGCATTGCTCGGCTCTTCCCCAAGGAGTTGTTTGCTCGGCTGCAAGTTCGAGGTGGACATCGGCCGGGATGCCGTACTCCTCCCTGAACGCGTCTAAGGCAGCCGGGGTGTCTACCATATAGCGGTACTTCCCCATTTGAGGCGGTCCTAAGGTAGCTCGGTTGTGGTTTGGCACTGGATGTTTGCTCGGTCTTGGGAGCTTCAGTTTGGTTAATGGTCCCCTTGGACTCTGCAGGAAAAGGATGGTAAGTGTGAGCGCGGTCTCTCAAAAACCGAGCTTGACTTTAGCTCGGTCCAAAGGCATGCCAAACCACCCCGGTTCCTAAGGCTGCTAGAGAGCTCAACCGCCCAAACGGATCAGATACTAACCCGGTTGGACGACCAAGTGCTCCCACTATCTCGATTTTTACTGTATTCACTACAAACATGTTATTTTCTCGGTTTCGTGGTTCTTTTGGATCAAATGGAGACCAGGAGCCCGGTCCGCCCCAGTTCTTCACACTGTTCTTCAGGAGAAAAGAAGAACACCATGAACTACGGAGGGTTTGGGATGTTTTTAGGAGCCTAAGTTCTAAAAGCTGTATTTTCAGTCCCTAATGTGTGAAATGTGAAAGAAAATGGCGAGAAAATACGAGAACTTACCAGGAGAAGGCGAGAAGAACTTCTTCGAGGCACTAACGCAGCAATGGCAGGAAAGGGAAGGGGCACGAGCTCTGGAGCGGCTGGAACGGAGGAATGGCAGTAGGAAAGGAAAGAAGGTGAAGGTGGCCTGTATATAGGGTGTTAAACCGCCAAAAAGTTTTGAATTTCGGCAGCCGGTTGGCTGCTCGAGGACAAATAAGAAGCTGCCACGTGCCCCCATTTAATGACTTCGTCAGAGTTGAAGAGACGGGCAGTTGATGCGTCAGACGGGAAAAACGATATGACACCGAGGTCAGATGTAGCATCAACCGGGAAGACTGCCGAGCAAGTTTGAAAGCAAAACCGGGCAAGATCGAAGACAGAACGTCGTCCAGTCTGGTTACTAATTGATAAGCCGGGGACCGAGGAAATGAACTTATACCTCGGCTGGAGTAGGTAATCCCTGCCACGCTAAGAGCGGACGGAATTAAGAGGCAATTGAGTGGGAAAATAATGGTCTGGTACCGTGCCGGACAGATTTGGCCGGATAGAGTTACGCCGGGCAAGATTTTGGCCGAGCAGGTACTGGGCTGAGAAGGTGCTCGGTTAAGGCACCGATTGTGTGAACCGAGCTGCATGCTTCGCAGGAAGGCCGACCAGCCAAACAGATGACCGGCGCCAGGAAGGGCGTGGTCGACCGAGCTGTGAGTTTGTTCGGCAGGAAGGCCGACAAAGGTGAATGCAGATATCTCGGACACGGTCCAGCCGGGATGCTGTGTAGCCCGGTTCCCTCAAGTTTAGCCAGCGGCGTGCTTGGGCACGAAGCACAGCTCGGCTGCCGGGCTCCAGCAGAGAAGGCTGGCATTTGGGATTAGGTAATGTCCAGCATGGTGTGACCTGACAGAGGCATGGTTTATGTGCTGACAGATGGGATAGCAGAGCCACGTGTTGAGAGATCATTGGGAGTAGATATGAAGCGCAGAGAGGAATATAAACAAGTCGGCGCCACCCCTTAGATGGATGGACAACTATTGTAAGTAAGACTTACACTCAAACACTCTCCCTTCTCTCTAGTCATTTTTCCAGGTGTGTGGTTCTAACTTGAGCGTCGGAGGTGTTTTCCGGCCACACACCGCCGGGTAGCTCACCGCTTTTGCACTTTCAGGTGATCGGACAGCTGAGGACTTGGAAGAAAGGAAGTGCGGGTAGCCGGAATATTTTCCCCCCGTACAATTGGCGCCGTCTGTGGGAAGCTTGCAGATAAAACCTTATCTTCTGGGTTCATCTGATCGTCGTTCATGGCGCACAACGAGGAGTTTCCGTTGTCCGCCGTCGACGGAGCCACCCCTGAGTTTGCCCGGCAGAGAGAAGGACTCCCGTCCGTCTTTCCGATGGGAACCTGGAGACAGCCACCGGAGGACAGGCGGGAGACACGCGGGATAAGCGCGGGAGAAGTCATGGCCGTTCCCGTAGTCCAGACGGTCACCGACGGCGGAGAGAGTCACACTCCAAACGCCTGGAACACAAGTTGCGGGACCAAGATGCCGTCATCCGGCGAATGGCGGCGGAGATGGAGGAGCTCAAGCGGCGTTACAAAGGGAAGGGTGTAGCTGGAGTAGGTGACCACAGTGAGCGCACCCCATCCCGCCGTTCAGCCCCCTCCCGCCGTTCAGCCAGCCAGAGTCAGAGGCACACTCCGGCAATCTCTATTACCAGGAGCTACAGAGATGGTGACCGACTTGCACGCAGAGAAGTCCAGCGCGCAAGATAGTACTTACAGACCCTCACGTCCGGATACGACGTCGAGGTATTCCTATTCCGCCTGTACAGAGGATTTGCGGACAGTTCTAAAGGAACGGGCTCGCCGGCGGGAAGCTCAGAGGGTGCCGGCGTTCCAGCGGTTATCCTACGGAGCCCACGCCAGCGAGGAGGTCGGAATGCCTCCACCGCGCCAAGCGGCGCCACTCCTTTTAGATACAGATTTGGCCAGGTTGAGCGCCACTCCTTTTTCACTGGAGATAGAAGCAGCGCCGCTTCCGGCGGGATTCCACCAGCCAAAGTTTACCCTTTACGATGGAAAGACCGATCCGTACATGCATATAAGTCATTTCCGACAGGTTATGGCCGGACACCGGCGGAATGATGCTCTTATGTGCCTAATCTTTCCGTCGAGTTTGGGCGAATTGGGATTGAAGTGGTTTGGAAGGCTCCCGGAGGGAAGTATTGAAAGGTGGCAACAGCTGGCCGAAGCCTTCGTAACGCGCTTCACGACTAACACCAAAACTCCTAAGGAAGTTGATCACCTCCTGAGTATCAAGATGGAACCGAGCGACACACTCAAGGCGTACAACTCCAGGTATTGGGAGACTTTCAATGAGATACTGGACTGCCCGGTCAACCTTGCTATCGTACAGTATAAGCGCGGGCTCCCGGTCGGACATAGACTGCGAGACTCACTTACCATGCAACAACCTACGACCATGGTACAGCTTATGCAGCGCATCAATGAGCATATCCGGGTAGAGGATGATGCCTCGGCCTCAACCGAGAAGGCAGCCCCGGTCGAAACGCCCAAGAGGTTGGCAGGAAAAGTGCATGCAGTCGGGCAAGAGTCCGGCCGATCTAGTGACCGAGCTGAAGAGTCTGACCGAGGTTCAAACCGCAAGAACCGGGGTAGGGAGCGGCGTAATGACAGGAATGATTACCGCCGGGATGACTACCCCAAGATAATGTGGCCGATGCAGGCAGAAGGTTGAAAGCAAGAACAGGCATCACCACGGTCTTCAAAATTCCAATCTATCGCATACTTAGTGAAATCCGTGACGAGGAATACGTCCGGTTTCCTGCTAAGTTAGGCGACGGGCAGAGAGGCTTCAACTCCAAGTACCGTTGTACCTTTCACCGGGAACGTGGCCACCGAACAGAGGACTGTCTGCCTTTGAGGCAGCACTTAGAAGAGCTAGTGGCAGCTGGGCATCTGGACCTCTACATTGATGGAGGAGTTAAGGCAAATCAGGTTCCAGTTGATCCACGCGGACCGGATGACCGGGATGCACCTCCGCAAGGGGTTGTAAATGTCATCCACGGCATAGTGGAACCGGCGCGTGTTTGCGAGCTTCGTGGTATGATTAAGAAGGCAGAACACATGAGGGAAGTTTTGTCAGTTCAGCCTGCGCTCAAGAGGGGGAAGACAGAAGTAAAGGATGTAATCAGCTTTTCCTCAAAAGATTTGGAGCGCATACAGACACCGCACAATGACGCCTTGGTAGTAACTCTCCGCGTCAATGATTTTGAAGTTAAAAGGATCTTGATCGATCAGGGAAGTTCGGTCGAGATCATGTATTACGACGCTTTCAAACAGCTCAAGCTCCGAGACACGGATTTGGCCCCAGCAACTTCGCCATTGGTCGGTTTCAACTCACAACCGGAGTGGCCTTTGGGAAAAATTATCCTGCCGGTTAAAGCGGGATCAGTGGTCAAACAGGTTGAGTTCTGGGTATTGCAGGTGCCATCTACTTACAATCTGATCCTTGGCAGGGGATGGCTTCATGCAATGCAAGCCGTGGCATCAACCTTTCACCAAGATGAGATTCCCCTCGGCTATGGGGGCAGTTGAGGAGATTGGGGGTGATCAGGTTATGTCAAAACAGTGCTTTGTGGCGGTCAATGGAAGCCGGGCTGCCAAGGGATTTGTTCAAATGATTGAGGGACCGGAGGACCGGGTAGTGCTGGATGATGTGGGCACTAAGGCGGAAGACAAAGCCGTGGAAGTGCGAATTGATACCGAGCAGCCGCACAAGTTCTTCTTGCTCGGCTCCACCCTCACAGCACAAGAAAGGACCGAGATGGTGGAATTCCTTATGGCCAACATTGAAGTTTTCGCATGGTCGCCTTATGACATGCCCGGCCTCGATCCAAACTTTATCTGCCATCATCTCAATGTCTTCCCCGGAGCCAAGCCGGTCATTCAGCGAACAAGGAGGTCAGCATTGCATCACGCCGAGGTAGTGGCGGAGGAAGTCAAGAATCTGCTTGAGGCGCGAGCAATTCAGGAAGTTCACTATCCTCGGTGGATTTCAAATACAGTCGTTGTACCGAAGAAGAATGGGAAGTGGCGGGTTTGCGTTGATTACAAGACCGTCAACCGTGCCTGTCCGAAAGACAGCTTTCCTTTGCCTAGAATTGACCAGCTTGTTGATTTGACGGCTGGCCATGACAGGCTAAGTTTCTTGGACGCTTACCGGGGCTATCACCAGATTGCCATGCACGGCCCCGACCAAGAAATCACTTCATTTACTACCCCAAGGGGACTCTTCTGCTACCGAGTTATGCCTTTTGGTTTAAAGAACGCCGGGGCAACTTTCCAAAGGATGGTGACCAAGATGTTTGCTCCTTTGCTGGGCCGGACAATGGAGGCTTACATTGATGACATGGTGGTGAAGAGCAGGCAACAAACAAATCATTTGTCCGACCTAGCCGAGATGTTTGCCATCCTAAAGAAGCATAAGTTACGCCTGAATGCGTCTAAGTGTGCCTTCGGTGTGGGATCCGGGAAATTTTTAGGATTCTTAGTCACAAACCGAGGTATTGAGGCGGACCCTACACAAATCAGAGCCGTACAAGAGTTAAAGCAGCCTAGCTCGGTGAAAGACGTGCAACATCTGGCCGGAATGGCCGCCGCGCTTAATCGATTTATAAGCCGGTCATCAGATCGCTGCCGTCCTTTCTTTCAGTCCTTGAAGTCCAAGTTCTCATGGGATGAAGAATGCGACCGAGCGTTGGCCGAGCTCAAGGAATATCTGTCCTCAGCGCCATTGTTGGTCACGCCGGTGCCTGGGAAGAGCTTTATCTTTATCTGGCCGTATCGCACATGCAGTCAGTGCGGTGCTTGTTCGGGCTGAAGGAATCAAGCACCTCCCCATCTTTTATGTCAGCAAGACCTTGCTACCGGCAGAGACTAGGTACCTGCCTCTTGAAAAACTTGCTTTGGCATTAATGATGGCTTCAAGAAAGTTGGCGCACTACTTCCATGCACATACTATCGTCGTCTTGACCGAGTTCCCCCTCAAAGCTTTATTTGAACGGGCGGATTTTTCTGGCCGCGTTCTTAAGTGGGCGGTCGAGTTGGGGCAGTTTGATGTGAAGTTTCAGCCGCGCACTGCCATCAAAGCCCAAACTTTGGCTGACTTCGTTGCCGAATTCTCACCTGGAACTCATCCGGTATGCCCGGTCGATATTACCGCGGCAGATGATGAGGTGCGCGCCAGTTCATCAGAGATGATACTACCAGGGGGGTTCGCGGCACGGACTTAGCGCGCACCACCGCAGTGGCCTACACTTCTACAATGCCAACAACCGGTGACGCGATGACAGAGTTGGGTGTTGTTATTCCACCAACTCTGCCCGGTACCGCATCACCAAGGGGGGAAGTCATGGAACTACTCAGCACAGAGCCTGCGGCCGGCATAATACCGCAGCCTGGTGATTCGCCTACGGACTTAGGCGTGGCAGACCGACTTGCTGAGTCCGGTGCCGAATCACCAAGGGGGGCTGGAGTGGGGCCAGTGAGCGCAGAACTTGAAACCGGACGGCCGAGCAACCTTGATCGTAGCACCCCTCACCACTCGCAGGATCCATCAGTTTGCTGGAAGCTTTTTGTGGGGAAATGTGGGAAGCTTTTTGTCGACGGGGCGTCAATCGTCACGGTGCTGGGCTGGGTATTGTCTCTTATCTCCCCAGATGGCCTAAACCATTGAACATTCTATCACCCTGTGCTTCCAGCATCTAACACGAAGCTGAGTATGAGGCCCTTCTGGCCGGCTCGGATCGCATCCAGATGAAGGCTGCCGAGCTAATGGTGTACAGTGACTCCCAACTTGTGGTTACCAAGTTTCTGGGATCTACGAGCAAAGGATGACCGCATGGCGAAGTACCAAGCTCTGGTCAGGGAGCGCATCAAGCAGTTTCAGGCATCACAGAGTCCAACAGATCGGCCGAGAAGAAAACAGCCAAGCTGATGAGCTGGCCGGCCTGGCATCGTATGGTATATAATACGTCTCCCAAATCCGCTTTTAATTGACTTTCTTCCTTCCACGACAAGCATTGAATATACCGGGCAGAAGGAAGTACTCTGCGCCGAGCTGGGTCCGTCGTGGATGGATCCAATCATTTTGTTCCTCC
The DNA here is from genome assembly GCA_030407325.1 of Camellia japonica. Classification (NCBI taxonomy): domain Eukaryota; kingdom Viridiplantae; phylum Streptophyta; class Magnoliopsida; order Ericales; family Theaceae; genus Camellia; species Camellia japonica. The sequence goes on from JAPPVO010000031.1 coordinate 100,613,176, forward strand.
AGACCGGATTCTACCAACCGAGAAGAAGGAAGCACACACATGCCGGGTAAAGTCAGAGCGGTTTTTGGCTCTCTCCATCTGGCGCGTTGTAAAAAAGTCCTTCTCCTGGTCCTTACTTAAAATGTGTCCACCCGAGCAGTGTTGATGCATTCCTGCACACGAATTCACGAAGGCATTTGTGGCAGCCACACCGTGGGGGGGGCGACAGATCCTTGGCCTACCGAGCTATTTCACAAGGCTATTGGTGGCCGTACATGCAAGCTGACGCGCAAAAATATGTCCGGAAATGTGAGAAGTGCCAGAAATTTGCACACCAGATCCACCAGCCGGCCCGAGAACTTCTTCCCCTCACCAGCCCTTGGCCTTTTGCAATGTGGGGGCTAGATATAGTGGGACCCCTCCCAACTGCACCGGGCAACCGCAAGTTCTTTATCGCGGCGACGGACTACTTCACCAAATGGGTTGAAGCCGAACCTTTGACAACTATCAAGGAAAAAGACGTGAAGAGGTTTGTCTGGCAGAATGTGGTAACGCGGTTTGGCGTCCCCAAGATCTTGATTTCTGACAACGGCACCCAGTTTGACGGTCGCCTATTCAGAGGTTTTTGTGAAGATTTAAAGATTGAATTCTACAACTCCACTCCGGCTTACCCACAGTCCAACGGTCAAGCCGAGGCGTCGAACAAGATTATATTGGATGGGTTAAAGAAAAGGTTGGAAAAGGCAAAGGGAAAGTGGGCCGAGGAACTTCCCAGCGTCCTTTGGGCATACCGGACTACCCCGCGGCGTTCTACCGGGGAAACTCCATTCGCTTTGGCTTATGGCATGGAGGCAGTCATTCCCTTGGAAGTCGGCATGCCCACCCTCAGAAGTGAAAGCTTTGAGCCCACTCTGAACACCGAGGCTATTGCTCTGGAATTAGACCTGGCTGAAGAGCGCCGGGAAAAGGCTCTCATCCATGTGGCAGCCTACCAGCAAGAACTCTCCAGGAAGTACAACAAGATGGTGCACCCCAGACCGTTCAAGGTGGGTGATTGGGTCCTGAGGAAAGTTATGGGAAATACCCTGGTGCCAGGAGAAGGCAAGCTAGGGGCAAATTGGGAAGGACCATACAAAATAACCGGTCTGGCGGGCAAGGGGGCATACCACCTGGAGGACTTGGATGGTAGACAATACCTCGGCCATGGAATGCGGCCAATCTCAAAGTGTACTATTTCTAGCTATTGTTTTGTTAGCAAGAAGGAGCTTTTTGCATTACACTTCAGAATGTAATTCTTTTTTGTCAATATATACAAGTGTTCTTTGCCTTCGTTAATTTGATATTTTGTTCAAATTAAGCATGCCCAACCGAGATGTTTTGCTCCGGTTGGAAGAGTTGGCGTTTTGCCCAACTTTGGAATGCCCAACCGAGATGCTTCTCTCCGGTTGGAAGAGTTGGCGCTTTGCCCAACTTTGGATTCCCAACCGAGATGGATTAAGTCCGGTTGGAAGAGTTGGTGTTTTGCCCAACTTTGGAATTCCCAACCGAGATGGATTAAGTCCGGTTGGAAGAGTTGGTGTTTTGCCCAACTTTGGAATTCCCAACCGAGATGGATTAAGTCCGGTTGGAAGAGTTGGTGTTTTGCCCAACTTTGGAATTCCCAACCGAGATGTTTTGTTCTGGTTGGAAGAGTTGGTGTTTTGCCCAACTTTGTATTCCCAACCGAGATGGATTAATCCGGTTGGAAGAGTTGGGGTTTGGACTAACTTCGGAATTCCCAACCAAGATGTTTTGTCCGGTCGGATGGATTAATGTTTGTGCAAGTCAGATATTTCTTGCCGAGATGAATCACCCCGGTTGGAGATGGTATGATCTGGTCTCTCAACCGAGGTGATGTATCCCGGTTCAATGAGTTGATGTTTTTATAAAGCTCAAGCAAACCGTGCAAACACTTCATAAAAGTTAAGCTTTTTCATTAATTCGAAATGAGTACAAAGGTGGGGTACTTAGCCCGGTTACAAAATGTGAGACTTAGCCCGGTTACATCAAAAACAAACAAAAGCAAGTTCAAAGAGAAACTAGGCAAGGGGGGAGAGGTTGTCAAATTCATCTTCAATGTTGACCGGTGCATTCCTCTCTTGATCACCGGGCTCATTCTGGACATTCTGCTCGGGGCTGCTTCCCTCACCGGCGTCTGCAGCCGTCTCTCTAGCAAGCTCTTCCTCGGCCTCCGCCTGCAACGCAGTGAAGACGTCGTTGGCATAAGGCACAAGGTAGACCGGCAGAAATTCTTTTGGTGTGGAGGCAAACACATCAGTTTCAGGGCCCTGACCGAGCTTAGAGCAAGCTTCCTTCCAGCCGGCCTTGAAGTATATGTCCTGGGTTGCAAAGACCTGCTTTTTGTAGTTGTCTTCTGCTTCTTTGAAGCCTGCATTGTTGGCATCTTCGCAGTCTTTATCCCTGGACGCTTTCAGCGCGTTAAGCTCGACTTGGAGTTCATCTCGTTTCTTCTCGGCCTCATTCAGCTGGCCGAGCAGTCTGTTGTTTTCGGTGCTAGCCCGGTCAAAAGATGCCTTTGCCCGTCCCAGCTCGGTCTGAAGGCTCTCAACTTGGCTGGCTGTATCAGCTGCCCTCTGCCTAAGTCGGTGGATGCGCTCCATCACGAGGTGCTGTTTCTGGATGGCCTGCAAGAAAATAACTTGATCAGCTAAGAAACCGGGCAAACACTTGTGAAATTCTGGGAGTAGGTTGGGGTGCTTACCCTGGTCATTGACTTCACGGACGATTTGACCAGCCGGGTGTCTGGAACGTGGTCACTTCCAACCACGTCAGACGGCAGCAGGAGTGCCTTTGACAGGTCGAAGGCCAACAGATGTTCCTTGTCGCCTTTGACCGAGGCGTTGGCCGGGATGTCAGCACCCCGGTGTTTCAACAGCGGGCGCCAGGCCGGTACGGTGCTGGCTTGTGCAGTGGGTTGCTCGGTTTCTAGCTCAGCCACCAGCTCGGCTGAGGGATCTGGCCGAGCTCTTTTTCCACCCCGGCGCTGCGCAGGTTCTCGGCGGGGTTGGCCGGTTGCAGGTGTGGCGAGGCCAATCACTGCGCCGCTGGATTGACCGGCCGCGGATGAGGGAGCGCTGGCGCCCGGTAGCTCGGCTGAGGTGGCAGTTAGCAAATTTCGGATTCGACTCTGCTTGGCCATTTCCTGTTCCTCGGTCAGCCGGATTAAGGGGATGTCAGGTAAAGTTGGATCCGGGGGTGGAGTTGGCTCGCGCAGGAAGTCCGTGACTCTACCTCGGCGGGGAGCAGAGTATGTGTAAGTAGCTTGATAACCGAGCAGTTCGTCACAATCCCGGTGCCTGTATCGGAGCACGGTCCGGATTGACTCGGAGTTTGGGAACTGGTAGTGTGCTTGCAGTGCTTGGATTGCTGCAAAGGAAACAGAAAAATAGTCAAGTAAAGAATAATCAATAGTGGATTGAACAAACAAGACAGCGCGGCTTACATGAAAAACCAAAGTTCTTGCTGATAAACCAGCCCGGTACCTCGGCCGTTTCGTAGGAACCAGACACCCAGAAGAAGTCGTCATCGTGTAAGTCTTTATCTGGGGTGCCGGTCACTATTTTCTCCTTGCCCGGTCTTATTTTCAAATAGTAGGCAAGACCGTCCCGGTGCGGCCCATGGTGTACTGCCTTAAGATCTCGGCTAAGCCTAGTTGAGTGCCAAGCCGGTTGTTTAATTCGTGAACGCCATTGATAATCCGGTATGTATTTGTTGACACTTGGGTTGGTGCCAGCCCGGTGCGGCGTAAGAATTCTGTGATCAGGGGTTGAGTGGAAAGCGAAGTCCTCCCTCAACTATTGAGAGCACGGTGAAGGGGCATTGCTCGGCTCTTCCCCAAGGAGTTGTTTGCTCGGCTGCAAGTTCGAGGTGGACATCGGCCGGGATGCCGTATTCCTCCCTGAACGCGTCTAAGGCAGCCGGGGTGTCTACCATATAGCGGTACTTCCCCATTTGAGGCGGTCCTAAGGTAGCTCGGTTGTGGTTTGGCACTGGATGTTTGCTCGGTCTTGGGAGCTTCAGAATGGTTAATGGTCCCCTTGGACTCTGCAGGAAAAGGATGGCAAGTGTGAGCGCGGTCTCTCGAAAACCAAGCTTGACTTTAGCTCGGTCCGAAAGCGTGCCAAACCACCCCGGTTCCTAAGGCTGCTAGAGAGCTCAACCGCCCAAACGGGTCAGATACTAACCCGGTTGGACGACCAAGTGCTCCCACTATCTCGGTTTTTACTGTATTCACTACAAACACGTTATTTTCTCGGTTTCGTGGTTCTTTTGGATCAAATGGAGACCAGGAACCCGGTCCGCCCCAGTTCTTCACTGTTCTTCAGGAGAAAAGAAGAACACCATGAACTATGGAGGGTTTGGGATGTTTTTAGGTGCCTAAGTTCTAAAAGCTGTATTTTCAGTCCCTAATGTGCGAAATGTGAAAGAAAATGGCGAGAAAATACAAGAACTTACCAGGAGAAGGCGAGAAGGACTTCTTCGAGGCACTAACGCAGCAATGGCAGGAAAGGGAAGGGGCACGAGCTCTGGAGCGGCTGGAACGGTGGAATGGCAGTAGGAAAGGAAAGAAGGTGAGGGTGGCCTGTATATAGGGTGTTAAACCGCCAAAAATTTTTGAATTTCGGCAGCCGGTTGGCTGCTCGAGGACGAATAAGAAGCTGCCACGTGCCCCCATTTAATGACTTCGTCAGAGTTGAAGAGACGGGCAGTTGATGCGTCAGCCGGGAAAAACGATGTGACACCGAGGTCAGATGTAGCATCAACCGGGGAGTTTGAAAGCAAAACCGGGCAAGTTTGAAAGCAAAACCGGGCAAGTTCGGAGAAGCGTCGTCCAGTTTGGTTACTAATTGATAAGCCGGGGACCGAGGAAATGAAATTATACCTCGGTTGGAGTAGGTAATCCCTGCCACGCTAAGAGCGGACGGAATTAAGAGGCAATTGAGTGGGAAAATAATGGTCTGGTGCCGTGCCGGACAGATTTGGCCGGATAGAGTTACGCCGGGCAAGATTTTGGCCGAACAGGTACTGGGCTGAGAAGGTGCTCGATTAAGGCACCGATTGTGTGAACCGAGCTGCATGCTTCGCAGGAAGGCCGACCGGCCGAGCAGATGACCGGCGCCAGGAAAGGCGTAGTCGACCGAGCTATGAGTTTGTTCGGCAGGAAGGCCGACAAAGGTGAATGCGGATATCTCGGACACGGCCCAGCCGGGATGCTGCGTTGCCCGGTTCCCTCAAGCTTAGCCAGCGGCGTGCTTGGGCACGAAGCACAGCCCGGCTATGGATTGGGCAGCTCGGCTGCCGGGATCCAACAGAGAAGGCTGGCATTTGGGATTAGGTAATGTCCAGCATGGTGTGACCTGACAGAGGCATGGTTTATGTGCTGACAGATGGGATAGCAGAGCCACGTGTTGAGAGGTCATTGGGAGTAGATATGAAATGCAGAGAGGTATATAAACAAGTCGGCGCCACCCCTTAAGGGCATGGACAATTTTTGTAAGTAAGACTTACACTCAAACACTCTCCCTTCTCTCTAGTCACTTTTCCAGGTGTGTGGTTCTAACTTGAGCGTCGGAGGTGTTTTCCGGCCACACACCGCCGGGTAGCTCACCGCTTTTGCGCTTTCAGGTGATCGGACAGCTGAGGAACTGGGAAGAAAGGAAGTGCGGGTAGTCGGAATATTTTCCCCCCGTACAATCGGTTACAAGTTTTTAGACCTAGAACCAAACCAACCAATCCAATTATGATCGGTTACAAGTTTTTAGACCTAGAACCAAACCAACCAACCCAACCCAATGTAGCTCGGGTTAGTTTGGATTAGAACCACGGTTTTACTATATTAAAAATAACAAGTGAATCAATCAATAATAAATAATTAAAATAAACAATTTTTTTAAATTTAAACATAATATAAACGAAGAACAAAAAATTGTTTAATGCAAGCCAATATAAATTAAATTCAACTCCAGCTTAAACATAATCAATACAGATTAAATCCATTAATACAATTACAACAAATTAAGTCAATTACGAAATTTAACTCAAATTTCTAATACTTCCTTCGTTCACTTAATGATTATTGTATGTAAAATTTGTTAAGTCCAATCAAGGGAATTGTAATAGACTAATTAATTTAAAAGGTATCAATATAAATAAAATTTAAAATATATATATATGATCGGTTCTTGAGTTAATTACAAGAACCAATCCAATCCTATTAATTTGATGATTTGAAGACTTAGAACCCAACTCAAAGAGGTCGGTTTGGTTTGGTTTGGTTTGGTTCTTCAGTTCACTGAGTAATTTGAACACCCCTAGCCTTGTTTGCTTCTAGAGTTGGAGGATAGTATTGGACGTTAGACGAGATTCGAAAAATTATATTTGTTTTAGAAGTGACCATTAGATTAAGAGTCTCATGAGAGTATAAAATTCTTCCAAGGAATGGACTAACAATCCCATAGAAGAGGTGGTATTGATATCTCATGAGATTAGAGTATTTTACAAAAATAATTTAATATTAAAATATTTTTTAATATTAAGACAAAATATTATAATAATATATTTATAACAAAAAAATATATCAACATAAAATAATATAGTACAAAAATTTAATTTTTAATATTAAAATATATCAAAAATACCAACGGTATTTATGAAATTTCATATATATTAATCAAATCATAGAATGACAAAAGAAATATAAATTTTTGTTAATCCAGTTATCATTAAACAAACATAAATTTTTTTAGTTCCCACACCAACAAAACCTCACTCAATCTAATTGTTAAACAACCGGGCACTAATACAAAAGAGTCATAAGCCCACATGACAATCAACCTCCCGAAAAAATTTAAATTGTGGTTGATCAAAAAAATTTGATTAAGAAAAAGAAAAGAAAAAATAAATATAATCTTATTTTTTATTTAATTATAATAAAAAATATAAGATAAAAGAATAGCTTGAAAAGAACCAAAAAGTTCTGAATGCATCACATCAAGTGATTTCTCCCTTCTGCCTTTTCGAAGGCTAACAAACTCGGTGGGAGCCTTAATTCAAAGAAAGAGCTCGTCGCCCAACCGAGCTCGTCCGCCCGTCGGTCGTCGGCCCAGCGAGCTCGTCGCTCGTCGCCCAGTCGAGGCTCGTCTGCCCGTCGCTCGTCACCCGCCGTCCTCGCCCGCCTCCGCCTCCAACCCATTTTTTAGGCCCCCTCCAGTTCTTTTTCCCCCTCCCCCTCCCCCTCCCCCTCTTCGTCTTTCTTCTTGCTTCTTCCGCTGTATAAAAAAATAAAAAAATAAAAAATAAAAAAAATAAAAAAAAAAGGAAATTAGAGGGATTCGGGGAGCTCGTTTTCGACTCCCTAGCACATGTTGATTCAAAAATGGGACAATTTCTTTCTTTTAATAGCCCTTATTCCTTTTGTTTTTTCAGTTAAAATATGAGATAAAAAATTAATATGTTTAAAATAATTTTTTAATTTTTACTTTTTAAAAAATGTACAAAAAAAATAAAGAAAAAAGAAAAATTTTTACTTTTAATACAGATTGTTAGCTTTTTAATTTTTTTAATAACATTATTACTTTTAAACTCTAATATTAAGTTATCAAACAAGGGCTTCCATCATATTTTGGATTTGGGTAGTACCCACCCAATCCTGCTCAAGATCTTTCAATTGGGGGCGGGCTTAACAAACACTTGGTCATTTACCGAGTTCAAAATGGAGGCCCCATCAATCGAATTGGGGATCATGAGAGAAGAAGAGTCCCTTTCAAAATGCATCAACTAAGGTGCAACCGCATGCAATATTCTCATCATTCGAAAAATTAAAACGAGATCGGTCTTCTGGACATGTGGCTTCAAAAGACTCACCAATCTGGCTGATCGATGCCGCATCATCAGTATCCTCTTTGGTCTGAGAAAGAATTTCATCGACTCCATCAGCGAGGTTCGAACCACATGCTCTGAAAGAATTTCAAATGCTCTCAGACTCATCTTGAATTGGAGCATTAGAACCAAGAATATTCAGTTTTCGGTAGGCTATTTCAGAAACTCTAATTTTGGCTTTGTTTGGCCAAAAAAATTGGGGCTAAATTTGGAAACTTTCACTTTTAATTATAAAAAAAATCAAAATGTCATTATCTCTCTATTTTTTTACATGATTTTTCGTAAAAAATCAAAAAGTTATTAAAATAAACTGTTCCTAAACGAGACTTAAAAAACAAAATAAGTTAAAAAATCAATAAGATAAAATATCACATTCAAACCATAATGATTTTACTTTTTCTCTTCCAAAAATTAAAAAAATAAAAAAAGTCAACTCAAACGAACATTTTAATTCCAAGTCAAAATAGTCAAAAAAAAAAAAATTAAAAGGTGAACTAAAAAAAATCTATTGCTAAACCACAACTTTGTATAGGTATAAACATGAATTGGTTGTTTTGGTTTGGTGTGAATCAATATCCAACCCCTTTCAAGATGTTTTCTTTGAGAGGTTCTTGTTGGAGAATAATTTCGGTAAATTAATTACATGTGAATTTACATGCGAATGAATAAAACAAATAAAAAAAACTTATAACTTTATAGCAGATTAAACAATGGTATGAAAATGTGATTGAGGCCAATGTATGGACACTGTGTCTTTAAGACAGAATTACGCCCACTCCACTGGTGCACGAGATCAATGGACGTCCTGTCTCCAGGATACAACAATCACCACACACAGAATTTGCACTAACTCTATGTGTACAGCGAACCAAAATATGTACTTTATACTCTCTCAAACTTAAACTCTAAAAATGGAATATGCAAGATGAATAGAGAAGTAAAAGGTAGATCTGGAAAAAATGTTATCTTTCTTAGACATAAAAAGGACAGAGGACTGCCTTAATATAGGCAAAGGAAACATGCTTCAGAAAGTCATGTCTGTGCAATTTGAAAATGTCCGTTGATGTCCGTTGCAATCCATTGCAATTTGATATAAAATTCAAACTTTCCAGCAACAAACTAACATTAATTCAAACAATTTGGGCCCAAGAAAATAAGTAATGGGCTTGACCCAAACCCAACTTATTTAGAACCTTATATATATTCTCCAAATTGTTCATAATTTTCCTGCGTAGAAAATGATGCAACACCATTTTGAGAATTTCCACAAACATGTCTAATGTTCATAAACCTCAATTAGAAGTCAATTTTCCATTCACCTATAAATGGTTTTGACTCACTAATTGTTCACCAAATAATTAGCATAAAGTTTCCGAAACATCAGAATTTAAATCATTTTTCCAACAATCCCCCACATGAATGAAATTGACAAAAAAGGAGATGCAACAACATGCAACCTGAGAAAGTACAAAACTGAAAACATCCTGCATAGGATAGGTAGCTTGTGGCCTTGAACCTTCCTATATGAAAAACTATCGGGTTTACTGGCTGATCAGTGAACATGATGTCTTGAACTGTTCTGCCGTTAGTGTAAACCGAGACAACAGCTTTCACACAGTTTTGTTTTCATACACAACTTGGTTCTTTCGGTTGTGCCCGTTTTGGCCCTAGGCAATACCTGGTTTTCATGAGTGCTCTAGAGAATGTAGCCTTTAGCATTCTCATAGAACCGGCCCAATTCACACTCATATAGGTGATGCTCATTAAGAGTATTCTGCTATACCCTACTTGGTTTTTTTTTCCAAGATATGAACTTCATTAAAAGAAAAACTTATCCTAATTCTCGCTGCAGACTTCACTTGTTATCATAGAAATGGGTAAAAGATTTTCTCTTTAGTGATGGTCAGGAATCATACTTAATTCGGTTGTCCCTTTGAACCTAGATCTTGGGATCTCCAGTCAGGTAGGTTGGGTTGCCATTAAGTCGGTTCTTAATTGGTAGGCTTTAATCCCATTCCCCTCGATGATCTCATAACTTGCTCTCTAGTCAAACCTTTTGTTAACGGATCCGCAATGTTATCTTTTGACCTTATATACTCAATGGAAATAATTCCATTTGAGAGCAGTTGCTTAATGGTATTATGTCTACGACGTATATGACGAGACTTACCGTTATACATATTATTTTGTGCCCTAGCCATAGCTGTTTGGCTATCGCAATGGATGCAAATTGCGGGCACAGGTTTGGGCCACATTGGAATATCTTCCAAGAAATGTCGAAGCCATTCTGCTTCTTCTCCTGCTTTATCCAATGCAATAAACTCGGATTCCATTGTGGACCTGGCAATGCACGTCTGTTTGGACGATTTCCAAGAGACTGCTGCACTTCCCAAGGTAAAGACATAGCCACTAGTAGACTTAGAGTCTTTAGTGTCGGATATCCAATTAGCGTCACTGTACCCTTCTAGTATTGCTGGATATCTTGTATAGTTCAATCCATAATTACAAGTATATCTTAGATATCTAAGTACTCTTATTATGACTGTCCAATGATCTTTCCCTGGATTACTTGTGTACCTGCTCAATTTACTGACAGCATATGCTATGTCAAGACGTGTGCAATTCATAAGGTACATTAAACTTCCAATTATTCGGGAGTACTCTAGTTGTGATACACCTTCACCCATGTTCTTCATTAAATGAAGACTAGCATCCACAGGGGTTTTTGAAAGACGATCATCATGTTTATTAAATTTCTCAATGATTTTTTCTACATAATGACCTTGAGACAAAACATATCCATCAGATGTTTAGTAATTTTAATTCCTAAAATTACATCTGCTATCCCCATGTCTTTCATGTCAAACTTAGTGTTCAACATTTTCTTAGTAGCTTTTATAATTTCATTATTACTACCAATAATAAGCATATCATCTACATATAGGCAAACAATGACATAACCCTTTTCAGTGTCTTTCACATAAACACATTTGTCACATTCATTTATTTTGAATCCATTTGACATCATCACATTGTCAAATTTTTCATGCCATTGTTTTGGAGCTTGTTTTAAACCATAAAGAGATTTTACAAGCTTGCACACTTTCTTTTCTTGCCCTGGAACTATAAAACCTTCTGGTTGTTCCATGTAAATTTCTTCATTAAGATCTCCATTTAAAAATGCAGTTTAACATCCATTTGATGTATTTCAAGATTGTATAAAGCCGCTATAGCAATCAACATTCTAATGGATGTTATTCTTGTTACAGGCGAATAAGTGTCAAATAATCTATTCCCTCAGTTTGCCTATAACCTTTAACTACAAGTCTGGCCTTGTATTTCTCAATTGATCCATCAGGCTTCATTTTCTCTTGAATATCCATTTATATCCAAGAGGCTTACATCCTGGTGGAAGATCCACCAATTCCCAGGTATGATTCTATAAAATGGACTCAATTTCACTATCAATAGCTTCCTTCCATAAAGGAGCTTCAGGCCTAGACATAGCTTCCTTAAATGTTTGAAGCTCATTTTCCAGTAGATAAGTCAAGAAATCAGGACTGAAGGATTTACTAGTCCTAGCTCGCTTACTACGTCTAGGTTCTGCCTCATTTGTTCCTTCTTGATTTTCCTCAATATGTCCTTGATTATTATCAAATGCATTTTCATAAGAACGTTTAGAAGAACTTGATTCTTGTATAGATTTACAAGGAAATATATGTTCGAAGAAAGATGCATTTCTCGACTCGATTATAGTATTGACATGCACATCTGAATTGTCACTTTTGTATACTAAAAATCGATAAGCACTACTGTTATGTGCATATCCTATGAATATGCAATCAACAGTTTTAGGTCCGATTTTGACCTTTTTAGGATCGGGAATGGCCACCTTAGCTAAACACCCCCACACTTTCAGATACTTGTAAAAAGGATTCCGACCTTTCCATAATTCATATGGAGTTTTAAGAATCCTCTTGTGAGGTATTTTATTCAAAATATAATTAGCGGAAAGAATCGCTTCCCCCCATAAGTTCTGGGGTAAACTTGAGCTAATCAACATGGCATTCATCATTTCTTTCAATGTACGATTTTTCCGCTCAGCAACTCTATTTTGCTGTGGTGCATAAGGCGCAGTCGTTTGATGAATGATGCCAAGTTGTGAACATAACGTTCCAAAAGGAGCATCATATTCGCCACCTCGATCACTTCTTAATGCCTTAATTTTCCTGCCAAGTTGATTCTCAACCTCAGTTTTATATTCAATGAATTTTTCTAAGGCTTCATCCTTGCTTCGTAATAAATATACATAGCAATATTTGGTACTATCATCAATAAAAGTGATGAAGTACTTCTTGCCTCCTCGTGTTTGAACAAATTTCAAATCACAAATATCACTATGAATTAAATCCAAAGGCTCAGTACTTCTTTCAACTGAATTAAATGGTGTCTTAGTAAATTTAGCCTCAACACATACTTCACATTTATGATTTGAGTCAATAGAAAAATTAGGTAGATAGTCCAAGTGAATTAATCTACGCAATGAATCATAGTTAACATGTCCTAATCTACCATGCCAAACATGAGAAGACTCAAACAAGTAAGCAGAAGATGTGGAGTTCTTATTAATAGTAGGAATTACAGTCAGTACATTCATTTTGAATAACCCGTCACACAGGTATCCCTTCCCTACATAAACACCATCCTTACACAGAACAAATTTATCAGAAACAAACACCAATTTAAAACCATTCTTGCTTAACAATGATCCAGACACCAAGTTCTTTCGAATTTCTGGAACATGCAAAACATTGTTAAGCGTCAACTCCTTGCCCGAAGTCATTTTGAGCACAATCTTTCCTTGTCCTTCAACTTTTGCAGTAGAGGAGCTTCCCATGAAAAGCTGCTCTTCATCCTTAACTTGTTGATAGGTAGTAAACATTTTCTTATCTGCACACACATGTCGTGTTGCCCCGTGTCTACCCACCATTCCTTGGAATTTGACCCCATCAGATTTACCTCAGACACAACTGCTGCCAGGTTCATCTCAGTCACTCTATCAGACAAAGTCTCCAATTCAGTTATGTGTGCCTGTTCATATTTTGTCTTTTTGGAATGACCTTGTTGATCTTTGCGATTCCGACAGTCTTTGGCCTGATGTCCTACCTTGTTGCACACAAAGCACTTTCCTTTGAACTTTATAGATCCAATCTTAAAACTCTGACCAACAGTTTGTTTAGAGTTTTGCTTAGGACGCTGTCTCTTTTTCTCTTTTTGTCCATGCTCCAATATGTTAGCCTTGACCTTGAAAACAAATCCCGGATTTCTTTTCTTTTCTGCCTCGCGGTTATCTTCCTCAATCCGTAACCGAACAATCAAGTCCTCTAACTTCATTTCCTTACGTTTGTGCTTCAGATAGTTCTTGAACTCTTTCCAAGACGGTGGTAGTTTCTCAATGATTGCTGCCACTTGGAAAGATTCGCTCAAACTCATACCCTCTGCATGAATTTCATGTAGAATCGGTTGAAGCTCTTGGACTTGACTAATTACGGTCTTCGAGTCCACCATCATGTATTCAAGAAAACGGCCAACTACATATTTCTTGATTCCCGCATCTTCCGTTTTGTACTTCTTGTCCAAGGATTCCCACAATTCTCTAGCCGTTTGTAATGGACTATACACGTTATACAATGTGTTGTCCAATCCATTCAAAATATAGTTTCGGCACAAAAAATCAGAATGCTTCCACGCCTCAACTGCAGCAATTGCTTGCCGATCAGTTTCGTCCTCGCTCAAGGCGGGTGCATTCTCTTTGACAAATCTTGCCAAATTCAGAGTTGTAAGATAAAACAACATTTTTTGCTGCCATCTCTTAAACTCTGTCCCATTAAATTTTTCTGGCTTTTCATTGTGGTTAACCGGGACAGTGGTGGGAAGAAGTGAAGTAACCATAGGAGTAGGAATGATGACAGATACAGATGTCGGGTTTATATTCCCAGCACTGTTTACAGTCTCAGTTGCCATTTAAACTTTAACTTTAACTTTCTGATCAAAATAAAATAGCAAAAACAAATCTTTTCACAATAAATAAAATATAATTTCTCAATAACTAACTCAATATAATAATATATGAGATATAAACTAATAAACAACCTGAAGCACCATAGACCAAAAGTTTAAACACACACTAAAGTGTTTTAATTGGTCAAACCATAAACAAAGTGCACCAAATCAAACAAACAAATAAAGGTGGTCCACTTCAACGTTCCACCAAAGCATTTTTTTTTTTTTTAAAACGTTTGGAAAGAAACAGACTCAAACAAACAAGACTAATATATATGTATATATAACAGACTCCTCAACGTTAACAGAAAATTCAACCCAGAATATATACTTATGCATTACTCCAGATCATACAGAAATTACAGCATGAAGTTTTGTATTAAAACAGAACAGAAAAACAGTTTAAAACCACACTGTTTAGAACCAGCAATTAAAATTCTGTATAGATAAAAAATAAATAAATACATTCTGAATTATACCAGAACACAAAACCAGAGCAGAAAATGAGACGCAATATAAGGAGTAACTGTATATATATATATAACAGCAAACACAGAATGATACTTTAATTTTAAACAGCATGGTTACATTAAACAGAACAAACCCAGAATATATATATAATTATATATATATAAACAGAAACAGAATCTGCTATATTAAACAGTATGATCACAAAAAACTTTATAAAATCAGAAAATTAATTTAACCGAAACAGTAAATAGAAGTGAGATAATAATTCTGTCTTAAATTGTTGGAGAATAATTTCGGTAAATTAATTACATGCGAATTTACATGCAAATGAATAAAACAAATAAAAAAAACTTACAACTTTATAGCAGATTAAACAATGGTATGAAAATGTGATTGAGGCCAATGTATGGACACTGTGTCTTTAAGACAGAATTACGCCTACTCCACTGGTGCACGAGATCAATGGACGTCCTGTCTCCAAGATACAACAATCACCACACACAGAATTTGCACTAACTCTATGTGTACAGCGAACCAGAATATGTGCTTTATACTCTCTCAAACTTAAACTCTAAAAATGGAATATGCAAGATGAATAGAGAAGTAAAAGGTAGATCTGGAAAAAATGTTATCTTTCTTAGACATAAAAAGGACGAAGGACTGCCTTAATATAGGCAAAGGAAACACTGCTTCAGAAAGTCATGTCTGTGCAATTTGAAAACATGTCCGTTGATGTCCGTTGCAATCCATTGCAATTTGAATATAAAATTCAAACTTTCCAGCAACAAACTAACATTAATTCAAACAATTTGGGCCCAAGAAAATAAGTAATGGGCTTGACCCAAACCCAACTTATTTAGGACCTTATATATATTCTCCAAATTGTTCATAATTTTCCTGTGTAGAAAATGATGCAACACCATTTTGAGAATTTCCACAAACATGTCTAATGTTCATAAACCTCAATTAGAAGTCAATTTTCCATTCACCTATAAATGGTTTTGACTCACTAATTGTTCACCAAATAATTAGCATAAAGTTTCCGAAATATCAGAATTTAAATCATTTTTCCAACAGTTCTTTCATCAATGGCTACCACTTGACCCCATAACTATCCAATATTTCCGAAATTCTCAATATTTCACACATTCAAAGGCACTCCTTCAATAGTTAACCATATTCTTCTAGAAAGGGAAAACTCTTTGTACATAAGCAACGTCAAACCAAGTATCAAGTCAATTTATTTTCTTCAGAATCAAAATGAAGCAGAACTTTTAGTCGTTGTATATTAATTTTTACCAATTAAAAAAAAATTAATCACCAAATAATTAGCATAATTTCATTTTTAATATTTGGCAACTACCTAGTTTGGGCAGCACATATGAATTTTCAGTAACCACAAAATATTTAATTGTGGTATATTAATTCTTGCCAACTAAAAAAAATTTAATCACCAAATAACTAGCATAATTTTAATATTTAGCGACTAGTTAGTTTGGACGGCAAATATAAATTTTTGCTGACCAAAAAATATTTAGTTGTGGTAAGACAAAATATTGCCGTATAATTTAAGTTTTATGTTTAATTTTGTTATATATATTTTTTTTTATTTCTCTGTATCTAAGCTCAAATACATACACCAAACACTAAACAAAGAAACAAATAAGCCGCTCTCTCTCTCTCTCTCTCTCTCTCTCTCTCTCTCTCTCCTCGCTATATATATATACATTGTCACACCCCTGATGTACACGTCCGACTCACATGAATAAACCACCTAACAATGAACAATAGATAACAACTATCATGCAAAGGAATATAATATAGTCACATAATACATGTGTTTATTTAATTTCATATATTCCTAGATGCAACATCTAAGTCGAATGAATGTTCTGTAACTAAAAACATACACAGATGCTATAAATTAAATTGAATGCCTTGATGCTTACATCATACACAAGAGTGTAACCCTTACAAGTATGGCACACGACCAATAAATAACATATATGGCCATGGCCTACAAATAACAAAACCACTCGACACAGTTTCACGTCTCGGTCCACATCCATACATGTACACCTAAAAAACATTTTCAGCCACGTATGGTGAGCATAAAGCCTAGTAGAGAATATTCCAACATAGTATATGAACCTTAACAAAGATATAAGGGTGAAATGTATATGCAATGCTCGTAACAAAACATTTTATATCTCTTTCCGAAACCATGCAATACTAGGTTCATACCACAATTCAAGAATAATTTCCTTTACATTACAACTCTAGGAATCTCTAGAAAAGTATCACCTTTTAGAGAAATTTCGTCCATAAGAAACCGTAAACCGACACCAATGTAAACGTAGACTATATAATCGCTACTATTGCCATTTCACGGATATTTCGTCCGCGGAAAACCATAAACCGGTATCCATATAAACGTAGGCTATACAAGCGCTACTATTACCATTTCACGGATATTTCATCCGCGGGAATCAGTACCCATGTATCCGTGCGGTTTCTAGGACTTTCAAAATAGACACACAGGCTAACTTATTTGATGAAACAACAACTTTTTCCCAAATTCATCCCTTTTTCTACAATATACATTTTCAATGTGTAGCAATGCAAATGCAAATGGATGAGAAAGTAGTTTCAATTTGCCTAATCCACATGTAATTTCCACAACAATCGTAGCTATCCTCCATCGATAGTCCAAAATAGATATCTCTAACAAGTAATTTATTTCCATAAAGGTAAACTTTCCAAATTTCAAGATGTGAGTGGTAATACATACCCAACTCCACCATCCTCATCAATATCAACCCAATTTCATGTTTCCAACATCAATTCCAATTATTTATACAAAATCAACATTTGAGATATTTAGAGCCAAAACCCCATTTTTCTTTAAAAACCAAATCCAAGGACAAAAACGCATCATTTTATCACAACTCATCATTGTTTACAAACCCATAACCCTTTTTAGGAATCCATTTGAAAACACCTCTTTTGATTTCAAACCAAAACCTTAGATTTGTCCAAAAATCCCCAAATCACATATTGTTTTAGAAATAGCAAATAACTAAGTTACAAATCATAAGAAAGTGCAAAGAATCCCTACCTCAAGCTTAGAAGGGGAAGAGGAAATCTTGGAGGAAACTCAACGTGGATGAAACCACAAACCTCTTGGATCAAAAGAAAGCCCTTGACACGATTTACAATCTATTTCGAAGGACCAAGGTGAAAAGATGTCATTAACCAAGTAGATCTAGAGATCTATGTAAGAAAAGTTGAGTTTTTAAGAGAGAGAGAGAGAGAGAGATTCACGGTTTAAAGAGGGAACATAGAGAGAAAAAGAAAAAGTGAATGAGAAAAGTGTGTTTGGGGTCTATTTATAGTGGTAGAATAATAGCTCTAAAGTCAAAGAAAAGAGCAAGTCAAAACCCCCAAAAAGTAGGGCCCAAAGCTGAGTCAAAAATCTGGAAATAACTCATAGAGGGGTCGACCCTCAAGACAATGGTGTTGACCCTCAAGAAGAAAATGCTAAGACACTAATATGTGCAGCAGACAAGGGTTGACCCTAGGAACTAGTGGTGTCAACCCTATAATCCAGTAGCAACACCCAGAACAGAGCAGCAGACAAGGGTCGACCCTAGAACCTGTGGTGTCGACCCCCAAAACTAGTAAAGACCCCAAGAGTAAGGCAACAAGGTGGTATCGACCCCAGGAACCCATGGTGTCGACACTAAAATAGAATTTCTAAGTTTCTAAAGAACTTTTTGACGAAATCAAGCACGAACGAACAACCCTAACAAGTCCAAATCAAATTGTACTCCCTCAAAACCAAGATATAACAACTCCAAGGACTCCCAAAATGAAAACAAAGAAATTAAATACACTCTCCAATAGTTTAAAGGACACAAGTGCTACATATTTCCTATTTCACTCTAGTTCTAGTTCTAGGTTTTTTTATTTTTGTTTTTTATGATGTTGTAGGATTTTGATTTCTGTGAAATGAGTAAATAGGTTTTGATTTTTGTTCTAGATTTAGGATTTTTTGAACTGTTCTCGCTGGAAAGTTTTAATTAATAAGGCAAAGTGGTGTATGAGAGAGTTCATGAACAAACAGTGGTGTGATATTTCAGTTTCAGAAGAGAAACATTTGGACACTGCACTCAATTGATTCTCTATATCTAACATCTTTTTTTTTCCCCCTTTAAAAATTGTTCATTGACTAGGGTAGCCGAAAAGAAGGTAGACCTAAAACGGCAAGCAAAGCATCTAAGCCCATCTAAGATGGGCAGAATGAAGCCAAAGCCCACTGGACTGAAAGTCATTGCCGAATAGACACGTAAGACAAAGAGCACCAAGTTAAGGGTACTTGTGTTGTACGTCAGAGCCGAGTATGTCAAGCAAATCGGCATGGTTCCATTAGGGGGACCACTGTCCCTTTCGAGAAAGTATAATAGGGGGATGGGCCCTGACAGAGTGATGATGGAGGGCTAAGCTGCATTGAGAGAATATCATGGAGAGTGACTCTATAAAAGGAGGACGGAGGCTGACAAAGCAGGTATGTGCTAAAAACCTTGGACCTCAAGAAACTAAAAAACACCAATCTTTCTACAAAAACTAACTTGCATGTCGGAGTGCTAATTCTGGCATCACTGATCGAAGTTTTATTTCTATTTTAGGTGACAGCTGAGAAGATCCTACAAGGGCTTGTTTCGGATTGAAGGAGTATTCCATAACCATCTCATCACAATTGGCACCGTCTGTAGGAATACTCAAACGCATCCATGGAAAACCCAAATCAATATCCTCCAGTCATCGAAGTTGATAATGCTACAGTAGGAGTAACTTTAGGTCCAAAAGAAACCCTCGCAAGGAGGTCTCTGAATTTTGACCTGTTAACCCCATTTCAGCCTTTAACATCCATAGAGAATGCCATGCAAACATTGATGAGTCAGATGCAACATAGTAAACAGCGTCTCAAAGACATGGCAGTAGAGAACAAGTGCTTGCGTCAGGAGTTGGTAAAGTCCCAACAATTACTACCTTCCCGCGAGCGCGGGTGATCGCCAGGAATGCAGAAAAGGATACAACATCAGCCTCGGGGGCATGGTAGTAGTATGTTAGATTCCTCTTGAGAAAAACCTAGAAAGCAAGGCTGAGTAGATGCGTCTAGCTCATCAGATGGTGGAAGTCCTCCGCAAGTGCAACATGGGCGTAAAAAGAAAGATGATGATTCAGATTCAAAAGAAAAGTATGATCCTTTCATATGACATATTGCCAAGGCCGTCTTGCCTAAGAAGTTTAAATCACCGTTGTTCACTCTTTACAATGGAAACTCGGACCCCACGGATCACGTTCGTCATTACAAGCAAGCAATGACATTGCATCCAAACGACGAGGCACTCATGTGTCGGATATTCCTTAGCAGTTTGGGACCACTTACCGTTAGATGGTATTACAAGCTTGAGCCGGCATCAATCGAGAGTTTTCATCAACTCCAAAAATTCTTGAGGGCTGGATTTATCACCAATGAGACCCAGCCGAAACAAGCAGACTCTTTGTGGGCAATGAAAATCAAGCCAAACGATATTGAGAGTGCTTTAATTTTGGTGGATGATGATTGCAACGACTCCATGGCAATCACTGCTTTCAAGATGGGACTGCATCCCGATAGTCCACTCAAGGAGTTCGTTTAACTCGAAGGCTCCCAAAGAGAGTTTAGGCCTTGATGAAGAAGGTCGAAGAATATTACAAAGTGAAAGATGATGCAATCCGAGTTAAAGTCGGACTGCAAGCTGCGGATTCGGCAGCACCTATCCTGGTGCAGCCGTTGACTACTACACCACCGAACGAAACCCCAAGGAGCCCAGAGCTAAGAGGCCGATCAAAAAGGGAGAACTGCCGAGATTCACGTTGACAGAACGACAATATCAAGTGGAAAATAGGCACTCTAGGTAGTCAGATAAGAAATACACAGAATTGTCCAAGCCAATCAGTAAGATTCTACCAAAAATATATCCAACATCTAGCTTCCTTCAAATGGCTGACAAAGATGTCCGGTCCCCCAGACATGAGACAGAAAGACTTGAGATGTAAATATCATAAAGACCATGGACTTGTAATCGATAAATGTTATGCCCTGAAGGATCATTTGGAAGACTTGGTCCAGTTTGGCTGACTAATGAAATACCTTCCAAAAAAGGTTGACCCACTAGGTGTACTCACCATATGCCCTGATTCACCTCCATTCGGCATAATCCACATGATATATAACTTATCTCTGCCAAATAGGGTAAATACAATCCAATCGCAACAATCCTCCTAACCTAGTTCTGATAAAATAAGGGGCGGTAAGTACGACATTGGTAATGCTTTCAAAGCACTACCAAATCCTAACCAGAAAGAACCTGGTACCTACTCCACGTATAGCGATCCCGATTTTGACCCGACCCTTGTTGTATCCCGGACTCGGGTTTAATGATTTCATACTGTTGTTTATATCTTGCTTCTCTTGTATCCCCCTTAAATTTGGCTTTGGGATTGTTGTGGTTGTGTTTGGAACAGGTTGGTCATTTGGTTTTCAAACCTTTTGTTGTCCAGATTTTTGGTCCTCTGCTCAAGCTTGAGCGGGCTTTGCAAACTCTCAGTACTTTTGCAGGTCTGCAGAACTACTAGGAGAGTGTATTCTACGTTCGAGCGGCGTTTCCTATGTTCGAGCAGGTGGGCACTCGAGCGGTGGCCTGTTGTTTGTAAAACTATTGGATATGTGTATTCTGCGCTCGAGCGGCCTTTCTTGCGCTTGAGCGGTAATGCTCTTTTATTGTGTTTTGGCGCTCGAGCGTCACTTCTTGCGCTCGAACGGAACAACTTATTGTATCTGACGCTCAAGCGTCGCTTCTTGCGCTCGAGCAGACTGTGCATTATTCAGTTCGCGAAAATGACTTTTTACGTCACTTTTCAGATCTATTTCCTTTGAAACCCTAAGGTTGAGACCCTCTCTTTCTAAAACTCACTCTCTCTCTCTCTACATTTTCACCTAGATCCTATATCGATCCAGAATTTTTCCCTCCGCTCGAGCGGGGGAGTTGACGCTTGAGCGGACTTGAGAGGTTCTCAATATTTTTGCAGACAGTCCGAAATTCTGAGAGTTGTGAATTCCTGCTCAAGCGTAGGAGTGGTCACTCGAGCGGACAGCTTTGTTGGTCACGCGCTCGAGCGTGGAAATGAGATTGCCCTTGACATTTTATTAGTGTATTTGGAACCTCCTTATTGTATTTTGGGGTATTGATGAAGTGGTAGCATGATAGTAAAGTAAGAGTGAACCGAGAATTAATTCGGATAACTTTTCTAAACAGCCGTCACTCTTTTGCCCTTTTCTTCCCACACTTTGAATTTGGATGTGAGGCTAGAACCATTGAAAATTTTATTTCCGAGGCTTTGATTTGGACACAAGAACGACCTAGAACGGAGTCTAGATGAGAGAGTTATGCCTGTTTGAAGTTTTGGAATATGTGCTGGAAGCAGGTCCGCTCGAGCGGGAAAATCGGAGCTCGAGCGGACTGCACGAATTCAGCAGCTTAAAATGCGATTTTTTAGCTCATTCTTTGCATTTTCCTCTTCCTTCTTCATTCCTCTGACCCTAGGTTCGAAAACCCTAGGTTTTTGACCCCAAATACCCTCCATTCTTCTAAGATTTAGGCAAGATCCCTTACAAGAAAGTGAAGAGGCTTGAAGATCTTACTTTTCTATCGATTAGAATTCGGATTTGCGAAGGATTTTTCTCAAAGCTTTGCTTTTTTGCTCGATTCTTGAGGTTGGGGTCCTAGTTCTTCTTGAATACTTGCATTAATAGATAGATTTGTGGTATTTTGATTATATAAATACAAAATCTCCATTTTTTAGCATATACGTGTTATATCATGGAATTTGGGGGTTTAGGGTTTGAAATGTTGGGGGTTCAATTGTTGGGTTAATATGGTGGATTATGAACCTTAGGTGTGTAATCAAGGGAAAAATTAGAATTAAAAGTAGTGGTGAGAGAAGTTTTAATTTTTCTTGAAAGCCTTGATTTTTCTTGAAAACCCTAGGTTGATTCATGATGATAATTAATGATTTTGCCCAAATTGAAAGTAAAATCATGAAATTGAAAGGTTGAATTGTATATATACAAGTTTAATTAGATTTTGGATGTGTTTAAAAATTATGTTAAAAATTAGCGATTGAACCTTTGTTATGGATATTGTAAATTATGCTATAATGTGAAATGAAGACTGGGGAATTGATTTATTAATGATATGGATGACATGAGCATTGGGGTGAAATGATGAAATAAAGGTTTAAGAGTTTACCTTAAATTATGTTGAATAGTGTTTATTATGTTGAATTGTATTGATTATGTTGAGTTGTGTTGAATAATATTGAACCGAATTGTATTGGACTATGATGAATTGTGTTTGAATCATGTTGAATTGTGTTGAGTTGAGTGTGTTGGGTGTGTTGAGGTTGAGTTGTGTTGTGTTGGGTCATGTTGAGTTTGAGATGAGTTGGGTTGGGTGGTGTTGTGTTGGTACCCGCGGGGGGGAGTTGAAAGATGATACGGAATTTGTGATAAGATCATGAAGTGAAGATTTAAGAATTTTATTGTGTAATTAGAAAGTGATTTTATACCTCAAAACTAAAAGCCCAACTTTATATTTAACTCTAGTTATGAAGTTTTATTTTGGAAAATGAGGATACTTCAATCAACATTAAATTTATGAAATTGAGTCTATGTTGGGTTAAGATGAGTGTGAATAATGATAAATGGGAGATTGTGAAATATGACAATGTTATATGAAGGAGTTGTATCAAAGAAAATTAAATGTTAGAGATTTAATTTATAACCGTGGGTAGTAATTGATAACCAATATGTTTTAAAAATTGAATTTGAAAACTTGATGATAATATGGAAAAGTAAAGAAATAGTTTGAACCCAAGAATTGTGAACACTTTAAAGATGAATCTTTGCCTCTATGGATGTGTTGTTATATTTTTGTGTGACAAAACAATGAATGATTTAATGGATAATGAAGAAAGTCGTGGAACATATTTGTACTTGTTATGTGAATGAAATTTCAATATATGGTGGATGTATATTGAATTAATGTGTTACGGAAATAATAGAAGATGTGTTGGCATTGTCCACTAATTGTAATGATAGATTGTGATGTTATCTTGGGGTCCGTTTCCCGCTGTATTTTGAGCCGGCAAAGCGTGGCGCTTGAGATAGGTTCCGCCTTCCTTCCGGAGTAGCGCCCGGTAAAGCGTGTGGTATGTTGAGGTTCCGCGCTCCTTCCGGCTTGTGAACGGTAAAGCGTGAGGTTCCGCATTCCTTCCGGCTTGTAACCGGTAAAGCGTGTGACTCATGGAGATGACTTGTGATTGGATCCAGTATTTGATATGAAATTAATTGAGAGAATGGAAATTGAAGTAGTAACTGGATTATGGATTGGTGATGATGAACTTAATGAATTAGTTGTGACAATAAAGGTAAATTATGAGTATTGTTCTGTAGATAAATAAGAAACTGAATTGAAAGGAGTTTGTTAATCTTGTGTTACCTTGAAATGAAATTTGAGAGTGTAAATAACGGTGTGAATTGAGTATAGGAGAATTGTTAGTGAATCAAAAAGGGAACTTGAACTTGAAGTTATGGAGTTCTAAATAAATATAATGAGTAGAAAGGAAGAATGAAAGAAAAAGAGGAACATTAAAAATGGAAATTAAATGAGAAATATTTTGGGAATTGGTTAATAACCTTTAAATGATGTTGTTTCTCAAATATGGTTGTTTCACAAGGATCTATGGTTTTCCAAAGTTAAGGGATGATTTTTAATGGCTAAAGGTTTTTCTTAAAAGTGTTTAAATAGTTTTTGAGAAAAATGTACCTTACTTATGGTATTTTGAAATTATGAAATGTCACCCTACTATATGGTATCACCCTACATGCATGATCATTTCTATCTGTGTGTTAGTTATTGATTTAGAACTATGAGATTCCTACTGGGCATTAGTGCTCACCCCTTGTTGTTTTACCTTTTTACAGGAAGAAAGTTTGGATTCTTTGATTGAAGAGTTAAGAAGTCCAGGTGTTTTTTTATATATAATTTCATTGTAAATGTGATGGATCATGCATTTGTATTTTATTCATTTGTAGCTTGACAGTAGGAGATCGGCATGTATTGTTATCATTGTAATGTTCATTGAGAGAGAGAAAACATGTATCATTGTATTTCTATTACTCAAGGGTAATGGATGTTTAAAAAAAAATGGACCTAATTTTAAGGCTTTGGTAATATTTCCGAGTAATTAAAATTGGGGCATGACAGATCCATTGAGTTCTCCACCCTAGTATCTTTGGAGTAGAGCATCACAAGATCTTCATTTTGATCCGAATAGAGTTAGGTTTGAGCATCTTTGAAGTTTTACCCTTGCTTGGCTCGTCTTCTCACCTTGAGGTAGGGATTTGCTACACTTTCACATGGTTTTTAACTTAGTTATGGGTTAGTGCATGAAAATAGTGGAATTTGGGGATATTATGAACAAATTTAGGATTTGGGTATTAAATCAAAAGAGGGGTTCCAATGTGAATGGGTCATAAATGATTATGGGGTTGAATATGAGGTTATGGTGTGAAAAAATGGTTGATTTTGATATTTGGGTTAACATTTGTGAAAGAGGGGAGTTTGCACTAAAACGTTTCGAATATTTATTTTGTATAAATAAATGAAATTGGTATTGTAAATGTAAAATTAGATAGATGTTGATATAACTGGTGGAGTTGGATATGTATTACCTCACACCTTTGGGAATTTGAATATATTATTTTTTCTTAAGATTGAATATTTGTTTAGAAATATCTGTATTGGGTTATCGGTGGAGGATAACTATGATTGTTGTAGAAATTGCATGAGGATTGGGTGAATTGAAACTAATCTCTTGTTGGTTGTCATTGAATATGACTACGTTTTAAATAAATTGTATATGTATGATTGTTTGGAAGGAGAAAAGGGATGCACTCTATTGTTTGGGAGGAGATAGGGATGGACTCCATTGAAATTAAGTTGGCATGTGTATCCAGGGTGAAAGTCTCGACTGCAGACGAAATTTTCGTAAAATGGCAAATTGAAGTGTTTATGTGATAATTGTGTTAATTTGGGAACCATTAAGTTGTAGTCTCAGATGGGTTGTCTGAAAGATAATGAAATTAACTCATGAATTGAGATGAAATGAATTAACTTGAATTGACGAAAAGGAAAAAGGATTGAGATATGAATTTTGGTACTTTATGATTATATAGAATATGAATGTTTTATCACAGCATTGTATGCACATTGTACTTATATCTTCGTTAAGATTCATGTATTGTATTAGATTGTTTCTACTGGGCTTTGGCTCACCCTATTTAGGGAAAACCATTTTCAAGTGTTGACGATATGCCTCCGCTAATGCAATAGCTTGGAGGGAGTTTGGAGCAAGAGTTTCATTTTTTTTTTTTTAATTATTTATTTTGTATAGCCAAGGGCTTTAATTGTATAGAGTTAAGACTATCTTTTGTTGTAACCAAGTAATGACTTGGAAAGATGTAAGCCTTCGAGGCATTTGAATACCTGTTCAACCTTCATCTTTTGTATACTTGATACACATGCTGTAGATTCAGGATAGAGCATTTATGAATGTATATCGCATGTGTTACATTTTGTATATCAAATTCTGATGAATGAAAGCATGTAATTCTATTATATTTCCGGTTATGAGATAGGTTTGTGTGTTTATTTTCGGGGCATTATGCCATGCGTGTTTTCGGACTTTCACCATGGACCTCAAGACAACTTAATTCTCAATTCTACACCCCTAACTGGATTCACAAAGGTATTTATCTTATAACTCGACACATTTCAAATATTTCCAATGAATATTTCGAAAGCCAATTTCTCAAATCAAATGCAAAGTTAGATCATGAGATTATGCGATGATCAATGCTATGCATGGATTTGTAAATATCGCAATTTATCTAGTTTGCATGTGAGTTCTACAACAATCAACACAACCCTCCACCAATTGTCAAAACAGTTATCTCTATTCGAAATGTAAATTTCAATAGACAATATACAATAAGAGAATAGTCAACAATTCCCATCAATATCAACATAATAAATAATTCTCAGAGGGCAATGTCTTCAATTTAATCAATGTTTAAAAGAAACCCAAAATTTCCAATGTTCTCAACAACAATTTACTCAATCTCATCCTTTTGAACACACACTTTCAATTTCACATTATTCATAAAACGTAAGTTTCAGCACTTGCAATTTCTCATAAATTTAACCATAAAAAGTCTGAAATTCAACATCTCAAGTTTTTAGGGGTTTTATCAAAATTTGAGAATTTCTCATTTTAAAAATACATTCCATAATTCCATGAGTCATAAAATAATTATACTCAACTAACAAGAAACTTTTAAAAAGAATTTGAGAAATTTTCCCTTTTTATACAATAAATACAACCTTAATAAAAACTCAAATCTCTTCAAGTGTTATACTATCAAAATAACATATAATAATGCTAAAACACATACATAATATTTAGAAAATTCCCACCTCAAAAGCTAGAAGAGGAGATAGGCAAAAATCCCAATTTTCGATATTATCGAATTTCGATCTCCACCGGTCAAAACATTCCCCTTGAAATGCTTGTCAAAATGGCCTTAAGAACTATGGCAACAAAATTAATGGATTTGTGTAGATTAAACAAAATGCAAGAGATTTGTGGTTTGGTTAGAGAGTAGGATAGAGAAAGAGCTGAGTGAGAAGTGGAGGCAAAAGAAAAGAAATCAAGAAGTAAAGAAGAAGAAAGAAGGAATAAGGGAAATGAAGGGAATGACGAGAGCAGCACCTACGTGGGTTTACCTCCTTGAAAGTTGTTCAATTTAATTTTTTTTTCTTTTGTTTTTTTTCAAATATCTATATATAGATATAAATACACTTATATATATAATCAAAAGTATATTTTAATAACAATATATATCTTGTAACATAAATAATAAAAGTATATAACTTTTCCTATCAAAAAATATATTTTTTGCTTCATGATACACACCATAATATTCCTAACTCTCTCATGTAAATAAAATAAATAATGACCATAATAATAATAACAACAACAAAATAGGTGATTACAAATGAGTTATGATTTAATCAATTGGATTCAAAATGAATGAATTTAATCATCTATAATAAATCTCTAACTGAGATTAAAGTATAAAATAATTTAAATAAATTCAAGGTGATCCCCATCATTAACATCATTAAATATGAACTAAAACAATTAAGTTTGGGCTAATTAAATGAGACCCTAAAAATTAAATTTATATTTAGATTTAATACTCAAGACCCAATAATTATTAAAACTCAAAAATTACTGAGTGAGCCTCACGAAGTCGAAGCCGAAGTTGAAAAGTAAATAATTTGTTTTAACCAATTTAAATAACATGATCCATGACACTGCAACTATAATTATAATAACAATAATAAGAATACAATTAAATGATTTGTAAATTCATACCAATCCAACTACAATCAATACCCGAACTCACAAATTGACCAGGAAAATTACTAAACAGATCCTAAAAAATAAATAAATCAAATTTTATTTGACTTGTTACATGATAAACTAGGATCAAACCTACTATATATTCTATTTCATCTTCCTACCAATCCTATCGAAATTATAATTAGAGAAACTTAGCATTTTCTAAAAAATCTAATAACTAAAAAAATTTCAAATACGTCTCTTCTTATTCTTCAATCACCCAGTCAAACCACTCTTGATCACATACACCTAAATTGGTGATTCTAGCACAAAGAAAATGCTTAAGTTTTTTTGGTTGTGAAATGGATATCTATGAGGGTTATCCAAAAGTAGAGGAGTGAGATGACACCCATCTGTGGTTCTACCCCTAATAAGAGCGTGGGCGAGAGTTTTCTTTCTCATTAAATTGAGAACTCATCAACTTTTTTATCAAATTTAAATTTGATAAAAATTTTAAAAGATAAAATATTGAAGATAAGATTCCCCCCCCCCCCCCAAAAAAAAAAAAAATTTGATGAATAGGGAAATCTGGAATAAAAAGGGAATTTGGGATAAAAGGAAATTTTTTAAAAGGATTTTGATGAAAAAATTGAAATAATTCATATCGAATCAAGTTTTGAAATTTGAAATCAAATTTGATAAAAAAAAATAAAATAAAATAATAATTAGTAAAAGCTTGGAGATGCTCTAATGTAATGGCCGATTTTCGTATACGTCTTTTCTCTTATTGTCTTCATTTAGTTTGTTGCGTTTGGAGGCTTATTCTCAAGTCTTTACTTTTATTTGGTTTCGTGTCAAGTTCCTTGTATTTCGGAAGGTGCGAAGTTGAATCCGGAGGGTTTGAATTGGAGCTGGAAAATTTTATGGGCTGGATGGTTGAGCCGCACGTGCGGAGGCCTTGGGTTGTACGTGCGGGAGAGGGGCCGCATGTGCGGAATGCAATGGAGGACCTGGGCACTCACTGCAATAAAAGCATGAGAGGCAGCAGGTGCAGGAAGGAGATGGTCACACGTACGGGGATGAAGGCCACACGTGCGGGAAGCAGGCTTCGCATGTGCGGGACGCTGGCAGTCCAAATTCCTTTTCTTTCTTTTTTTCTCTATTTGGCTGTGTGTGTATCACTTTTAGCTCATTTCTCTCTCTCTAAAAATCATCTCCTCTCCCTTCTCTCTATATTCCATACACCAAAACACTTAGAATTCTTGATCTCTTAGGATCTATTGCCTTTCTAACAAAAGTTCCTTTATCAAAATGGAAGAGCTCCTCTAGAGCTACATTGCATATGGTGGAGATTGGATTTCGGCACCATCATATTCTAGGGTTTTATCTTCTTTTCTCTTCAAAGCTTAACGTAGGGACTTCTTTGGGTTATATATACATGTTTTGCAATGTTGATGTGTTTTAAGGGCTTTCTTGAAGTTATTATATTGGTTTTGATTTTGTGGTTTAAAATGTAGAGATTTTCAAAAGTGGGTTTTAAAAATCTCAAATCTTTCTAAGATAGCATCTTGAGGGTTGAAATCATCCTGGGCAAGAAAATGGTGTGTTCTTTAGGGTTCCTATCAAGTGTCTAGAGTGTTTGTGTTGTTGTAAAAAAGAAAACCTAGAAAATTTGGGGGTTTCCTTAAATAAAAGAATATGAGGGTTTATGGTTGACATTATATATATATATATATATATATTGTATATATACATAGTTGTGTGCCATGATAAGTAAAGAAAGTGGAGAATTTCTTGTTTTATTACAAATGCATATGTATTGATGATGGGTTCTTGACATATGAGAATTATTGAGATTGGAAGTTATTGTTCAAATTTTTGCTATAGTTTTGAAATGATTAAAATGATGGAAGTGCACAAATTGTGGACGTGTTGTTATATATTGATAAATAGTAGCAAACTTTTGGTTATTTGTTGGAATGGCATTGAAAAGAGAAAACGGGTATTTTGATCATTATAGAACATTTGTTGGCGTATGTTGAAAGTGGAGAAACATGATGTAGTATAGATAATTGTTGCATTGGCTTCTCTAAAACTTTGCATGTATGAATATTTGATTGGGAATTGGAACTTTAATTGAAAATGAAATATGGTGAAATGAAATCATGGAAATGTTTAAGGGATAAATACGTTGGTAAGTCCGGATAGGAGGAGTAGATGTAATTGGTTAAGTTGGCCTAAATGTCCGGGGTGAAAGACCGAAAACACGCGCGGAGGAGGCATCATTTTCCTTCCAGTTAGCGGCCGGTAAAGTGGGGTTTTTGGTAGTGCTTGATAAGCTTACTTGCAGACACCAACCTAGGAATTACCTGAGTCATATTTACCGCCCTATTAAATAAAATTGTAAATTTCAGAATTGTTGAGAATTCAAGCTATTGTCGAACATGGTGACTTTTAAAAAGGTGTGTAAATGAATTCCTCTCTAATTGGCATTTGCATTTAATATTGGAAATCTTGCATAACTTTATATACTCTGTTAAGGACTCTCTACTGGGCTTTACGCTCACCCCTATGGGATTTTGGTGCAGGAAAAGATGTAGTGGTCCCACCGAGTTGAGGGCGTGGATATATTTTGTGAAGAGTAAATGACTCTATTTTGTTGTGATTTATTTGCTAGCCAAGGGGATTAAATGTATGGGTTCGTGAAACTATTTTTGTGTAACCGGGCACAAGCCTTGGAATATATAAGCCCTTAAGGGCATTTTATTTACTTTTTGGGATTTGATGTTCTACATGCTATAGATTCATGTGTTTCTATATCATTAAATGTATAAATTGCATGTGGGACTTTTGTACAAACCTTATTGACTAATAATGTAAAGGTTGGAGGCTTGCTATTGTTCTTGGTTGGATGTTGGTTGATGTACTTAATCTATGTTGAATTATTTTGGGGCGTTACATCTAATGAATCGAAAACAAATTATGACAAATAAACCAATAATAACCCGATACATGGAAATTTTTTTATCATGACCCAATTGACAATTTCACCAAAATTATAGAAAATAATAGAAAATAATAGATACAACAAAGAAGTGGAGAATCCTTACAGAGAAGCAAGAATGCAAAAGTGGAATAATCAAAATATGAGACACTTCTCTCATTGCACTTGTTTGTTACCTGTTATTTTGACAGGATGAATTAAAAACTGAGAAAATAACAATGTGATTATATACACACATATACAAACACTTGTGTATATAAAAAGAGGGAGAGAGGGAGGGGGGGATTCAAAAATGCTGAGTACTTTTGCAGTGCCTTCCTAACACATCTATTTGGTTCACTCAGGTGAGATTCTTGCTTTCTATGTGAATAGCATGTGTTTCCTCTGTCAACGACGAAGGGTTTTAATCAACCATGTAATGTGCGGATAGGAAGAAGAACAGTTGGATGTGACCATTAAGAGGTTGCATTGTCTGGTTTTTATCGATTTTTTAAAAGTTGAGTTTTTTTTATTTTTCATATTTTTCAATTTTGATGATTTTTTTTTAATATTTTAAGTAAATTTTTTGCTTTTAAAGACACTTAACTTAGTTACATCTAAAAAATAAAATATTTGTAAAAAACTATAAACAAACAAATTCAAAAAATATACACAAATTTGAAAATGTACTAATTTTTTTTTTTTTTTTTTTTTTAGCTTAAGGTCCCTGATATTAGGATTTTTTAAGATAAATGTGACGGTTCGGGTTTTGGACACAACTTGAATTCTTAATTTTCGAACTATCTGTTTTAATCCCAGAGTTGTGGAGTATTGTGTGACGTGTCAGTGTTGTAAACCCTTTTATTTTTAATGTTCTTAAGCTTTTTGAGTTTCGAGCATAAGGGTGGAACCAGTGTGGAAAATATCTTAGAATGATTTTTGGACTATCAAGTTTCCCTACACGTGTGGTTAGGAGAGGCCTGCACGAGAGGATTAGTGAAACAATTTGTGTAACGCCCCCAAAATAATATAATAAATCCAACTCATGAACGGTAGAATAATAGAAATAAAATACTTTCATTCATCAAAGTTTGTATTACAAGAGGTAGCATATGCGATATACATTCATAAATATACATCCTGAATCTATAACATGTAATACCAGTTAATGATCAACAAAATAAATGTCCTACGGGCTTACATCCTTCCAAGACATTGCCTGATTACAACAAAAGAGAGTCATAAGCTCTGTACATATAAAGCCCTTGGCTTGAATAAACATTAAGCACAAAACAACAAAATAGATCCTCCAGCTCCTAAGTCCTCCCAAGCTATGTCCTTGGAGGAAACATGTCACTGGTACCTGAAAGTGGTTTCCCAAGTAGGGTGAGCCAAAGCCCAGTAGAAACAATCTAACACAATATATGAGATTTAACAAATGTATAAGTACGATGTGCACATGCAATGCTTGAAACAAAACATCCTCATTTATGAGCATAATGTAATGACTCGGATTCTAATTCATATCAGATTGGTATTGATGGGTTGGCAAGTGAACTTTAAATCTTATAATTGAGGATTCTTGGGTGATGTTTGGAACCTTGATTGAAGCCTTAACAAAGTGTTTAGGCAAGATTAGATCAAAAGCCCCAAATTTGAGTTTTTGTTTTTGACCAGCGTTCACTCTTTTGCCCTTTTCTTTTTCCATACTTTGAATTTGGATGTAAGGCTAGAACCATTGGAAATCTTGTTTCCAGGGCTTCGATTTGGACACAAGAACGACCTAAAACGGAGTTTGAACGAGAGAGTTATACTTGTTTGAATTCTTAGTGCCTCTACTAGTTTTCTATAGGGTCGACACCAGTCTAGGAAGGGTCGACTCTCTTATGTTGCAAAATTTGTGTGTTGGTTGTTGGAAAATAGGGTCGACCCCCTCTTGTCTAAGGGTCGACCCCCCCTTGCTTGTGCCAGATTGTCTTTTCTACCTAAAGGGTAGACCCCCCTGCCCGAAGGGTCAACCCCTGCGTGTTATTTCCAGAATTTTTGGGTCCGAATTGGCCCTACTTTTGGGGGTTTTGGAATTATTCTTTGCATTGACCTTAGGGCTAATTATTGAAGTCTATCTTTCTTGTGTTTGATTGAGGTATGGTTACTTTTAACTTAACATCTCTTTGATTTGAAGATGTTTATGTTGTGTGATTGTAAATATAAGACTTGATTTTTATAAATAAGTGAGATTAAGCTTTTACTTGACAAATAAGGGAATTTTGTTTGATTGATGTTGGAGCTTCATCCAATATTCCTTATAAATTGAATATTGACATTGAAAATCTATATATATATATATATATGAAAATCGAGTGAAAGGCCCAAAATTATTGAAACCCTAATTTTAATCTTGATCGAGAATGATGTTGTAACCTAATCTACCTTTAATTCTTGAGATTTTATGGATGATTAAAGGATGGAATTCATGAATAGCAAGTGTTTTTTTGAGGTTGGGAGTTGAACTTGATAAAAGTAAAAATCTTACTTCTTTATTCAGTGCTTGTGCTATTGGACACTTGTTCATTAGAAAAAGGATTGAAATGGAGGTATATAGAGTATGATTCTGAGTAGTGAGTTGGGTTTGAAAATTTTGTGCTGTGTATTGAATTTGCAATGCAGTTTGAATGATACGCCGAGCCTCGGTGCATGCAAGACAAATGAATGAATGCAAACATAAGGTATGCTAATTGAAATATGACCCTAAACTAACCATCGAAAGCGGTTAAATAAAAGGGAGAAAGATGTGGGGTTGGAAGACATGCACACACGCACGCACACTTATTACAACATTGCGCCCTCACGAAGGAAGGTCCGAATAAATAAGCTAAGCTACACTAAGCTAAGCTAATTAAGCTAACTATTACAAAATGAACTAATTAACTATTCTAGTTAACTAATTATTACAATACAATTGAATAACTAGCTACACTAAGCTAATTAAGTACAACACTTGAATTGAATAAGCTATGCTAACTAACTAGTAAAGCGATTTAGACGGCCTCGAGGGACGAGGGATGCATGCATGCTCGGTTGCTCCACCCGAAAATGCCCTTGCCTTGCCATCGAACGCCTCTGTTTGCACTCATTTGATTTCAGAAAATTGCACCAACTTCCAGATTGCCTCTGCTCCAACACAGGAACACATTTGCACAAAAATTCATTGGTGGCCGGTCGGCCACAAAAAAGTGGCTGTCGGCCACCTTAACTGGCCGGTCGGCTATTTTAAGTGACCGGTCGGCTACTTCAAGTGGCCGGTCGGCCACCCCATTTTCTGGACTTCTACTTTTGCTACAACAGAAGCAATAGAGGCAAAACAAAGCATTTTCAAGGAATGTGTGTACTGCTACACTCCTTATCATTTCTCAAGCTCAAAGGAGTGTAGCTCTTGGCTCTCAAACCATTAACCAAGCATTTTCAATGCAGGATGGCTAGAAAACCAAGCTCGTACAAGCTTAATGAATGCACAAACAAGACTCGAACGACCACCACCCTATCACGCACGATCAAGGGTGTCGGTGACCAAGAAAAGTGGCACGTTTCATCACTTTGAGTATGAAACGTCTCATTTTTCTTGTGTTTGGATTAACGTCCGATCCAAACACATGCAATGCAACACAACATGCTTAACTTGCTCAAGTTTTACTTGTCATGTTTTATTTACTCATTTTACATTACCAAATCATTCTTTAACCGGTTAAGTCCGAGGTGAGTGTCCTCTAATGAGAGAGGGGTCAACCAAATGATGACTTAAGACATGAGAGAGATCATGCCGTTGGTTAGTAGAAACTCTCAAAAAAGAATTAAAACCATTAAGCACAAGTCTCAATCTCAAGCTTAAACACAACCTTAAGGCTAACCAACCTCAAAGGAAATGGAAAAGTGAAGAAATGAGGGAGGTTGCAGATATTTCAGTGCTGAATTGACATGCAAAATGAAACTAAATCATGCAAGCAACACATGCAAGACATACTTAAGAGCCTAAAGCATTAAGCTAGTGAAG
The DNA here is from genome assembly GCA_030407325.1 of Camellia japonica. Lineage (NCBI taxonomy): Eukaryota > Viridiplantae > Streptophyta > Magnoliopsida > Ericales > Theaceae > Camellia > Camellia japonica. The sequence continues at coordinate 100,648,236 of JAPPVO010000031.1, forward strand.
ATCACAACACCATAGCTATGCAATACAAGCCTCAACTGGCCAAACCAGCTCAAAACAGAGTTTAAACATGCCAAAACAGTGGCTAAAACATGCTAAGATTGAAGCACAAAAGGCTAGAAAAACATGCTCACATGTTAGCTCGCAAATAAGACTCAAGACACAACTCTCAAAAGCAATGAAAGAGTGAAATAAATGAGCATGTGACAGAGCTGTATACACTGAAATTACATGTAAAATGATGCTACAACATACAAACAATTCAAGCATAACATGTTTAGAGCCTTAAAACAATGAGCTAGTGAAGGCCATTTGCACTACAACTATACAAAACAAGGCCCACATGACCAAAGCAACTCAAAACAGAGTTAAATCATGCCAAATTAGAGGTAAACACATGCTATAAATAAGCTAAGCTAAGCTACAAAAACATGCTACCATGTGATGCTAACTAGGCATGGAAGTGAGACACAAAGAGGGGAGGCTAACCCCTTCTATTTTGGACTTCAAGAGTTGATTTTTACCACTAAAATAACTCTAGATTTTAGTGTTTAAAAGGGCCAAAAGGTTTGATTTAAAGCTAGTAAGAAATGGCACAAAAGGCTTCACAAGCCAAAGAGCGAAAAGGGGGAGACAACCCCCTAAGCCACCAAGACCTAAACTACCATTTTTAAACCTCAAAAATAGAGTTTTTTATAGTTGAAAAACTAGGTCAAAACAGTGTAAAAAGATGGCCAAGCAATTGATTAAAACAAAGTCTACAAGGCAAGTCATTTACCTCTTGAAGCACAGCACAAAATCAGTCACAATTCTGAGCTTAAACCACCCTTAGGAGCTCAAACTAAGCCTCAAAGAACCTCAGCTCCAAGATGAAGATGTTTGGTTAAGGGTCTTAGTGCAAAAGTGTAGAGAATTCTAACTATCAAGCACAAAATAAGAAGAGAGAGAGAGAGAGAGAATTCTAAAGAGAGAGGGAGAAATTTGCTCAAAATTGTCTAACCTCTCCAAATGGGGGAGAGACCCCCCTTTATATAGAAATTCAAGCCAAAGGCTCGCATTCATCCCTTCATACATGTATATAGAGATGGCATTCAGTGAACAACAGCTGGCACAACTGGCTAAGAAAATATCTGAAAAAGAAGAAAAATGGTCATCGGCCACTTTAGGTGGCCGATCAGCCACCTCACCTAGCTGACCGACCACTTCAAGTGGTCGACAAAGAGGAAAAGTGGCCGACAAGGCCAAAAAGTGGCCGACAAGGCCCCTCCTCCTTCCAGGAAAAAGGCACCAAGGTTTGGCCTAAAAACAAGCACAAAACAAAAAGGGTTTAGAGGCTCAAAGACAAGGCGTTTTGCCGAGAGCTTCGGGCGCTCAAAACAAGCACAAACAAGCACAATCATCGAGTGCACAAACGATGACGTCTAAGTCTTGAGGTCAGTCAAAAATGAGGTGTCTACACAAGGCCACCTCCAACTCATTGCCACCCCATAACCAAGCTCCACCACCTTATCAACTCAACCTCATCCATACACTACCATCTACTTTTAACCCCAGCATATACATTATACCTTCCTATTTGATCAAGCCCAAGGTGCTAATTCCAAAGAGTGTTGATTTATTCATGATATATGCACCTCAATTCCAACCAAAACCCTAAAACCCCGTGGTGGCAAATGATTTGGAGTCAAAACTGGATATTATGGTAGATATTCTCACGGCCATGCTCTCTCTTTATGGTTTTCTTGAGCCATGGAGTGATAGAGAAACAAAGAAGCACCAAAAAAAAAATTATGGGTCTGATACTAGCTAAATTTGTGATAGATCTGGAGACTAGCACGACACTAGTAAACTCAAGGGATATTGTGATCAATTCTGGGATCAGGGATGGACCATATCTGAATTGCACGAATTTCATTCTAGATGAGGTTACTGGCCTGCACTTTAACTATTGAGAATGGTTTTATTCTGAGTTCTGAATTGAGTGTTCAGTCTGAGTTTGATTCTACCAAGTCTGTATAGTTGGGATCAAGCTCGAGTCATTCTAGCAAGTCTAAATCTGGTGATTTCGGAAGTGATAATCTAGACATCACTGTCCTTTCTGTGTTTGTCTTTTCACTTTCTTTTGAGTCAGTTTCAACCATTGAACTAAAAGTTCTGAACGAAATGTAGTTATTCTGCCTACTTTTTTGTGTCTTTAGTTTATTGCATTGACCAAACATTTTCAAAACTCTGATAAAAACAAAGAGGAAGAAATTCCTCAGGATTTGAAAAATTTGATCGATTAGGAGAAAGAAAGGCTTGTTAAGCTCTTGATGGATGAGATTGTTTTAGTTAATGTGGGTACTGAGAAAGATTCTGGCTTGGCCTAGATTGGTTCTACATTGTCTTCAGATGAGCACGAGTGATTATTCACTTTACTAAAAGGTTTGCACAAAATGTTTTTGCATAGTCCTACGAAGACATACCTGGAATTGATCCTGAGATTGTACAGTATAGGATCACTCTCGACCTAATGACCGACCCCCCTAACTTTTAAACTTTGATTCTGGGTGTCCACTAATCGACCAGATTATGAGAATTGCATAGCCGGATTAGAAGCTGCCCTAGAACTAGGGGTAATAAGGTTGAATATGATAGATTCAAACCGGATCGTTTCTCAAGCCAAAGGGGATCGAAAAGAAAGTCAAATCCTGAAATATGAGAGAAGAAGATTTAGTGCTGAAGAATAATCGAGCTCATATCTACGACCCTAAGGGCAAGTTCAAACCCAATTGAACAGATCCCTACATCATCAAGTCAATCTGGTTAGAGAGGAGCAGTCGTTCTCATGGATTTGGATGGTTTGAAGTTCTCATAACCAATCAACATAGATGAGCTAAGGAAATACTTTCCTTGAGAGGCTCGCTGGATCAAAAACCTAGTTAGGCGATCCAGGCAAAAGTTAGAGCATAAAATAAAAAAACAAAAAAAAAAGAAAATGAAAAATGAAAAATGAAAAATGAAAAATGAAAAATGAAAAATGAAAAATGAAGAAAAAAAATGATAAAAATGAAAACATGAAGAAAAAAAAATGAAAAAAGCTCACAAGGTCAAAAACTCGAAATGACAGCTTTGGAAAAAGTTAGAGCACAAAAAAAAGTGTTAATACCCGAGTGAACCTTAGTCGTGAACTACGTAAAGCCTAATTCTTATCGTTGGGATATGTAGGTAGCTTCATTTTGAAGTTCGGCCCCAACCATTTTTAACTCACTCATCCCGTCCATGTTTGATTGGCGTATCTTTATTTAACTCAATTGTGTCATCCATGTTCGATTGGCTCATCTCTATTCGATTCAGTCATCCTATTCCTTTTTCATGACAAGTTCAGGTGCAAGATAGATTCGGTGGTCATACAGTATATCCTGCTCGAGCTGTCTGATTTTGAGTTTGTGCATCTCAAGGGTTAATTTCATGTTATTCGGGTAGTTGCCATTTGTGAAAACAAATTTTGAGGACTTGTAATGAAGTTGACAAATTTTCTCAAAAATTATTCCATTTTTGCAAAACCTAGACCATTCTTTGGACCAAAAAGAGAAAATTTTCAATACTCAAAGCTTGACTTACATGATTTCAAAACAGAAAGTGGAACAAGCACGCTAATCTAACTCTCATGTTGATCAAAATCTTTTCAGTAGAAAACCTAAAGAAAAAGTCAAAGCGATGAACTAAGGGCACAGTCGAGTTAGGTTTTCTGTCATTTTCCTGCACTTTCGTGTCCTCGTCGCCTTAACTTGTACTTTTTCTTTAAGTCGAGCACCCATCGAAAGATGCACAGTAGTTGTCTCTAGCGATGTCCTTCAGTCAGGTGGTCGACCAGGTGACCAATGATGTTTTGTTTTGTGTCCATTTTATTCTGGCAAGTGTAAAGCGTTGCGTTTGGGATGGTTTTTGTTTTGTTTTCCTTTCATTGAGTTATATTTTGTGTTTTGGTCAGTTATAGGCTCGACATCCAGTTTAGAACTCATTGAAATACAACCATTTTCAATTTCAAAATTCAAAACAAAATGGTTTTCATGCTCAAGTGTAGTGTCATTCATGCCATTCGGATTTGTAAAATAAAACCTTTTTTTATTAAATGTATAAGTGCCCGATCAAAATTGTACAAAAGAGAGTTGAAACTATAAGTGCCCACTCCCAAGCAAAAATACACCAAAAGAAAAACAAATTGCAAAAATATATAATATAAAAAAAATACACAAAAAAAAAAAACAGAGAATGCAAGTATTGTTCCTAGTTTCCAGCGACTTGTGTTTCCAACGGCTTATGTTTCCAACAACAAATGGGTATAGGCTAATGCCTTAGTTTCACCATCCATTTCCATTGATGATTGCCTCACCACATATTCACTCCTTAGAAGCCCTTGAAAACTCTGCCTCAGCATTGGCAAAGCTTTCAAAAGAGATTACTTATCGCGGGTCGTCAAATAAAGAGCACCAATGAGCTCCGAATTGGGTCACAATCATTTCAGCTCTTTGTTTTGCTTTTTCAAGTTGCTAAGCTCCTCTAAAGCATCCTTGTACATACACTGGAGCAGGGAGAGTTGTGTGTTTAATCGATGTACTTCACTTGTCCTACCCTGCAATCGGTGGGACAAATTGGAGACAGTGGTTACGGTCTCTATACAGGATTTCAAAGTGTAAGAGTTGGCCTCAATGTCAGACTGTGCTGCCAATAGTTGCTCGATTGATAGCATTGGAAAATTGAAAATAGAGACAAGGGCAGGGGCACTCTATCGAGGCTCAGATAGGTTGGTGTTAGTAATCTCTATCGATGAGTCATTAAGGTCTAGGAATAAGGAAATAGTACGGCAAGATAAGGCCATGACAGAGGAGAATAATGCCAAAAGAGAGAGTTGTAGAGTGATTTTACAGTTGTTGGTTTTGCTCTGCCTTTCCCTCACAGATTGTCCTTAAGAAGAGGAGGGAGAAAACGAAGGAGAAGAAGAAGCCAAAGAAGAGGGATTGCGGAGGCAATCATTGAAAATCAAAGTCGGTCCAGCTATTGTTTATCAGGCATTGTGATTGTTGAAATCGCACGCCAGACACGACATTCGAAGAAGACGAATGAGGGAGAGAGACACAAGAACATGAGAGAGAGAGAGAGAGAGAAAGAGAGAGATGTATATATGTATATGTCTACCGTATGTATGTGTGTATCTGTATGTATGTGTCAATATGTATATGTATATATATATACCATATGTATATAATATGTATGTCTGTATCTGTATGCATACATTTTGTATGTATATGTATATGTATGTAATACATATCCGTATATGTATATATGGTATGTATCAAATCAAAAAATTAAAAAAAAATCAAAAACAAAGAGAGAGAGAGAGAGAGAGAATTGTGAAAACAAAAAAAAATGAAAACAAAAAGAAAAAATAAATCATTTTGTCTGTTTTTGCATCATATCATCACATTGCATATTGCATGTCTCACATCATACCCTTCATGGTTTTGAATTCACCATCACACTTGTACTAACTATTATATCTATCATGCATGATTACAATTGTTACACTGTTGCATCACTTGGCTACAATCTATTCACATCACTTGGCTAGAATTGCCCCGACATTTGGTTACAACTTTTTCTTCTTTACCTGGTTAAAACCCATCCCCTATTTCGTATTGAGGTACAATCTAGGTCTCGCTTATTGGTTAAAACCCTTTTCTCCTTTACCCGATTAAAACGCATCCCTTATTTTGTATTGAGGTACAATCTAGGTCTCACTTATTAGTTAAAAACCTTTTCTTCTTTACCAGGTTGAAATCCATCCTTTATTTCGTATTGAGGTACGGTTTAGGTCTTGCATGTTGGTTAAAACCCTTTTCTTCTTTACCCAGTTGAAACCCATCCCCTATTTCATATTGAGGTAGGGTCTAGGTCTCGCATGTTGGTTAAGACCCTTTTTCTCCTTTACCTAGTTGAAACCCATCCCCTATTTCGTATTGAGGTACGGTCTAGGTCCCACTTGTTGGTTAAGACCGTTTTCTCATTTCCCGGTTAAAATCAGTCCCCTATTTCATATTGAGGTGCGGTTTGGGTATCACTTGTTAATTAAAACCCTCTTTTCTCCTCTCATGTAAGTATGTTTGAATTATATCCCTTGCTATGCTTCATATCATTTGTACAAGGCTTGCCTCGCAAATTACCTGTTACATGGCATTGCATAAATCACAAATTTTCAAAAGAAAACAAAAATGGCTTTGCGAAGCATATAAGTCCAACTTTCAAATTGCATTAGCATATCATTTGCATTTTGCCTCTAAACTTTGCTGGTTTGAATCCTTACAAAGGGATACGTAGGCAATCTTCGGGTTCAACCAACTATATTTAAATCTTATTTGTTTGCCCAAGTTTTACGGCCTTGTCAAAAGAGTCATCTTCAGGCTTTGACATCCACTCACGTCATGAAATGACTTTGAGTTCTATCAAAGAGGGACAACTGTAGACACCCTATTTTGACCGGCCCTAAGACTTGGTCACTTGCTTTTGATTACCCGGTGATGAAAATAAGAATGTGTTTAGTACAAAAAGATGGAATTTGAGCTTTACTCTACACCCTAAGCCTATTTTGGCCAAGTGTTTAGGTCGCATCGGACATCGAAGCAAAGCTAGACTGCACCGAAGCAAAATGGACATTTTTTATCCTGACCAGTCAACTACTTGGTCATCCGGCCAGTCGACTGGTCAGTCGACCACCTAGTGACAAATTTGTCCAAATTTTTGTTGGTTCGGGTGGGACACTTCACAACCCTATTTTTTGACCCATTCACACATTAAATGCATACATACTGAGCCTCTATTGCCTAGTGCTTGATTCATTAAAGGTAATGCTCTATTTTTGTCTACCATAACTCTATTTGTGTTCCATTAGCTCCATTATCTTCCCTAAATGCTCCATTAGTTCTCCACTTTGTCTTCCACCATTGCTCCACTTGCATTGCCTATATAAGAAAAGCTCAAGTCTTGAATTTTGGGAGATGAATTTGAGAGAAGAAGTGTAGAGAGAATGATAAGTTTGAGAGGAGAAGATTAGAGTTTGAAAAAGAAGAGAAAACTTTGAAAAAGAGAGAGTTGTCTTGCCAAAATAGTGAAATTGTCTTAGCCTCCATATATCTCATCTTCCATTGCAAAACACCACTCAAGAAATTCATTGAAACCAAGTCCTAAAGCTTTGATCAAAGAGAGTAATCCTTGCCAAGTTCAAGAAACTTAAAGAGCGATCATTTCCTATAAACATACTTGTCCAAAGACACCATTCTAGCTCAAACTCTAAGCTTTCAAATTGAGGATTGAGAATCTAATTCACAACCTTGAGGTGATCAACAGAAAGTTTGGAAATCAAGAAGTTCATTGTTTCTTTGGAAGGTGATTTTTCAATTTCTTTCATTTTCTTGCATTTTGTATCTTATATTTGTTCTCTTGCTTTAATTTCATATTAGTTTTGTTGTAATCTAACCGAAAGTGGTTTATTAAGCCACCTACATATTCTTGTTTGTTATTTTCTCAGTGTTGCAACAAGATAGGTTTTGCTAGGCCTAGTTGGCCAGCCGATTAACTTCTTCTGGACGGAACAAAGTAATCTTCTGACGTTGAGCATAATGGTTTCTGGCAATCCTCGAGACCTACATCTTCTGTTTTCTTTTCATTTGAGAGTTTTGTGAGGTTTTTAGTTTGTCGTAATATTTTCTTCCTTTCCTGCCTTATTTGAATATATAATTATTCAAGTGTTGTAATAATTTCCCGCCTCGCTTCTTTGTATCACATTCTTTTACTTGCTTTCTTTATTTGAACATAAACATCATATTTTGCTTTTCATCATATCCATACTTTGCATCCATGTTTCATGCATTCAGCTAAATTTGCATTTATGGATTTAATCAATTCTTATGTGATTATGTGTGTTACCTTATGGTTTTTAGATGATTCGCATATCATATATTAGAAGCTGAATCTTTAGCTGTATCTCATGAGTGAATTGCATTAGGATTTTATATATAAAATCATGCATGTTTTATTAACTTTGTTTTGTATCTGTTCGCGGGACGTCAATAAATATGTAAGTTTTTATGCTTTAGCATCCCGCTTGTGTGTGTTTTCCGTAATATGTTTAGCATTCTACCATAAGGCTATTTGCTTATTTGATATAACTAATTTGGAATGATGTTGATTTTTATGTTTGTAAACTCAATTTCTTTCAATTGTACATCTTTAAAACCCTTTCAAAATACATGAAATCAAGTTGTCCCAAAATGAATGACATAGTTTACACTTGTTTTCTTCACATAGTAACTTTTAGGATTTATTAACTAATCGGAACATGAACATATAAAGTAAATAAAACTCATATCACAATTTAGTAGAGGTCGATCTTTTGATCGGGTGAGCAGGAGTGCTCAATTAATGACCTTCCCCTCTATACCTAAGGTTCTAAACCGAGATATCTTTGGTTACGACGGACAATGGCATTGGCACAAGTCACGGGTTTCCTAATTTTCCAAAATATTAGGTGGCGACTCTTTGATTTAGTGATACAGTCCATTTCTGGCAAAGGTTTTGCAATAAAATGGATTTTCTATAAAAGTTGCTGGATTTGGACTCTCATCTATGTTTCACATTGCACTCGTGAGACTAAATCAAAGAGATCGAGGGTCCAAACTGTTTAACGCACGCGGGTACCCCCGGCATGTTACACTCTTTAAGATATGAGATTATTGAACTTTTGACTGCCAATTCTTCTCCTTTCCTTTATTTCTGACCTTGTTCTTCATTATATAACTGTTGTCAATATGTAACAAGTCCTCATGGATGTGGAGGTGGTAGAAATTAGCCACACATCTAATAGTCTTTCTTTCATTTCTTGCTTTCCCTAGCTAAAACTTCTTATTGTTGCATCTAGGGGTGGGCAACGGTTTATCCGATCCGCAAAAACCACCCAACCCGCATACAAATGGGCAGTTTCGCAAATACAATACGGGCAGATGCGGTTTGAAATATGGCATGTTTGCGGGTTACGGGCGGGTTGCGGGTTTAACCCGCACCCGCAAGAACCCGCCCACACTTTTTTTTTTATTATTATTATATCTTAACCGTTGATTTCATTCCTATATCCCACCTAAATATTTTTGCCCAAAACAAAACACCCTTTATTCTTTGAACTTACTCTAGCATTACATTTGCTAATAGTATTATATTAACTAAAGCTGAATAAATACTGATCATATTATTATTGTTAGATAACTGAACTTGTCCCGGATGAAGTGTGATTTGGAATTTTAAATTCCTTAATGAATATGGAGTTCTAGTTTAGGATTTTGAAATATGTGCTTGTATTAGTTTATGATTTGATTTAAGATTTTGAATGATTTGTTTGTGTTACGAATTAATTTTGTTGTGTTTTTAATTTTATAAGTTTTAATTCATTAGTTATTAATATTGGAGCATTTTAGAAAATGAGGAGAAAATGGCTCAAAATAAATATTTACAAAATGGGAAAAAATAAGGCTCAAAAATAATTTTTTTTTTAAAAAAAGTCCAATCTGCAAATCGCCTGCAACCGCCCGCACATCCGCGAACCCTATCTGCACAAACCGCAAACCACACTACAAGCGGTTGCGGGTTGTCTTTTTCCCAAACCGCATAGATGCGGGTGGGTCCAAACCGATCCGCAAACCGTCCAAATCTGAATAGCGAACACCCCTAGTTGCATCTTTTGGAACCTTGTGGATGTGATTAGGAGTAGAAATTAGCCATATATTCACAAGTTTAATATGTAGAGTAGTTTTTCTTATTGTTACACACTTTCTCTTCACATATTCTGTCTTCTAGGCGCCTTGATCCATGTGTCTCAACTCTTTACTCAAAGTCAATGAGTGCTAGGGATTGTTTCATAGGATTGCTTGAATGATCCGTGGGATTTGATGTTGAAAAAGTTGTGTTCTTTCATTTTATTAAGTATTTTGGAAGTAAAATAAGAGATTTTATGTCAAAAGGCATTGAACTCTCTCTTCTCAATCATTTGTGAACATGAAAAATGGTGGAAACACCCTTGTTCCATGAATAGAAGAAGAGCTTTCAATGGATTTTTCATGAATCTGTTACTTTTAAAGCAAAGCTTCCACTAAGAAATTATGTGCATTAATCTATTCTCTCCAATTAATAGTATGGATTTGGGTACTAACCTGCCCTTATTCACAAAGAGATGATGTAGGTTCCCATATATTTCTTATGTTTGAATTTATTGTTGTTTTGATCCTCTTAATTTGTCAATTTGTTGCAAAATATATGTTGTATACATTTGTTTATGCTATTGTTAAAGATTGAGACCAATCTACCTCTTTCTTAAGTGATTCTTGTGAGTGGAGGAGGTAGAAAGGATGAGCACCCCTTAGAAGATGATCTTAGCTTTTATTCTGGAATTTCTGCACTAACCTAAGTCTCGACTTGAAGAAGAGTTCAGCCGATCTATTTCCTATTCGACTTGCCTATTTTGTGTTTGGCCAGATGATTCTCCCAAGAACAGAGCAAACAGCTTCTGGGAAGTGCTCTCCTAGGTGGTTCTAGAGCTGCTGGATGATTTATTTGCCTTGTTTATTATGATTTGTTAGATTCAGCAGTAATTTGGTTGGATTAATTCAATGTTATAATATTTTTTTCAATCTCCCTTCTTTTCTTTTATTATTTATTCAAAGTGTTATAATAATCAATCTCTCTCTCTCTCTCTCCTTCCCTTTCTTATTCGAATTGTTATAATAGTCTTCTAACCCTACATCTTTCTAACCTTTTATTTATGCATTTTTTGTATAGCATCATATCTTATTTATCATGCTCATGTATTGCATCCATTTTTCATGCATTCGAATCCAATTCATTTGCATTTGTAGAGTTTATCATTTCTAAGTTGAATATATGTGCCATCCCATGTCTTAAGATGATACCCATGTTATATCTTAGCATCCGGACCTATAGATGCATGTCATGTATGTGTTACATTAGTTATTTGTATATAGGATCATGCATATACTAAACTATTCTTTCAGCTCCTCTCAGAGTACTAGGTGAGTATTTCTTTACTTTAGCATATTGTGTGTATATGTCCTCTGTCATGTGCATTGCTATACCATGAGACTAAATGCTTAATTGAAATATCTATATGAATGCTAGTGATGAAGGTTGTGTTACTTATGTTGGAATGTAATTGATTCTTATGCTTCTAAATTTGTACAAAAAGGCTTTCAAAAATGCATGAAATCAAAATATAGCCAAAATAGGTGATACAATCTATATTTGATTGCCTCGGATAGTAATGTTAGTATTAACAATAACCAAAACATGAATATATATATATATATATATCAATTATAAAAACTACATCATGGCTCAATAGAGGTCGATTTTTTGATCGGCTGAGTAGGGTTGCTCAATTAATGACCTTCCCCCCTCATATCTGAGTTTCCGAGCCGAGACACTTTAATTATGACAAACACTGGCTTTTAACACGAGTCACAAGTTTCCTAATTTTTCCAAAACATTAGGTAGCGACTCTAAAATTTGGTGATGTAATCCATTTTCAACAAATCTTTGCAATAAAATGGTTTTCTTACAAAAGTTGTTGGATTTAGACTCTTATCTTTTGTTTCACATTGCACTAGTGAGACTAAATCAGGAGATTGGGAGTTTGAACTGTTGGGTGGCTTGGTAACCCCAGAGGCATCCCACAAGCGGCATTTTGCTCGACAAAGTAGGTTGGGAGGTTTGTCTAACTTTGAAAATCTGTGGCAAACAGCATTTTACTCGACATAGTAGGTTCGGATATTTGTCCAACTTCGAAAATCTTTGGCGAGCAGCATTTTTGCTTGGGAAAGTAGGTTGAGAGGATTGTCCAATTTTGAAAATCTTTGTCGAGCGGGTTTTGCTCGACAAAGTAAGTTAGAGGGTTTTTTCAACTTCAAAAATTTTTGTCGAGCAAGTTTTGCTCAACGAAGTAAATTGGAGGGTTTTTCCAACTTCGAAAATCTTCGTTAAGCAAGTTTTGCTTGGTGAAGTAAGCTAGAAGGTTTTTGCCCAACTAGTTTTTGCTCAGCAAAGTAAATTGGTGGTTTGTCCAACTTTGGCATTCCTTACCGAGCGGGTTTTGCTCGGCAAAAAGCAAGTTGGTGCTTTGTTCAACAGTGAGATTACTTGCATAGCAAATTTTGTTCACCAAGAAGCAAGTTGGCATTTTGGTAATTTCTAACTTGGCTAGGCACTCTTTACAATAAGTCCTAACAAGATTAGACATTCTATGAATAAGTCTTAACAAGGTTAGGCATTTTCAGAATAAGTCCTAACAAGGTTAGGCATTTTTAGAATAAGTCCTAACAAGGTTAGGCATTTTAGAATAAGCCCTAGCACCCATGTATGGTTCTAGCTGGGTAATATTACAGGGCTATTTTTATCATAACAACAGAAAGCTTAAAATAAGCCTTAGCATCCATGTATGGTTCTAGCTAAGCAATATTACACAGCTATTTTTATCATAACAACAGAAAGTTTCAACCCTTTCACTGGGTTCAAGAGAATGAAAGTTTGGAGGCAATTAAGAGGGAATAAAAATAATCACAAGAATTATATAGGTTTCGACATTGTCACGTGGTGGAGTTATGATAATTAGGGAAATTTAATTAAAACCCTTCCATTAGACCCTTGCTTGGTAAAAACGACAACCCAATTTATTTTGCTTCATAAACTCCCTAAGGAGAAAACACATAATTGAGTAAGGATAAAATAAAATATCTTTTTATTTTTTTTGAACAATATTGCCAGAATAACATGTTACTGTGAGACAAAATAAGATGTTACTGTCAACCAAAGTAACTGTTAAATAGAATAACATGTCACCGTGAGATAGAGTAACATGTTACTGTTTAATAAAGTAACATTTTACTGTTAGTGTTTACATCAATTTCGACGATCATAATTTTATTTTATTTTTTTAATAATTTCATAGTCAACATGGATCTTATTTGATAGATCTTGATGAGAGAATTTTAAAAATACTAATTTTATTAAAAACTAACATCTACATCAAAAGTTATATTATTTTAAAGTTTAATAATTTGATAATAATGGTATGTGTTGGACTTTTCAACGAAAACTTTTTATGCTTATTCTAAATGTATTAAAGTTGTATTATGATGGGGTTTTAACCAAATCCCCCTATGAAATTATCACGTGTATTATAATTGTCAAATCATTATCAAACATTGTATTAATGTTTTATGTTATGCAAAAGAGTTTTTTATTGATAAATCTCATTTAGAAGTATTCTAACCCAATAAGTCCATGAAGGAATTTTTTAACCCCTTACTCCTATGTATTTATACTTTTATTTCATAAAGTCTTTTTTCTTGATTTACATTATTTTCTTAGACTCGTATACCCTTATATTTAATATTGATATTTAATGTTGGAGGAAGAGAGAATGGAAAGGACCAAAGCATAGGAAATTTCATATACAAATTAAATAATATTCATATTATTATTTTATATTTATTATATAATGGGAATATATTTTTAATTAACAACACATTAAAAATAATGTGAACATTCTCTCTCATTTAATGTGAACGTTCATAACACATTTTCGAAAAATTCTCTCTCATCTAATGTAGTGCTGTGAACGTTCACAACATGTGAACCTTCTTATTTTTAATTGACAATACATTCTTATTCACAACATGTAGTGATGTAAATATTCACAATATGTGAACATTCTCTCTCATCTAACATAGTGATGTGAACATTCACATTCACATTCGTATGTTTTAGTATGAATATTCACATCATGTAATTAATAACACAATGACAAAAATTCATTTTAAATTAATGTGAATATAATGATGTGAATATTCATTTCAATTACATGATGTGAATATTCACATCATGTAATTGACAACACAATGACAAAAATTCATTTTAAATTAATATGAATATAATGATAGTCAACATCTTGATGCATGAGAACTACCAAAATATAATGACAATCAACATTAAATATCAACATTGATAGGGGATAGGAGAGATTGAGGATGTTTTGGTCTTCTTACCTCAAATAGGACCTAATGGAATAGTCAAAAAAATATGGATTGGATAGAATAAAATTCTTAGAAAGAGAATTTATCAAAAAAGCTCCCTATGCAAAACTCATCAAGAGTTAAAAGCTTATTGATATAAAAGTCTAAACAATTGGAGATTGTTTAGGATAGGATTTCTGCAACATGCAAACTACTTGATAGATAAGTCACTAAATATTATAAATAAATAACACCCCTATAAGTTAAGATGGCAATCGCGTGATGATGCTAATTATATTCTTTACTAGATTTCATCATCAATAAATACATAGGTTGTGCGATTCTAAAGGCAAAATTTTCAAATCATTTTTTAAAATTCATAACCAAACAAACAACTCAAAATTACTCAAAACTCAATTTTAAAATTAATTTCAAAACTCATAATTAAACATACAATTCAAAACTCAATTCAAAACTTTTTCAAAACTCTATTTTAAAGAATAAATTCAAAAAATATTTTTTATTTTGTATTTTAAAATTATTTTTAGAGTCATGATTTGAGTGTGAAGTAGTGTTTTGAGTTATTAGTTTTAAATTGAGTTTTGAAAAGAGAAAATTTATTTGGTTTTAAATTTTAAAAAGAGTTTTGAGTTGTATTTTGAAATTTTTTGAATTTATTTTTTTTTAAATATTTAAAAATTTCTTAATTTTATTTTTTTAGAGTAAATATTTTATATTTTAAATATTTATTTATTTTAATGTGCATCATATTTCATATATTTATATGTTGCAATTTTTTTAATATTAAAAAAATTAAAAAATATTTTTTATTTCTAATTTTAAATATTTTACTTATTTTATAAATACATTTTTAAATATTTTTTATTTTTGGCTTATGTGTTGGTTATAATTTGAGTGTAGAGTTTTGAAAGTAGTGTAGAATTTCGAGTTATGTGTTTGATTACACTACAAGAAAAAGCGTTTTTGGCGACTAAAAATTCATTTTTCGTCGTTGAAAGTTGTATAATTGGCGACTAAAATGGATTTAGTCGCCAAAATTGTATAATATGGACTGAAAGTTGTATAATTGACGACTAAAATGGACTGAAAGTTGTATAATTATGAGTTTTGAAAATAATTTTAAAATTAAGTTTTGAGTTATATGTTTGGTTACGATTTTAGTGTAGAATTGTGTTTTGAATTTAAAATATTAAAATTTAAAATTAAAATATTTACAAAATAAAATAAAATGTTTAAAATTAAAATATTTAAAAATATTTAAACAAAAATTATATATTTAAAATAAAAAATAAAATTTTCTTAAACATTTTTTAATATTTTAAAAAAATAAATCCAAAAATTCAAAATATAACTCAAAATTCAAAAACTTAAAATTCAAAATACAATTCAAAACTCTTTTCAAAATTCAAAATTAAAAAAAAAATTCAAAACTCCTTTCAAAATTCTTTTTAAAATTCATAACTAAATAAATTTTTTTCACACTCAAATTATAATTCTAAAATTAAACCAAACAAACCTAAAACTAAACCAAAGGCAATAATTTTTCTGTGTCCGCACAAAACCCAACATTATTTAGGCCTTGTTTGGCATGATCTAAAACAAATTAAAAAGTCAAAAATTTACTATCCTATTTAAGTCACATCACCTCTCTGACACATCACTTCAAATCCAACCCATACCGAACTCATATTTTATAAAAATTTAAAAAATATACTTATTTAGATCATCTCAAGCCATCCCTTAGTACATTATAATGAACATCTCAGCAAAGAATCATGATGTGTACCTTTAAAAGGTGTATATAGGATGTTTTTTATAATTTTTTCACAAAATATTATAATTTAAATTTAAAATATTATAATTTTTTTATTACAAAAGTTATAATTTTTTTATTGAAAAATTTCATAACAAAATCTCATAGTATCATAATAAAAATTACAAAATATCATAATATTATCATTTTTAATTTTAGGATACATGTCATAATACACATTACAAATAATTATAATATTCATAATAAAAATCATAATTTTTTTATAATATAAATTATTTAAAGGATGGACATTGTAAATTTTTTCGCAAAGAATATAAATTTTTTCCCAAAGAATATAAGAATATAATACATAAAGTCGGTTGAGGATTGATGAGTCATCATCAGATTATTATCCTTATCTGACGAGTCCAATCCCCTCCTCATTCATTCATTTTAAACGTTTCCCAGCACATTGTTTTTGTGTGAAATCAAAATTTGATTTTGCATACTTATTACCCAAGCAACTCTCTCTCTCTCTCTCTCTCTCTCTAGAAACCAACCTTTTCTTCCTTCTCTCTACAAACCCTAGATCGATCTCTCTCTCGCCCCTTCGATCTCCTCGCACGAAGCTCAAACTTTCGATCTCTGCCCATGGCTTCTGGATCGTCGGGCCATAACAACTCTGCATCAAAAGGGTTCGATTTCGCCACCGATGATATTCTCTGCTCGTACGAGGACTACGGCAATCAGGACAGCTCTAATGGCACTCACTCCGATCCCGTAATTGGTTCCAATTCCGCCAAGGTATGGTTACTTAATATAGTAGCTACTGGTTTCATTTCTAGTCGAATTGTGTGATTGTGCGTTTAGGGTTTTGAAATGCTTAATTTTTGTAAAATATGAATCAGTGGTCTTATGTGAAATTTGTGTTGTTCGCTTTGTTGAATAATTTGAAGTTATGAGGAGTCTCTGTTACCCTAATTGGAATGAGAATTAAATGCTTTAGTTGTCGGGAGCTTTTATTTCTGTGATTGCAAGTTCGAGGTTTTAGGGTTTGAACTTCTGCTTTGTGCCTTGGGGTATGAGTCACATGCCGTGGTGGTCCAGTTTTCGTGCCGAATACAGGTTCTAGCCGATTCATGAGAATTAGAGTCAAGGGATGGGTGTTGATGCAGCCCAGTGAGGAAGAGAGCATGTATGGCTGTGATCGAGTTGCTTGTCAATTGAAGAAATTAAACCTTCTGCTTTATTTACTTTAATTGCAAAAGCTCTTGTTAAAGAAAAAAATTATATGTTTCCAACACCATCCCATGGAAAATGGGTTTTGTATCGATCGGAGTTGTGTTTGAGTGGATAAAATTTGGTATTCTTTCACCCTTAAGTTACATGGATGAATTGATGAATATATGGACAGGTATTGTATTGAAATTGGAGAAAACATGAACCTTGCATTTATAGTATTTAGATGAACTGAAGTGGTTACAAGAAGAAAGAATGACACAGGCTTACAAGGTAATGGAGGCAAAGATGGTAAGATAAAGTAGATATTGTTATGTCACATGTGATATACTTCTATCATTGAAAGGTTTGTTGATCTTAAAATTGGTTAGATCATAATTCAAAGCAATCCTACAGATTCTTTTCCTTTGGAACAAGGTGAATGGCATCTGATTACATATCTATGCTATTAGGCCTCCTTTGAATGGCTAGATCTCTTTTTTGTATAGGAATTAATTAGAATTTTGAATGTAGAAGCCCTCTTTTATAAGATTCTGGATTAAACATTTTCTTGTGCTGTATTTGTATTGCTCCTTCCTTCTGGTATATTTCACATTGTGACTTAACATTTTAGCAATTGTATTGGACACTCATAGGTTTAAATATACCATAGATTCACTGGGGAAGACTAGGGAGACATCTCGACAAGAAATGGCAATGGGGTAATGTAGGGTGGGGCTAGGTTTGTGGTGTATTGCCCCATTATGTCCCTTGACGGGTGGGAAAAAATAAGGAGGCTCTGGGGGGGTATTGGATTATTTTCTCACCTTTAGGATAGGGTGATACTAATCTGAGAGATGATTGGGCATATGAGGGACAACAATTGATGAGTTCTGGGAGTTTAAAATATTAAAGATGATATGATGTGTTAGTATTTTTGGTATTTTTATCTTATTATATTCAACAAATGAAATGAATTATATACACATATGAAAGTATTTAAGTAATATAATTAGGGTAGGGGAAGCAAGCCTCCTCCCATCTCCATTTTCTTATCTGACAGGGAAAACCCGCGTAGGGCGGAGAGAGGGTCATACTACGGGCAAGGGCAGAGCCAATTGACATCCCTTATCTGGAAACGCTAAGTTAACAATTTAGATAAACTCTACTTTCTGCTAAAAAGTAGGATCATAGCATTCATGATACACTATAACATATAAGAGTTTTAGGGACAGGTTTTTTTGTCTCAAAAGTATAAATTTTGTTGCAAAAAATATTTAGGGACTAATTTCAGTTGTCGTAAGGACAATCCCTAAAAGATTGTCCCCAAAAAGTCAAAAAATAAACTTTTATGGACAATTTTGAAAATGTCGCTAATAAATGCACTTTTAGAGACAAAATAACTTGGTTCCAAAAAGGTTTACTTTTTGAGACAAAACTTGGGGTCCCGAAAGGTTCATAATTCATCAGTTAAATATCCAATTTTGTTGCTAAAAATAAAATAACAACAGTTTTGGTAACAAAAATATTGTCCCTAAAAAAATGATTTTCCCTAATTTTTTGT
This sequence comes from Camellia japonica, assembly GCA_030407325.1. NCBI lineage: Eukaryota > Viridiplantae > Streptophyta > Magnoliopsida > Ericales > Theaceae > Camellia > Camellia japonica. The sequence goes on from JAPPVO010000031.1 coordinate 100,666,897, forward strand.
CTCTAAAACCTTAATTTCTTGTAGTGATATTTCGATTCACAATTCATGAATAGATTAATCGAATTAACGGTGGATTCACGGTTCAATTCATGATTCATGTGATTATTAAAATTGTTGGATTTGACACATTTCAAACCCTTTTTTTACCTCTTTTTGTGAAAATTCTAGAATACAACTGCTAAAAGTGTTTAGTATGAAAATGATTAACATGTTTTTAACCATTTTTCGTATTTTTATGAGAAAAAATGTCAAAATAGATATTCTAAAAATGTTCAAGGCTAAAATAGCTTGTACTTATAAATTTTCTATTGTTATTTTGGTAAAATAAATATAGTTTAATTTGATACAGATCAAATCAGTTGGACTCAACAATTCCACTACTTTTTTTTTTTTCCATCCTGTTTTTGAACATTAAGTATACAAGCCACTTTTTGATGTTTAAAGTAAAGGGTTTCTACCCAGTCTCTTTTCTTATTTTACCATAGGTTTCTAGGTAATTTTTGGATGACTATGATTTTTAAAGAATTTATTCTGATTAAGATTTGGACCTACATCTCTTGGGATGAAGGCAAATGTCTTTCCAATTATAAAGTTTCATATTTGATTTTTACACAGATCCATAGACTTGATTTAACTTCGAGACGAGATAATCTTGTCCATATATAAAAATTATTGTATAATATGTGTCAAAACTAATTTGTTTTATTTTATTTCATAATAACATCATTTTTTTTGTAGTTTATGTTGAATCTTACTAGTCTTGACTTGATTCAATTCACGATTTGTAAAATTAGGATTTTGATTCACAATACAACTTTTGATTTGATAACTATGACTATGATAGGGTGATTTGCCTACACTATTAGAGTGATTGGGTTCTTATTTTTTTGTCGGACAAGTGATTGGGCTCTAATTAACTCTTTGTTTAGTAGTTCTGGTTTGGTACCAAACGAGTCCTTTAGATAATAATATATCCTTTAGATAATAATATATAAATGGACATCCCACTTAATTTTATAATCTTTATCGGTTGTGGTCTATGCATGTAGTTGTGTATTCACGTTGTTTCTTTTATTCTCTAGTTTAATGTGGATTTGGAGAGAGCACCGAACAATTATCTTAAACTATTACCTATGTTTTATTTTTATTTTTTTTGTCCTCTTGGCTTACAACTCTTTTAACACCTTGTTTGGGAACTTAGTAGAGAAGAGAAAAGATTGTGTTTCTCTCCCTCTTGTTTGGATAATAGGAGAGAAAAGAAAAGAAATGATAATGATAATGATTTCTCTACTGTCTTGCTTGGTTAAACTACATAAAAGAAAAGATAACAAATTATTTGATGTTATATTACCAAAATAACCTTTTATAGGTGTCTTTTTTTTATTTCTTCTATATCTAAAGGGACAATTTTGGTATTATAAAAAATTATAATTTGTTAGTTTCTTCTCTCCCAATCTCTCCACTTTTGGAGAGGTCAAAATAACGGTTATGAGAGAAATGGATTTCTTTCTATTTATTCCCATTTCACTCCTTTTACTAATCCAAACAGGTGAGAAAAATGCATTTCTTTTTCTTTTTTTTTCCCCTTCCCAAATCACCCAATCCGAACGAACTGTAAGAATTGATTCATGAAAGTTTTAACTGGAACGAAACTTCATTGACTCTACCCTTAGACATTTGAACTTTTCATTAGATTTGTATTCAAAGACAATCCTTGCAAAATTACCCACTACTTGCAAAATATCACATGCCTTCAATATAATCCTAACCCTGATAACCCATTTGGGTGCAGATCCTTGTTTAGTGCTTTAATCTACCCTTGTGAGGGGGAGGCTTTATTTCTCAAGGTAGTCCTAAATTTGTTTAGGTGAATGAAAAAATCTGGTCTATTGATGTATTAAGAAGTTAAATCTTTGCTTTTGTGGGACTACTCATTGAACTTTGTTTGGATATTTCACCTGTACTCGAGGCAGCAAAAGTTATGCTACCTTATATGAAGATTAGTGTAGTTGTTAGGACCAAGATACCAACTGCTAATTTATGGCTAACCTAAAATCACATATTTTGTCATTTCTTTGATGTTCAAAATATTTGTAGCCTTTTAATTGCTTTGATTTCTTTCCAGGATTGTTGTTTCCTAATTTGCCATATGAATCTCTATTCCCGGTACAGTTGTCAGTTCATCAGGCAAATTAGTTGTTTAGCAAGGATATTAAAACCAGCACGATACTCTTTTAGAATTTCAGAAAGCTCATATTTTGCTAGAAAGGTCTTTCCCTCATCATTGTTCCAAAATTGTTGGGAACTAAACAGAACACATTTCCAGATGTCAAAGCAATTTACTTTCTTCATGTATTTCTACATCTTTTCCTGTTTTCAATTCATTATCAATGCCATTGGCATGACAAATATTGTTGTGTTTTTTTTTGTTTATATGGAATTTCAATTGTATTTGGCAGCTTGACAATGCTACGTTTTTTTGTTGGAGCAGGAATTCCACAAAAGCAGGATGGCAAGATCATCAATGTTCCCTGCTCCTGCCTATAGTCCACCAGGGGATTCTTTTAACGAAGAAGTGATCTCTACCGTTGAAAAGTCCATGAAGAAATATACTGACAATCTCATGCGCTTTCTTGAAGGAATTAGTTCACGTCTGTCGCAGTTGGAATTGTATTGCTACAATCTTGATAAATCCATAGGAGAAATGCGTTCTGATTTAGTGCGTGATCACGGGGAGGCAGATCTCAAGCTTAAATCTCTTGACAAGCATCTCCAAGAGGTGAGTTCAACTTTCCACAAATACACTCTTTTTTTTTTTTCCTCCCCTTTTTTTTCTAGATCATGCATTGATTTTTATTGTTTTTAGTAGAAATAAAATTTGGCCCTTTACACTGTGTTTGGTTGGGAGATTTGGAAAGGGATTTGGAAAGGGAAATGGAAAAGGTAGGGAAATGTGAATAAAATATACTTACATTTCACATAGTTTCACACACCTTTTCCCTTTCTTTTTCCAAATCTCTTCCCAAATCCCCCAACTAAACACAGCATTAAGGAACTGCCGTGGCAATGATATATTCAGGCAACACTAGGAAAACACTTCCTGGAGGTGATGAATTGATGCTCGAGCCTTAATATGCATGCTGTTTGGCATTGGTAAATTAGTTTTGTGATAGAGTTTCTGAATCTCTATCTGCATTTCTCAAAAGTCTTGGAAATAACTGAGTGGAAGGATAGAAGCGGCTACTTGTATCTCAATTGCAGGATATCTTGGGTTTGAGGTCGAACATAGGGGATGCCGTAAATGTATCTTTAAAAATTGGAACCACCATTTTCTTTATTTGACAAGTGCTCTTGTACTGTTTGTAGTAGTTTTCTGGGATTTGAAGGCACAAGATAGTAGGAGGCTTTTATATATTTTAAAAATAAAACAGTGGGGAGTCTTTTTATTTGTCATCCTCTTCTGTTTTTGGTAGAACAAATGGAATGCCTTTGTTTCTGAGCCTGGTGCAATACCAGTATGGTGATACGAAGAGAGCCTGCTCTGCTGTGTATAATTCTACTTTCACCTGCACTGATCTTTCTTGACTTGCTTTTGTTATATGTTTCTATTTCAACATGTGCATTTATCTTACATTTGTTCACTTCTGCAAGTGATTGAAGCAATCAGTATACCCTTTGTATGGTGTGCACTGCAGGTCCACAGGTCAGTGCAGATCCTAAGAGACAAGCAAGAACTTGCTGAAGCACAGAAAGAACTTGCCAAGCTTCAGCTTGCGCAAAAAGAATCCTCTTCTGCGAGCCACTCCCAGCAGAACGAGGACAGGGCTACACCACCAGCTTCTGATCCCAAAAGGACTGATAACACACCAGACATGCAATTAGCTCTTGCCCTACCCCATCAAGTTGCCCCACAACCACCACTCCCGACCAGACCTGTGGAGCAACAGCAGCCTATGCCACCACCTCCACCACAGAGTGTGAGCCAATCACAGGCATATTATTTACCTTCAGCCCAGATTCAAAATCCACCGGGTCCAGCCCAGCTATCTCAGACTCAATATCTACCATCCGATTCTCCATATCGAACTCCCCAAATGCAGGACATGTCTAGGGTAGCACCACAGCCAGCACAAACTCAAGTGAATCAGGCACCACAGGTGCACCAGTTACCTCAGTATCAGCAGCAGTGGGCCCAGCAGGTGACACCACCACCACAGTCATCTATGCAACAACCCCAGATTAGGCCCATGTCAACAACATACCCTCCTTACCTACCAAGTCAACCTGCAAACCCGTCCCCACCAGAGACACTCCCAAACAGCATGCCAATGCAAGTGTCCTATTCAGGAAGCCATGTCGAACCAATGCCTTACGGATACGGTGGGCCCGGTAGAACAGTTCAGCAGCAGCAACAGCAGCCTCCACCTCAGCAGCTCAAGAGCAGTTTTGGAGTACAGCCGAACGATGGATACACGACTTCTGGACCCCACCCTACCCTCTCTCCGGGGAATGCTTATATGATGTATGAAGGAGAAACTGGAAGGGCACATCCTCCTCCCCCTTCTCAACAACCCCCTCATTTTCCTCAAGGCAGTGGCTATCCTCCGACAAGTGTTCCACTTCAGGGTCCACAGCCAAATGCTGGCCCTAATCTTATGGGTCGTCCACCTCAATTCATGCGCAACCATCCCTACAATGAACTGATTGATAAATTGGTGAGCATGGGTTACAGGGGTGATCATGTGGCCAGCGTGATTCAGAGGCTAGAGGAGAGTGGCCAACCTGTTGACTTCAATACCGTGCTTGACAGGTTAAATGGGCATTCTTCTGCTGGGGGTTCTCAGAGAGGATGGTCTGGGTAAACCCCAATTGTTCCATGCTCCAAATCATCATCCATTTGCAGGAAAAACAAACATTGCGTGGTTTTAGTTATCGCATTGTCAAATAAAAGCTGTTGTGATTTGCACTTGCCAGGTTTGGTGTATATGGATTGAGAGGAATGAGGATCATTGTATGTTTGTTATTTCATTCCAATACTTTTGTCGTCAGTTGTTATATACCATGTTTTATATTTTGCAATAGCAAGACGCGTTGTGATTTCCATTGTTGCTATTAGGCAACTGTCATTTTCTTTCAAATTGCATTGTCATTGAGCACTTTACCTATAAACATTTGACGTTAATTTTTTTGGTGATAGGATGTAGTCACTTCCTGTGCTTGAACTCCTGACCTCTTGAGCCTTTAGATGCCCCACTACCAAAAATAATTTTGTGTGAGTAAAGAAAATCCTTATTTTGATTGATTCGTTCATTTAAATCTACTGCTTTAATGGTCTTTAAAGCAGTTGAGCATTACATATTGAATGATTCGGATTTGGCTTTATAGTGAGCTGACAGAGCTTAACAACATGCTCCAGTCCGATTTTGGATTGGAGACAAGCCGGTCTTTGTTAATCCACTTAACAAAATCGAACTCTAGCCACATGCTCGAATGGGACTGACACGACTCTTGGATATTTCGTACCTTGTTTGGTTGAATTTTAATTATATGGAACGAAAACTGTGTAGTTTTGGTTACTCGTCAACCATATGCAAGGTACTAAGAAGCCATCTATGAACTTTGAAGTCTGATCTTGATTGAATTTTATGTTGTGGGTTTGTGAATTTGGAAGGAAAGAATTTGACACACTATTTATGTAAGAAGAATATAAAGTTAAATTTAATAATTGAGATATTGTTATGAAACATGTATAGGAGACATGAATGATTACAATTAATGTTGTGGGATAGCCTTTAGAAATTTAGGTTTATAATGTAGCAAATGTTTTTACTATTTCCTACTATTCCATATCATGTGTATTTGTCTATAAAAGGAGATGCAATCCATTTGTAATCTCAGAAGAGAAAGAAAGAAATGGTGAGAATTATACTAAAATGTATAATTAAATCATTAAAAATAATAATATAATTAGATCTTGAAGATTTATATTTGAAGGTTCCTAAAAAACCAAATAAGAGTTCTTGAAGAATTCAATTATCTCTTTATTTTGTGTTAAATTTATTACTTTATTTGCTTTTATCTGCTTTACATTTTCTTCATTTTATAACAAATATAAAATTTTAATTTGATTTTGAAAGCTTGGTCAAATTCAATGTAAAAATTATTCATTTAAAATCCTTCATACAAGTTGTAGTTTGACAACAGATATTAATAAAATATTTTCTTCCTATTTTTAATTTACTTTTCCATTAGTTTCTCAACCTACTAACAATAACATAATCTTTTATATTTTTATAAAATTCAACTTTAAATTTGTCTCATTTGAAATGCATCCATTCAAATGGAGCCTTGTTGAATTTCAGGCACTGTCCACATTTTCTCCTCCTCTCGTATGCAGAGCATGTGCCAAGTTTTTGATTGAAATAGTTAAAAAATCAAAATACCCAATTGCATCATTCTTTTTATTTTTTTATACATGTTTTTTAAAAAGTTAAATGATCAATTAAAATAATCACTTCCCAAACGAGCTAACAATAAAATGTAATATCTGACGTTCTTTTTCCTCTTTGCTTTTGATTGATTAATTAATTGGAGAAATTACAAATCTATGTAAAAGATTAAAAATAATTACAAATATATAGGTTATGATTTTTTCTGTAAAAAAAAATTGAAGTAAAAGTTGTACCCCCAACTTTTTTATAAATAATTTATTCGCTTCTCATTTCTTGTAATTTTCCCTCATTAATTGGCAATGAGGGTCAAGAAAGGATAGTTTTGAATCCAAGGGCAGTCATTTTCAACTAATTAACGTAAAGTTAGGGGGATAGAAACAAAATAGTCTGGTCTTATAAATGAATGAATACAACAAATATAAAATTGATTATTATTGGACTGAAATCCTCTCCATTGTATGGGTGTGATAAAATGAAGATCTTTCATTACAATTTTAGAATGAAAAGGATTACAATCCAGTAATTATTGATTTGAAAAAAATGTATCTGCATCCGCCCGTCCATACTATCAGAACCATTTAAAATATGATGAGTCGGGTTGGGTCGGGTCAAGTCGAGTCGAGTCTAGTCTAGTTTGAGGGTGGTCGAGCGAGATTTGAATCTAAGAGGGTTTTCGCATCAAAGTTGGTGGTGGTGACATCGATGGTGATGGTGATGCGACAGGATCTGGGTTGCTCACCAATGAAGATAAAGATCTAAGTTGCTGATGAGTATGAGCATCGTGATGATCGAGGTCGCCGGAGTGTGTCGGTAAGAATGGAAGTGATGGTGGGATTAGGGTTAGTGATAAACTTGGAAGAACAGGGATGGGGAAAAAATTGGAATTTCATGTGGTGACAAAATCTTAATAAAATAAAATTAAAAAAAAATAAAAGGTCCAAACTAGAATGGTAGAGATATTTAACAGCCCTCATAGTAATTACTAAATTTTTAATAAGAGTTAATTATCTAAAAGTCTTATTTATAAATGTTAGGGCAGCTCAGTCCTATTTAAGATTTTTTAAACTTATAATAATCACTTCCCAAACGAGCTAACAATAAAATGTAATATCTGACGTTCTTTTTCCTCTTTGCTTTTGATTGATTAATTAATTGGAGAAATTACAAATCTATGTAAAAGATTAAATAATTACAAATATATAGGTTATGATTTTTTCTGTAAAAAAAAATTGAAGTAAAAGTTGTACCCCCAACTTTTTTATAAATAATTTATTCGCTTCTCATTTCTTGTAATTTTCCCTCATTAATTGGCAATGGGGGTCAAGAAAGGATAGTTTTGAATCCAAGGGCAGTCATTTTCAACTAATTAACGTAAAGTTAGGGGACAGAAACAAAATAGTCTGGTCTTATAAATGAATGAATAAATAAATGAATACAACAGATATAAAATTGATTATTATTGGACTGAAATCCTCTCCATTGTATGGGTGTGATAGAATGAAGATCTTTCATTACAATTTTAGAATGAAAAGGATTACAATCCAGTAATTATTGAGTATTTCGGAAATACAGTTACGTAGTGTTTCATAATATTATGATTGGTGAAAAGTAATATTATAATTTTGTGTTGGGTGATTAAGAAATATAAATAGATATAATGCATGATGATTGGTAAAAGAGTACGAATATATGGTATTCCGAAAATACTTAATAATTTTCTCACAATCCATTATTATTACTAGAACTTGGGACCACAATGTGTGAACTCAGACCCTTTGTAGTGCTTAATTGTAGTTAATGGTGTCAAAATCGTGATTACTCTCTCTGTTGCGTGGTTTGAAATCCACATTTAGAAAAACCTTTTTTATTACACACGCGTTTAATGTCTTCTTTATTGTCATTATCTTGATGACTTTGCAATGTAGGACTTTTAGACCATGTAAGGGATGATCGAGGGTCGGGTTTGATCGGGTGGTCTCTTATTCGTAGATAGATGCAGGTTGATTTAGTGGTTTGGCTTTTAGTATTTTATGCCTTTTCTTAAACTATTTTAGAATAATTTTTTACTATTTTAGACCTGATTTGAGTCTAAAATTTTAGGTTTTGTTGGGTGAAACTCTCTAATTATAATTCCACCCCTCCATTTATACCATTCGTTTCAAAATATAATTCTCTTTCATGTTTGGAATATTTCTCTCTTTCATCTTCACCATTTTGAAAAGCAGGGAGTTTTTGAATTTTGTGTCTACCCAATCATCCCTCTGGACGTTCGGTCGGTTGACCGAAACAGTGTATTTTTTTTTTTTTTTTTGCAATTACCAATCGCCACCTGTTGTTTAAAAAAAAAAAATTTGACATTTTTTAAATATAGAATTTTTTTTTTACACCAAAATGATAACTTATTTTTTTGAATTGAATGTTAAAAAGAGTTTAATTATGAGTTTTGAATAGAATTTGCAATAGAGTTTTGAGCTGTGCGTTTGGTTATAAGTTATAATTTTTTGAATTAAGTTCTGAAAAAAATTTTAAAAACTCATAATCAAACAAATTTTCTCAATTCATATGTCACATTAAAAATTCAAAACTCAATTCAAAAATCTTTTCAAAACTCATAACCAACAAATTTTCTCTTTTCAAATCATAATTCCAAAACTCACAAATTCAAAATACAACACTATTCTCAAATCATAATTCTAAAAGTCTATCAAACACAACAAGATTCTTCAATTTTTTATAATTAAAATAAACCAAACTTTCATATTTCCATTAATAATTAATATTATTACTAAATAAATTTTTTTTTTAACAGACAAAACATATAAATCTAATATCATTTTCTTAAGGAGGGTTGGTAGATCCGATTGGGTCGAGTAGCCTCTCATCTATTATCCGTCCGAACATAAGTTGATTTGAAAAAAATGTATCTGCATCCGCCCGCCCATACTATCAGAACCATTTAAAATATGATGAGTCGGGTTGGGTCGGGTCAAGTCGAGTCGAGTCTAGTCTAGTTTGAAGTGGTCGAGCGAGATTTGAATCTAAGAGGGTTTTCACATCAAAGTTGTGGTGGTGACATCGATGGTGATGGTGATGCGACAGGATCTGGGTTGCTCACCAATGAAGATAAAGATCTAAGTTGCTGATGAGTATGAGCATCGTGATGATCGAGGTCGCCGGAGTGTGTCGGTAAGAATGGAAGTGATGGTGGGATTAGGGTTAGTGATAAACTTGGTAGAACAGGGATGGGGACAAAATTGGAATTTCATGTGATGACAAAATCTTAATAAAATTAAATTAAAAAAAATAAAGGGTCCAAACTAGAATGGTAGAGATATTTAACAGCCCTCATAGTAATTACTAAATTTTTAATAAGAGTTAATTATCTAAAAGTCTTATTTACAAATGTTAGGGCAGCTCAAATCCTATTTAAAATTTTTTAAACTAATAAGTCCTATATTTAGTAAAACTAAAAATATTATCAGTTTTTCCTAATTTTTAAAACTAAGAACATTATCAATTTTGCATAGTAGTGTTCCAAATAATTGTTTCACTAATCGATAAAAAAAATAGAGTATGAGATTAAACGTTTTTGTCCTTCTATTTATTGGTTTGATTTAACTATCCAATAAAATTTAAAACATTATCAATTTTTTTTAGTTTTAAAATTAGTTTTTTTCTTTTTAATTTTTTTTTTTTTTTCAGTTTTGCTCATCAATGTTCCATCATCATGATCTTTTATAAATACAAATTTTTCAATTTTGCACAAAAAATAATTCAGTTTTTTAAATTTTAAAAAAAAAAACATTTAGGTGCCGTTTGGTACGTTTTCAGTTTTCTGTTTATATTTACAAAAATTTTAAAAACTCAAATAAAAACTTGTTTGGTAAAATTTTTTATTTATAAATCAATGGTCTCAGTTTATAAATTTGGCCAAAAAATGAAAACACAAAAAATGTGTTTCCGTTTTGAGTTTTGAGTTTTTTTCTTTTTTACCACCCAACACTAGCCACCACCCGCCACCATTTTCCACCATCGTCTTCTGCCACCACCACTCCCCACTACCACCTGCCACCACCACTCACCCGCCACCGCCACCCACCACCCACCTGCCACCCACTCGCCACCACCATCCATCCCTCGCCACCGCCACCACCCACCTACCATCCACCCGCTACCACCCACCACCCGCCATTACCATCCACGGCCGCCACCACCAACCCCACCTACTTGCCACCACCACTCACCACCCACCTGCCACCACCATCCACCACCTGTCACCACCAGCCACCCACCACCACCAGCCACTTGCCACCCACCCACCCACCACCACCACCACCACCCACCATCACCATCACCATCACCATCACCCGCACCCACTCGCTACCACTCGTCACCATCACCCACCCATCCACCACCACCACTACCCCACCACCACCACTACCACCACCCGCCATCCGACCCACTTGCCACCACCACCTGCCACCGCCACCGCCACCACTACCGCCACCACCCACTCGCTACCACCTGCCACCGTCACCCACCCACCTAGGGGTGAGCATGGTCCGGATTGGACCGGATTGGAGTAAAACCAGGACCAATCCGTTATCTACGGTTCTTGAAAAATTGGAACCAATCTAATCCGTTTAAATTATGGAACCAATCCATTTAAATACGGATTGGATCAGTTTAGGACCACGGATTCACATAATTAAATAACAAAAATATATATATAACACTTTAATTTCATAAAAATATAAACATAGCGCTATATTAGTTCCACAATAGCAACATGTTTTTCTATAATAGCGACATACTGTTCTAGAATTTAAACAACCAGAAGAAAACTGGTTTCACCATAAGTATTTAGACCATTACAAATTAAAACTAAAAACTAACAAACAAAAGTAATCAAAGAAGATATTATACAGTTTTAGGTTTGAGTTTAGATTTTATATAAAATAAGAGAAGATACTATGGGGATGATGTATAATAAAAATATAGACTATTTGTATACGCTCTGGATCGGTTCCAATCCGGAACCGTGGGGTTCAATCCGGAACCAATTCGTGGATTACGAATTTTTAATTCTTCAATCCGGAACCGAACCGCGGATTCAAAAAACCAATCCATACCTATCGGATTGGATTGAACTGGATCGGATTACGAATTTCACGGATTCCTTACTCAGCCCTACACCTACGCACCCACCCGCCACCCACCTACCACCACCACCACCACCACCCGCCGCCACCACCACCATTACCCACTCGCTACCACCCGCCACCGTCACCCACCCACCACTACCACCACCCACCCCCACCACCCCCCACCACCCACCGTCACCACTTTCGACCACCATCTTCCGCCACCACTTGCCATTTCTCACTCTTTTTTATATTTTAAAATTTTTTAAAACATTTTGTCAATTACCAAACGCGTATGTAGTTTATGTTTTTCTAAAAATAAACAAAAATCAGTTTATAAAATTTTTGTAAATATAAACTGAAAATGTAAACGTTACCACACACACCAGTTTTTTTTTTTTTTTTGCACCTAATTTTTTAAAAATTTTTCAATTTAAAAGTTAATGTTTTAAAGTTTTGAAAATCAAAGTAAATGTCAAATTATTATATTTATTTATAGATAATCATAAATTATGAACAATCATTATTTAAAAGGCAATTTTAATTATTAAAAATTTAATGGGACTTGAATGTTTAAAAAATCTTAGTTAGAACTTAATGGAGTATAAATTCATAAATTATGAACTTGTGTGTAAATGTCCCTTTTAACTATTATGGATAAATTACAAATACACCCCTTGAGATTTAATTAAAATACAAATCGTCCCTGTTGTTTTGAAAATTACATTCCACTCCCTGAGGTTTCTAATTTTATAAAAATAGTCCATTTTATTAATAAATTATCAAGTCAATTAACAGTTTTTAATAATGTTAGAAATATGTTTCAATTAATAATATAGTTAATTTTATTATTATATAGGAGAATAATTATGAATTTTATTTTTTTCGTTAATTTTGTTAAATAAAAAATTATAACAATGGGATATTTGTAATTTTTTAAATTATAAAGGACAATTTATACTTTAAACAAATCTCAAGAGTGTATTTATAATTTACCCATAATATAAATAGTAAAAAACTAATTCTGAAACACATATATCTTCTTTATATAGAAAGAAATAATCTTATGAACAAGGAGGTAGCTCCTCTCCCGTCTACAAAGTGAGTGGAGGGTATTGTTTAGGTCACGCGGTCTATCCAAAAAAAAAAAATCGATAATTTAAATTATTTATTTTGTTAAATATTTTGTATATTTTATCTTAAAAAAATTTAAGGTGATTCGATGATTATAATCTATTTAATTTATTGTGTTTATCACCAAAATAAAAAATAAAAAAATCGATGGATTATTTTTAAAAATGTAATTTTCATCTTTTTTTTTTTTTTTAGTGACAAATGTGATAAATTGATTAAGTTATGATTATTATATTAAGTTAATTTTTTTATGGATGCAACACATGAAATGCGCGACATAATGAACGGTTTAAATTATTAAAATAGGGTCCGTAATGACTCTTATGAGTCCAAACAACACCCTTCAATACAGATTATGGACAAGAAGGAATCCTTCTCCTATGAATAATATAAATGAAAATTTTATCGGAATGAAATTGAGCTTTTAACAAACCAATGAGAAGAAGAGTAAATTCCTTTTGAAACACTCCTATACATATTAAAATTAAAGGAAAGTTATGAGTACGTGATGTAGACCGGATTTATTTATCAAAAAGTCATACTTCAATTTTAAGTGGTAAATTTATCACTATAAAAAAATTTAAATATCATTAAATTACTTACACTTTTCACATCGTATCTTAATATAAACTAAATAAATTAAAACTTATAAACAAAAGTCAAACTATTCCAACCATTTATAAATTTGATAAGTATGATAACTAATACCAAATAATCATTTCGTGAACACAAAATATATCTAAAACTCTCAAAATTTTCTCATTATTAAAATAATGGACAAATAAGTATATATATATTCTCAAGATTTGTGAGTAAATAAATTCACTCAATAAAATCTACAGGTAATTAATTTTAAAATGAATGAAAAATAAGGAATAATTTGTTTAAACCAACTCTTGGTGTGAGTTTGGCATTCAACTAAAATAGTCACATTTAAATGTAAAAAAAAAAAATTTGTTGTCTTTAGTATTTTTTTCAAACTTGTATCAATTTTTTTTTCTTTTTTAATTCATCTAGTGTGCAAAGATCTAACAGATAAGATTAAAAAATCCAAAAAATTCATGAGCTATTATTGTTTGGTTTTGGGTTTCAGAAAACACTTTTTAAACAATTATACTTTTTTATTTCCCGTATTTGTTTTTGTGTTCAATGAATTTTTTTAATATTTTAAGCATTTTTTTTAAAAAATTTCTAAACATACCTAATATAAATACACTTAAAAGGTATAATATTTGTGGTTTTTTTAAAAAAAATTCACTAAATACCAAAAATACAAAAAAAAAAAAGAGAAGAAAATTTAGTACATTTTTCTTATTTTTGTGTATTTCATAATTTTTTAAAATATTTTTTTATAAATATTTTACTATTTAGATACATCTAAGTAAGGTGAATCTAAAAAAATAAAAAAATTGCTTAAAATGTTAAAAATATTCACTAAAAAAAACGAAAAATAAAAACTCAATTTTCAAAAAAAATTAAATTCAAAAAACTGAAATCATACACATTGATTATTATTATTATTATCTTTAGTGGATTTTTTTTTCTACATTTTTTTTCTTTCCAGTCCATATATTCTATAGAACCTAAGGCCTTTATAGGAGGGAAGAGATTAGGAGTACAGTGGAATTAAGTGAGGAGATTATTAGTATTGTGATATTAGGTTTAAGATGGAGGATAAATAGTGTTTGTTTGTGTACTAGTTTAGTAATATTAGTTGGTTGTGATTAAATTTATTAAATTATTTAAAAGCCCTTACACATATTTTTGTAAAGTGGGGGTACAATATTTTTTTGTATTTATTAAAATATTAAAATATTTCTTTCACAAATTATGTATTTTTAAAAAAAAACTATATGATTAACAAATTATTTAAAAATATATTATTAAAAATATTTTAGTCCATTTTATTTAATAAACTAACTAATGCACCTTTTGAAAAGGAAAAAAAAATTATATGAAATTCCAATAATACCCTTCTTATATCCTTTTATTTGATGTAGGACAAGAAGTATAAAAATCTTTCAATCATTAATCCCCTCACTCAATTTCTAATCTCAATCCCCTATGGCTTTGTTAGTCCTACAAATGGGGGGATTACTAGTCTAAAGGGAAAATTAATCCCCTCACTCAAGTCCCTAACCAAACATTGTAACACTTTGTACTCCATAGACTAGTGAGATCGCTTCGGGCTCTCTTATTATTGTAATTACAGCGTCTTTGATTGACAATAAAGTATTGATTTGGATGGTATCATAATGGTAAAGTATGATTGAACAAAAAATATTGATTCACATAATTGTTTCATGAGCAGTCTTCACTCTTTTACCTTTTTCTCTCTTCACATTGAATCTGAATGTGAGGCTAGAATCATTGAAAAGTGTGTTTTCGGAGCTTCGATTTAAACACAAAAATGATCCAAAACGGAGTCCGAACAAGAGAGATATGCCCCGTTTGAATTTTGAGTACCTGAGTTGTATGCATAGTCCACTCAAGCGAACTTATGACCGCTCGAGTGATCTATTCCAGATTCTAAGATTCTGAGAGCTTATGTTCATCTCTCGAGCACTTCTTTGACTGCTCTAGCAGTCTATTCGAAGACAACACTTTACATTTCCTTCTTGGACAAATCTTTTTCATTTTTTTTTCTCTTTTTTCCCTCCCACTCCTCCATATCTAAAACCCTAGCCTTCAAACCTTGATTTCATCAAATTTTCACCAAGAATCCACCCTTAATCTTGAGCTAAAAACATAGAGCACGTGGAGATCAACATTATAGAATTTTTTTTAGGTCTATATTATAGAATTTTCCTTACATTTTTAATAAAATTAAAAAAAAAAATTGGTGAAAAAATTTGAAAAAACTAATCCCTGACACCCAAAGTAAATCAAACCATAATCGAAAGTTATTAATAGGTTCGAATCGTTCCCTCAAAAATTCAGATTAATTTGACTAATTGAATTGATTTATGTATTTTTTATTTTTTTTTGATAACGCAGGTATCCCCAACCCTCTAATTTTTCGGAAAGTCATGACTAATCCTACGGGGTAAGTAGACTGGGGGAATCCGTGTACCCCTTTCAAACTGCTGCGAGAGATGCACCCCGTAAGAGTCGAATCTGAGACGTGCGTCTAACCCACACATCCCAGACTCAACTCCCGTGGGAAAACCCACTGGGCTACAATTTTTTGAGCAATTCCTTAATTTGGCAGAACATGAGGTCACAAATGTGAAAAAGCGTGAAGCTTCATTGTTTGTTTGTTTGTTTTTTATTTATATATATATATTATAAATTATAGTATGAACTGTTGAATTGTATTACAACGCGCATTTGTACCCTCCAGTTGCTGTTGCTGCCAATTGGCGACCATGTGAAGGAACAAAACTGTCAAAATCAAAGGTTTTGGATTTTCATCCAATATAGCTGAGAAATGTTTGGGACTCCCTTTTTTAAAGTTTTCATGATATTCAATTTAATCTTGATCCTTGATGTGTGTGTAAGTTCTATTTATATATGTGTGAATCTCACATTATGAATGATTGGAATAAAAGTGGGGATGTGGGGGTCACGTATGTATAAGAGTCTCTATCACAATTAAATACAGATGTATTGTTTCCATCTACTTTGAATTGGCGACCTTGTTAAGGAACAAAACTGTCTAAATCAAAGGTTTTGGATTTTCATCCAATACAGATGTATTGTTTCCTTCTACTTTGAAAAGTGTTCTTTGACTATTTCATAACTTTGTATTCAAGTTTCATATTTTCATTGTCGGTGTCTCTGTGAGAGAAAAAATTTTGGTTAGTTCTATTTAGTGGTGAAC
Source organism: Camellia japonica (assembly GCA_030407325.1). Lineage (NCBI taxonomy): Eukaryota > Viridiplantae > Streptophyta > Magnoliopsida > Ericales > Theaceae > Camellia > Camellia japonica. Next base: position 100,683,450 of record JAPPVO010000031.1, read on the forward strand.
AAACTTTGACTCCGGCTGGATTTAGGTTGTGCTTGCATTATATAATAAGGGGGAGATTTTATTTACACTCAGAAAACTATTTAAATATTCTTAATTTTTTAGTATATTCTATTTAATTATTTAAGGTTTTATGTTACTTTCAATATATCTTATAATTTTTTCGAATTATCCTTCAAGATACATTCAAATAAGAACAAAGTCACCATATTCAGATTTACAATATCAAAAAATATTGTTTGGTTCGAATTTTCAAATCTGAATATATTGACTTTGTTTGGCAGTGTATTGCCAAACAAAGTAAATTTGTTCAGATTTGAAAGTCATTGCCAAACAAAGTCAATATGTTCAGATCTGAAAGTCCAAATAGTAATGATATTAAACAGGTTGAATATTCGTTTTTACATAAAAGAAAAACACAAAAATTAATAATTGTACTTTAATATTAATGTAAATACTTACCTCCTCTTTGATGAGTTATTTCAAAAAATAGTTTCATTATTATTCTTGTCCATTGTTTAATTTTGTTCAAATTTTCTTTTATTCGCAAGGATAAGAAACAATGATGTTAATGATAACAGTGAGTTTTGACAGAGTAGTTTGGAGTGAGGAAGAAGAATGAGAGAAAACAATTGAAACTTATGGAAGAATATAAAGAAAATATATGTGACTAGGGTGTACCATGAGAAAAAAATAATATTTTATTTTAAGGTTTAATATAAGTTGTCCTTTTTAGTAAATTTACATTGAGGTATAATAGGAATTAAAATTTCAAAATTTTAGTTGGATATATTTAATAATTTTTTCGGTGTAAATAGAGTCCCCATACGTATGTCATTTAAAATTCGACCCGACTCGATATTGGACCTAATCTAACCATCTCAAATCCAACCCTAAATAAATAAATAAATTATGAGTTTGCCCACTTAACCCAATAAATATAAATTATTATTTTTTACATTATTTTTATTCATTTTAAATGGACATTAAAATATTTAAATTCTTTTATTCATTATTGAATTTGGAACTCAACAAAATTTAATAGTAAAATAAATATGATTTTTAACAAATATTTCAATTTAAACCCTAGAAAAAAGTATATATACTCTTATATATATATATACATTTGATTTTATGATAGGTTCAGAGTTAGTTCGAGAAACAACAGAGAAAGTTGCACTTATCCGTAAGAGATTAGTTACGACTTAGAGTCGTCAGAAGAGCTATACCGACCGTAGGAGGAGATTGTTATCCTTTGAGGTGGGAGATCACATCTTCTTGAAGATATCACCTAGACAGGGTTTGATGAGGTTTGGGAAGAGCGGAAAAGTTGTCTCATAGGTTTATTGGGTATTTTGAGATCCTAGAGCGGATTTGAGATGTAGCTTATCGTTTGGCTTTACCGCCACAACTTTTCGGGATTCATGATGTATTTCATATCTATATGCTTTGGAAGTATGAGTCAAATCTATCACCCGTGTTGGATTGGACAGAGTTAAAGATAGACGAGGATGCCCCATATGAGGAGAGACCGGTTAGAGTTTTAGACAGTCGAGACCAAGTTTTGCGAGGCAAGACAATTCCTTTAGTAAAAGTGTTATGGCGACACCAAGAGATTGAGGAGGCCACTTGGGAGTGTGAGACTAAAGTCTATAAGAAGTATTTGGACCTATTTAATGATGTTTGAACATGTATTGAAAACTCTGTTGTGTTGATGTAATATAAACATTGTATATGTTTTGGGAATGTGAATTGTATATTCAGTATTGAAAACTTGTTTATCATGTTGATGAGAAAGGATGACTGGTGGATAAGTCATGGTGATGAATTTAAATTACTATCATTGTTGTAATTAGTTTAAATATGATTTTAATGTTTGGTTTAAAATTTTGGGGACGAAATTCCTTAAGGGGGGTGGTTATAGCGATTCTGGTTTAGATCCCGACCCATTAGATATTTTGGATCCGGATTTCATTGTCTTATATTGTTGTTTATACATTGTTTCCCCTTATTTCTCTTTCAGTTTGGCTTTGGGATGTGTTGGTTATGTTTGGAACAAGTTGGTAACGTGTTTTTCAAATTGTTGTTGTCTAGAATTTTGCCCTTTCGCTCGAACGACACTTCTTGCGCTCGAGCGGTCCTTGTGTATTCTCAATATTTTTGCAGGTTTGCAAAACTACTGGAAGTTGGCATTCTTCGCTCGAGCGAAGCTTCTTGCGTTTGAACGGTGGTCTTCTGTCTGTAAAATTTCTGGGAGTTTGTATTCTTCGCTCGAGTGGTGTAACTTATTGTGTTTGATCGCTTGAGCGACACATCTTGCACTTGAGCGAGCTATGCGTATATTAGTTCATAAAGTCATTTTTCTGAGTCACTTTTCATCTCTCTCTCTCTCTCTCTCTCTCTCTAAACATTTCAAAATCTTATTTTATATCACTCTCTTTCTAAAACTCATCTATTTCACTCAAATCCACCTAGATCGTTCGATCTTTTCACTCGTGTCCCTTTGTTAAAAAGATAGAGCTCGACGAAGGCTTTGTTATAATCGGAGCAAAGTTGGTTTTCAGCATCTTTGAGTTTCCTACTCTCATCTATCTCTCTCTCTCTCTCTCTCTCTCTCTCTCTCTCTCTCTCTGTTTTAAACTTAAGGTAGGGATTTTCGCATTTTCTATGAGTTTTAACTTAATTATTTGATATTTCTAAACAATACGATGATTATAGGGATTTTTGAAACAAACCTAGGGTTTTGGGTTGAAGATTAAAAGAGGGGTTTTCAAATGAATTTTGGAAATGATTGTGGTGTTGAAAATAAAGTTGAATTGTGATGAAATTGATGATTTTGATACTTGGGATTGATTTTGGAAGAAAAAAAGAATTTTGCGCTAAATACCTCAAATGTAAATTTTGATATAAATAATGAAATTGATGTTGGAAAAATGGAATTAGGTTGATGTCGATAAGGATGGTGAAGTTTGATATGTATTATCTCTCACGTCTTGAAAATTTGGAAAGTTTATCCTTATTGAAAATTGTTTATTTATTTAGAAATATCTGTTTTGGGCTATCAGTAGAGAATAGTTATGATTGTTGTAGAAATTGCATAAGAATTGGGGGAATTGAAACTATTTTCTCATTCATTTGCATTGAGCATTATCTCACACTTATACATTGGAAATGTTTATTGTTTTGAGAAAAATGGGTGAATCTAGAAAACATGTATTGTCTCATTGAAGCAAGTTGGCCTGAGTGTTCATGATGAAAGCCCTAAAAATTGCACGCATACATAGGTGTCAATCCCGCGAACGAAATATCTGTAAAATGGTAATAGTAGTACTTATATAGCCTATGTTTACATGGGTGTTGGTTCACGGTTTCTCGTGGACGAAATTTTCGTGAAAATCGTATTGGTTTTGAGATTTCTAGAGTGTGATGTACTATCCTATTTTCTATTGTAAAGTGAATGATTTATGAATTATGATATAAACTTGACATTTGCATAGTTTTGGAAAGAGATATAAAATGTTTTGGCACAAGCGTTGCATATGTGTAGACACCCCATTTTTGACCGACCTTAAGACTCAGACGTCACCGATTGAGCGCTCGGTGATGTTGCATATTGTGCTCGTTCAGAAGTCTCAGAGTCGCGGCCGTGCGCCCTGCCTCCGGACTTCCGAACTCTCTTCTGTGCCTTGCCTCGGTTTGCGAACCAGACTCGGTTTTCTCTATTTTCTTTCTTGAGGGGAGGGAGAGGTCCCGTAGACCATCTCTCAGTGGCCGTGGGCTACATTTCGTGGCCGTAGGCCATTTTGCCCATTTCGGAGCCCGGTTCCCGGTTTTCGGAGCCGTCAGGCCGTGTGCCTCGGTTCGGGACCACCCAACCATCTCTGATCCCTCCGGTTTTTGGCATGCATCTCATTTACTCCCTTTCGAGGGACACTGGGGTCTTAGATACCCACTTCGTGGCCAAACACCACTTTCGGTGCTTACAGCCTATTTTCGGGACCTCGAACTGCGCGTTTTGGTCCCCGAGCATTCGTTTCGCATCGGTTTTCGTTCATTTTTGGCAGGTACCTCTGTTTTATCATCAAGAATATCACTGGAGGGTGGGAGGCTAGCAATTGTGCAAGCAACCTGTTATGCTCTTTCGGCGCCCCCCAGCGCCCGTTTTTCTCACTTCCGGGCTAATGTTGACCACCCTAGGGCCTTTTTCTTCGAGCCAAAACCATATATTCGTGTTGTACACACATGGGAGGACACTAAAAACCCATGGCCGGCCAGTAATTCTTCTTTTCATTTTTGGAGCCTCTCCTAAAAGTGAATTGTTGTTTCTCCTGGTTCAGAGTTGTCAATTTCCAACCACAGGGCCTTGTTGTACACACCTGGGAGGACACCATCATGTAGTGCCGGCCAGCAAATCCATCTTTCCATTTTTGCCCTTGGCCGGCCGGCTGGGGGGGTGACCGGCCGGCCACCTCCAATAAAGGTGGCTAGCCGGCCATACTCCTTGGGAAGTGTGTTTCACAGCTGTATAGCTGTATCCCCCAAAAGATCTGATTTCGGGGGATATTTTTTGGTGCAAGGGAACTTAATCCCTTAAGGCTACACTTTTGCCTTGACTTTGATACACAATTCTTGCATGCATACACTCCTCTCCCTCTCCCTCAAGACCTAGAACCCTTGCCTCAAGCATATCTCTCTTGATCTCTCTCAAATCCTCAAGTTTTACTTCCATTTGTTCATCATCATCAAGCATCACCATCACCAATCCATTTCCAGCAGCAAGGAGGGATTCTTGAAGGCTTAGAAACAACATTTCTCAAGTCAAGAAGCAAAGAAAGAAAGGTCTTCAAGGGTAAGTCTCAAATCCCCTCTTTTACACCACTTTCTTGCCTCATTTCTTAACCTTACTTGCTCACTGTTTTGAGCTCCGACCAATACTGAAAGTGGTCTTCTTTTGAGCTATTATTGATGTTTGTTCAAGGGCTCAACTCTGTTTGAGCCCTCTATCTTGCACTTCTTTCAATATCCTCTTATATGCCATTATTTTGCATTGAATATTTGGCCTATGTGTGATCTGAATTGGAGCATCTCATGAACTGATATTGTGCTTATTTTGAGGCCCTATTCAACATTGAATAAGGGCTCAACCTTGTTTTCATGCTCCATGTGCCACCTGCTTTGAATCCATGTTTTACCCCTGTTTTTGCATGAAATATTTGGCCTATGAGTGATCTGTTTTCGAGCATAATGTAAACTGTAAGTGGGCCTATTTTGAGCCCCTATTCAACATTGAAGAAGGGCTCAACCCTTTTTGGCCTCTCTATCATGAACTTTCTTCACAATTCCTCCAATTTACCGTAAATTTGCATGATTTGTTTGGCCTATATGTAAATTGTTTTGGAATATGTCATGAACTGTGAATAAGCTTATTTTGTGTCCCTCTACAACATTGTAGAAGGGATCAACCTTGTTGGGGGTCTCCATGTTATACTTGTCATTATACCTCTCTTTGACCCCCATTTTGCATGCTTTTTTAAGCTTATCTAGCTTCTGTTTTAGGCCATCATCAGTACTGAAAATATCCATATTTTGATCTTCTTGACATATTTCATTAAGGGTCTTTGCTGGTTTGATGAATGTTTGGGGTACCTCATGTTATAGCCTTATGTATCCTCAATCTTGCATGGCATTTTTAGCATGTTTTCATACTGAGTTGGGGGATGTCATCTACTGTAAATGTTCATATTTTTAGTCCCTCATCAGTGTTGTAGAAGGGTACTTTTCCATTTGGGCATCGCATGTATCACTTGCTTCAATACCCCTCTCTTGGCCCGTATTTTCGCATGCTATTGTTGCCCTGTCTATGCTTGCACTTTGGCCTTGTTTTATGACTGAAAAATGCTTGTCTTGGGGCTGCCTTGATACTGTATTTTCATTCTATGTCCATATTGTGCATGCATTGTACGGCTATAGGCCATTTCGGGCGCCTAATATTGCATTTCGGGATCATTTCATGCTTCGGGTGCACTTTGGCCATGTTTCGGGGCTGTTTTCCCCCATATTTCAGTGCTGAAATTCATTTTCATGCTTGCATATCATTTCCATGCCATTTCGTGCCTTACGGCCATTGCCTCGGTTTGCGTGCCCGTGTGCACGCATTTCGAGGCATCTCATTTTCATCTCACGGCTTCTTATGTGAGTGTGGCTGAGGTCCACTCATGTTAGTGTAAGTCCATTTTGCATTCTGTATGTCATTTTAGTCTCATTGCATTGCGTATGCCATTACCTCGGTTCGCGTGCCCGTGTGCACGCATTTCGAGGCACTTCTCATTTTCATCTCACGGCCTCCCGTGTGAGTGTGGCTGAGGCTCTCTCATGTTGGTGTAAGCCCATATTGCATCGCATATCTCATTTTAGTCCTGTTGCATTCCGTATGTCATTTTCTCGGTTTGCGCGCCCGTGGACACGCATTTCGAGACATCTCATTTTAGTCTCATTGTATATCATATTTCATGTCATTTCATGCCTTAGAGCCATTGCCTCGGTTTGCGCGCCCGTGTGCACGCATTTCGAGGCGCTTCATTTTTATCCGTCGGCCTCTTATGTGAGTGTGGCTGAGGTCCACTCATGTTAGTGTAAGTCCAATTTGCATTGCGTATGCCATTTCATGCCTTAGGATTATCGCCTCGGTTTGCGTGCCCGCGTGCACGCATTTCGAGGCATCTCATTTTCGTAGCATTGTGCATGCTAGGATTGTATTTTAGTTGCATTCATGCATATCATGCATATTGCATCGTGTTCGGGATAGGAGTTAGCCCGGGCACGGGAAACGAGGCGCGTTTCGTACTCCGATGACGGAATGGGTCTCAATTCCCAAGTCACCGACACTCCGGATTATCCATGATGGAGTTAGGTTTTGTTGTAGCATTCACTTGCATTCATTCTATATTGAGTTGTGCAATTCGGCTCCTCGGCCATCATGCATCGATATGCGTGATTGGTGGCACGAGGATCGAGGCATGCATATATTTGTGAAATACATTGCTATGCCCCTTTCCTGCTCTCTGTTGCAGCAAAATGAAGAATCAGCAACTTTTCGGAGTCTGGCACGCATTGCGAGAAACATTGCAAACAGAGGCTAATTGGGGCATCCCAGTGGATTTCCGCGCAAGGCAGCCCAAACTTGCAGCATTCATCAGAATCAAGGCACCCCCTGGCTTGCATGCCAGTTTACAGCTTTTCTTATTTAATTTGTTAATTAATTAGAAATCTGTATATTTCGGACTGTAATATTCTTTCATTTCGGACTGTATTATTTATTCGGACCCTCTGCGCGAGGGCATAATTGTAATAAGTGTGCGTGAGTGTGATGTATGTCTTCCAACCCCCATTTCTTTCTCCCTTTTATTTATCCGCTTATGATGGTTAGATATAGGGCATATTTCGATTAGCATACAGTATGACAGCATGTTTGCATCATTCATCTGTTTTGCACGCACCGGGCTCGGCGCATCATACAAACTGCATTTGTATTTCAATTCCAAAATGAATACGTGTTAGCTGTAGCATTTCATATGCCATGTTTAGAATAGCCGAGCCTGCTATAGTTGCATCTTTGCATGTGTTGCATTAGGCAATTCTGTATAATTAGGATCATGCATGATTTCTAATCAGATTTTTGTTTTTGGCTCGGAGTACTCGGTGAGTTTTATGCTTTAGCATCCTTGCATGCGTGTGAGTGTTGCCATGAATAGCATGCTTGCCATGAGGCTATGTGCTTTATGTGATATAACTGCCTTGAATGCCTGTGGGTGGAGGTTGAGTTACTTGGATTGGACAATTCATCAAATGTTTGTTTTAAGCCCACTAGATAGTGGCAAAATCATGTTTTCTAAGCCCACCTGAGGGTGGCAAATCCGCGCTTAGCCTACCTGCGGGTAGCACCATCAAACTATTTTCAAACAAACAAACATGAAATGTTTTGTTCCAATTCAGGCGGCCCAGTCTATACTTATTTGCTGCGAGCATCACATAGTAACCTAGGCTAATAACCGGAATAAGAACTCACAATGTTTTCAAAATAAGATATCATGGTTAGTAGAGGCCGGTCTTTGACCGGGCGAGCGGGGGTGCTCACGAAGTGACCTTCCCCAATCGTACCCAAGTTCCCGAGCCGAGGCAACTTTGGTGATGACGGACACGTGGCCTTTGGCATCGAGTCAGGGTTTCCTAAATTTTCGAAAAATAAAATATTTAGGTGGCGACTCTGTATCTGGCAAAGCAGTCCATGTTTGGCACTTCTTTCAAAAAAATCTGTTTTCCAAAACGATTTGCCGGATTTGGACTCTTTGGTTCAAGATTAAGAACCGTGACACGAAATCGAGTCCGAGCTGTAGCGAGGTCCCCCGCGGGCTTGTTACAATATGCATTTACCTTATAGCTTTGTTAAGATTCATACATTGTATTGGATTATTTCTACTAGGCTTTGGCTCACCCTATGTGGGGAAAACATTTTAGGTGCTGATGATATTCCTCCGTCAAGGCAATAACTTGGGAGGACTTGGAGCAAGAGCTTCATTTTGTTGATCTTTTGTATATGTTTTGTACATGCCAATGACCTTTAACTATATTGGACTTAAATTCCACTTTTATTGTAACCAAGTACTGTCTTAGAAAGTTGCAAGCCTTTAGTACATTTATTATTTGTTCTACTTTCATATCTTATCTCTTGTTGTAACATATGCTATAGATTTAGGGTTAAGCTTGTAAATGTATCTCAACATATATATATATATATATATATTTGTAAAACTTAATTAAAAACTAATGAAAGATAATTATTTTATCATAATTGTCACTTACTGATATCGTGGATGTGTTGTTGTATTTATTTCGAGGCATTACACAAGCTAAGAGAAAAAAGAGGTGGGGTGGGTAGCACTGAAGAATTGTGCATTTTATTTTTGTTTAAATAATTTTTAGTGTAAATTGTTCAAATGCGTGTGTGCGTGTGGATTTTGACGATTTTAGATTGAATCTTCAAAATTTAGGTTAGGTTTGGCATCCTTTAAAAAAGTTAAAAAGTCATTATTCCATTTATCACATCATCTTATTTAAATCACATCACTCTAAATTTAATCCATATTTCATAAAAAATTAAAAAATACATTTATTTAAAACCTTCCAAACCATCCCTTACTTTAAGCCATGTGCCATGAAGACTCATACCTTTTTTCCGGATACATTTGAGGGTTCATATCCATGATAATTGTGTTTTAGGCGTGTAAAGTAGACGCGGAGAGGTAAAATTGGTATTTCAATTTTGAATGTTGTTGATATTATCAACTTCTATGCATTTACAAACGATGATTTAGGGTTGGTTTGGGATGTTCTAAAAAAGTATATTTTTTAACTTATTGATTTATATGGGTTGGGTTTGATGTGATGTGTTAGAGAGGTGATGTGATTTAAATAAGATGATGTAACTTAAATAGGATAGTGACTTTTTGACTTTTTGTATTATTTAGGTTATGTCAAACTTGGCCTTACAAACGATGATTTAATTGAAGGCGGGAAATATTTTTTTATTTAAATTTCAAGAGAATGTAGGTCAAGTTTGGGAACTTGTAAAAAAGTTAAAAAGTTAAAAAATTACTCAAAAAGTTAAAAAGTTAACACTATTCATCAAAAGTCAACAATTACGGCTGCACAACTCCCAATTCGAATTTTTCCTTACAAATCAACTAGCCTATCACCCGTGCTATACACGGGATAATTATAGATATTTATATTTATTTTAGATTTTTTTTTAATATATAAATTATGTTTTTTAAGATTTTTTTATAAAAATAATTTAACAATCTTATTATTAGCCATAGTGTATGGGAGAAGTTGAAAAGGGTACTGCAGTAATTATACACGGATTGTATCTATAATTATTTATATTAGGGGATTTTACATACTGATCAGGAAATTTTGATCAAATCAATAAATGCAGGCATGTGAAAGACATGTGGATTGAAAAAAGTTAATAAATGCTAATCAGGGGATTTTGATCAAATCAATAAATGCTATTTTTTTTTAAATAAAAAATAAAAAATTTAGAAAATTCAAATTGGGATATTGAAGCTCCCACAGGCCTTGAGGTTAAAAACTCCCTTTTGCTTAATATATAGTACTAGCCTATCACCCGTGTTATGCACGATATAATTATAGATATTTATATTTGTTTTATATTTTTTTTAATATATAAATTATGTTTTTTAAGATTTTTTATAAAAATAATTTAACAATCTTATCACTAATTATAGTGTATGAGAGAAGTTGAAAAGGGTATTGCAGTAACTATACACAGATTGTATCTATAATTATTTGTATGAGGGGATTTTAAATGCTGATCAGAGAATTTTGACCAAATCAATAAATGCAGGGATGTGGAAAGACATGTGGATTGAAAAAAGTTAATAAATGTTGATCAAGAAATTTTGACCAAATTATTAAATGCTGAGCTTTTTTTTTTTTTTAATAAAAAATTTAGAAAATTCAGATTGGGATATTGAAGCTCCCACAGGCCTTGGGATTAAAAGGATAATGTTTGAGAGTTCAAAATTCTTCCCCCGAATCCCCCTAATGGCCAAAACGACGTCATTTTGGCCATTTTTTTTTATTTTTTTTTTTTCATTTTCGACCTGCAACGCAGAAGAGGGAGAGGGAGAGAAAGAGAGAAGAAGAGGGGAAAAGATCGCCGCCCAGCCTGTCGCCACCGATCGCCCAGCCCGTCGCCGCCGTCGCCCAGGTCCGATCGTCGCAACAGCAGCTCCGGCCCGCCTCCGCCTCCTCCCACTGTTATGGCCCCCTCCAGTCCACTCCTCCTCCTCCTCCTCCTCCTCCTCCTCTTTCCTTCTTCCTCCTCCTCCTTCCTTCTCTTCTCATTCTCTGCTTCTGAAAAAAAAAAATAGAAATTAGGGGGATTCGGGGGAGCTCGTTTTCGAGCTCTCTACCACGGTCCGGTTAAAAACCCCTTTTACTTAATATATAGTATAGATTTTTACAATTTTTTATTACATATTTTTTCATAAAAAGTCAAAAAGTTAACCCAAACATCCATATTTTCAACCTCAATTTTTTAGTCCAAAAAGACAAAAAATATACTTATTTAAGACACTCCAAACAACCCCTTAGTGTAATTATATTAAAATTATAAGTTTTTTTTTTTTTTTTTTTGGGGATAAATTATGTAAATAATTCTTGTAGTTTACATGATTTGTCAATTTAATCAATATTTATTTAATTTGCTCGATTTTGCTCATTAATTTAACAGATTGTGTCATTTTAGTCTAATAAATAACGATTGTTAAGCTTGATGGGCAGAAATTCTACACAACGTGTCAATTTGATTCATGTAGTTTACACAATGTGTCAATTTAGTCCCTATTGTTTTAATTTGCTCGATTTTGATAGAAACCAAACTGGCACATTGTGTAAGTTATAGAGACTAAATTGACACATAATTTGACTTTCATCTATCAAACTTAACAACCATTATTTATTTGACTAAAATGACACAATCTGTTAAATTAAGGGATAAAATCAAATAAATTAAAACAACATGGATCAAATTGACACATCGTGTAAATTATAGGGATTATTTTTATAATTTACCCTTTTTTTTTAAAAAAAAATTTCAAGGGAGATAAGTATAATTTATTTTTGTACATGTAACAAGAATATAATTATAGTAAAAAATTGATTTTTAAATTATGAGTCACATTTTATAATAATCTTTTAAGGGGTAAATTACACTGACACCCCTTGAGGTTTATGTTTATTACAGATCCCTCTCACCTTTTGGAAATTACATCTGCCCCTTGAGGTTTAAAGTTTCATTACAAATTTCCCCCTCAGCCCTTTTAATTTTTTTAAATACTAATTTTACCCTTATTGGATAAATTACATTGACACCCCTCATATTTTAGAAATTACAATCCCCTCCCTAAGGTTTAAAATAGCATTACCAATTGCCCTCTTGGTTAGTATTAGTTGAAAAAAAATTCATTGAAAAAAAATATTAATTGGAAAAATATTAATTGAAAAAAAAAATTTGTTAGTAAAATTTTTAAATTTTGTTTAAAAACCAACGTAAACTCATTTTTTGAATTTAAATTTTTTCTCAATTTTACAAACTGAGACAACCATTTATAAACTAAAAATATTATCAAACAAGTTTTCATGACAGTTTTTAAAATTTTTGTAAATATAAATTGAAAACTGAAAACGAAATGGTTACCAAACAGGTCTCAGATGGTAAAAATGTCGTAAAAATAACAAATAATTAAATAAGTTACCAACGTAAGAAATGACTTATCAAAAAATTCTTAGGTTATGTATGATTTGATTTTTAGAATTTTTTGTTTCAAATTAAAAATTAATTTGGTTAAGAAATAAAAAATAAAAAAATTATTTTTTAAACGAAATGAAAATTATTTTTTATTTTTTATTTCTCAACCAAATTAATTTTTAATTTTTTTTTAAAAATTTTTGAAAATCAAACCATATATAGGCTAAGAATCTTTTGATAAGTCATTTCTTATGTTGGTAACTTATTTAATTATTTGTTAATTTTACGACATTTTTACCATCTGAAGCCTGTTAGGTAACCATTTCGTTTTCAGTTTTTAATTTATATTTACAAAAATTTAAAAAACTGTCATAAAAACTTATTTGATAATTTTTTTTTTGTTTATAAATGGTTGTCTCAGTTTGTAAATTTGAGGAAAACACGTAAATTCAAAAAATAAATTTACGTTGGTTTTTAAACAAAAATTTAAAATTTTTACTAACAATTTTTTTTTTCAATGAATTTTTTTTTCCAACTAATACTAACTGAGGGGGCAATTGGTAATATTACTTTAAACCTTAGGGAAGTGATTGTAATTTCTAAAATGTGAGGGGTGCCAATGTAATTTACCCAATTAGGGTAAAATTGGTATTTAAAAAAATTAAAAGGGCTGAGGGAGAATCTGTAATGAAATTTTAAACCTTAGAGGGAGATATGTAATTTTCAAAAAGTGAGGGGAGGAACTGTAATAAAATAAACCTCAGGGGGTGTCAGTGTAATTTACCCATCTTTTAATTATAGTAAAGAATATGATAAAAAAATAAAGGTGAAAAAAGCGAAATGAAAAAAAGAAAAAACATCTGTGTGCATTTAAGATGAATGTTAGTGAAAAAGAAATTAAGGAACAAGATAACAACTTGCTATTTTTCTTTACCAAAAAAAAAAAAAATTGTGATAACATTTAAATATGAGATTCATATTTTTAAATTAATTGTATTTTTCATTTATTCACACTAAAAATTTTAAAAAATAAATTATAAATATATTTATTGAAATTTATTTAAAATAAAATATAAATTAATTTATATTTTAAATAAATTATAAAATATATTTATAATTTATCCAAAAGTATTGTAAACAAATTGATTTCTTACGCGCTATGCCGCTCTATTCTTCTTCTCCCTCCCCTTGCAATCATTCCTCTATTTTTTTTTGAAGTACCAAAAAAAAAAATTCCTCTATTCTTTTCTAACATTAGAAGGTCCCCACTCAATCAAATCCAATCCTCTCTCTCTCTCTCTCTCTCTCTCTGTACTTTCTCTCTCTTGATCAGGATCTCCACACCCTCAATCCAGACCAAGCCCCGCATACACCAATCACACCTACTTCCACCACCACCAACACCCCCACACCACTTTGCTTCCGCCGCCGCCGTCCTTCAGATCTGAGATGCAATGAGCCTCCGGCAGCGTCCGCCACCGGTCCAATCCCACCACCCTGGTCCACCCCACGGCTCAAACCGGCCTTACTCCGACACCTCCGAAGAGCCCTACAACATAATCCCCATCCACAACCTCCTCGCCGACCACCCCTCCCTCCGCTATCCCGAAGTACGCGCCGCCGCGGCATCCCTACGTGCCGTCGGAGACCTTCGTAAACCTCCCTTCATCCAATGGCACGACCACAAGGACCTCCTCGACTGGCTCGGTGCCTTCTTCGGCTTCCAAAAAGACAACGTTCGCAACCAGCGGGAGCACCTCGTACTCCACCTCGCCAACGCCCAGATGCACCTCACCCCTCCTCCCGACAACATTGACTCCCTCGACCCCGCCGTCCTCCGCCGCTTCCGCCGCAAACTCCTCAAGAACTACACCTCCTGGTGCTCCTTCCTCGGACACAAATCCAACATCTGGATCTCCGAAAACACCCGACGAGACTCCGATCACCGCCGCGAATTGCTCTACGTCTCGCTCTATCTCCTCATCTGGGGTGAGTCCGCTAATCTACGCTTTGTTCCTGAATGCATTTGCTATATTTTTCATTGTATGGCTATGGAACTCAATAGAATTCTTGAGGATTACATTGATGAGAACACGGGTCGACCTGTTTTGCCCTCAATTTCTGGCGAAAACGCCTATTTGAACCGGGTTGTGAAACCCATTTACGAAACCATTCGTGCCGAGGTAGAAAATAGTAGAAATGGGACTGCCCCACATTCTGCCTGGCGGAATTATGATGATATCAATGAGTACTTTTGGACTCGGAGGTGTTTTGACAAGTTGAAGTGGCCAATTGATGTGGGTAGTAATTTTTTCGTTACCACGAGTAAAGGGAAGCATGTGGGTAAGACTGGATTTGTGGAGCAGAGGTCTTTTTGGAACTTGCTTCGGAGCTTTGATAAGCTCTGGATTATGTTAATTTTGTTTCTTCAGGCAGCAATAATCGTTGCTTGGGAGGGGAAGGAGTATCCGTGGCAGGCATTGAAAATTCGCGATGTTCAGGTTCGGGTTTTGACTCTGTTCTTTACTTGGAGTGGGTTCAGGTTTCTTCAGTCACTTCTTGATGCTGGGATGCAGTACAGTCTGGTTTCAAGGGAGACTTTGTCGCTCGGGGTGAGAATGGTGTTAAAGAGTGTTATTGCTGCTGTGTGGATCATTGTTTTCGGGGTTTTCTATGGTAGAATTTGGACCCAGAAGAATCGTGATAGAAGCTGGTCTAGCGAGGCTGATAAGCGAGTGATTACTTTTCTAGAGGTTGCATTGGTTTACATAGTGCCGGAGCTTCTGGCACTGGCTCTTTTTATTTTACCCTGGATTCGGAATTTCCTAGAGAATACAAATTGGAGGATCTTTTACTTTTTGACATGGTGGTTTCAGAGCCGAACATTTGTGGGTCGTGGCCTTAGGGAAGGCCTTTTGGACAATATAAAGTATTCTTTATTCTGGGTTGTGGTGCTTGCTACAAAATTTTGCTTCAGTTACTTCCTACAGATCAAACCCATGATTTCTCCGACAAAAGCCCTCATGAATCTTAAGGATGTGAAATATGAGTGGCATGAGTTTTTCAGTAACAGCAATAGGTTTGCAGTTGGCTTGTTGTGGCTTCCTGTGGTCTTCATTTACCTCATGGATTTGCAGATTTGGTATTCAATCTACTCCGCATTTGTTGGTGCTGCAGTGGGGTTGTTTGACCATTTGGGTGAGATACGAAACATGCAGCAGTTGAGGTTGAGATTCCAGTTCTTTGCTAGTGCAATTCAGTTTAATCTCATGCCCGAGGAGCAACTTTTAAATACAAGGGGAACACTGAAGAGCAAGTTTAATGATGCAATTCACCGGTTGAAGCTGAGGTATGGGCTTGGCCGACCCTTTAAGAAGCTTGAATCAAACCAGGTGGAGGCAAACAAGTTTGCCTTGATATGGAATGAGATAATTACAATATTCAGAGAAGAAGATATTATCAGTGACCACGAGGTTGAGTTGTTGGAGCTGCCTCAAAATACCTGGAATGTTAGTGTTATCCGCTGGCCTTGTTTACTCCTCTGCAATGAGCTGTTGCTTGCTCTCAGCCAGGCCAAAGAGTTAGTAGATGCACCTGACAAGTGGCTTTGGTATAAAATCTGCAAGAATGAGTACAGGCGTTGTGCTATTATTGAAGCATACGACAGTGTAAGGCACTTGCTGCGTGCTATTGTCAAATCCAACACTGAGGAACATTCCATCATAACAGTTTTGTTTCAAGAAATTGATCAGTCGATTCAGATTGAGAAGTTCACAAAAACATTCGATATGAATGCATTTCCCCAGATCCATGCCAAATTGATAGTTCTGCTTGAGCTGTTGATCAAGCCTAAGAAAGATATTAACAAGGTGGTGAATATTCTTCAGGCTCTTTATGAGATTGCCATTCGAGACTTTTATAAAGACAAGAGAAGCAGTGATCAGCTGAGGGAGGACGGTTTGGCTTCTCGTAGGCCAGTTTCAAGCGAGGTGTTGCTTTTTGAGAATGCCGTTGAATTGCCTGAAGCTGATAAAGAGACATTTTACCGACAGGCTCGGCGCTTGCACACCATTCTTACATCTCGGGACTCGATGCACAATATCCCGACAAATCTTGAGGCAAGACGCCGAATAGCATTCTTCAGCAACTCTCTGTTTATGAACATGCCCCATGCTCCCCAAGTTGAGAAAATGATGGCTTTTACTGTATTGACTCCTTACTACAATGAAGAAGTGCTGTATAGCAAGGAACAACTTCGAATTGAGAACGAAGATGGGGTTTCCACTTTATATTATTTACAGACTATCCATGCAGATGAATGGAAGAATTTCATGGAGCGGATGCGCCGAGAGGGAATGGTAAATGATGCTGAAATATGGACAGACAAGCTAAGAGATCTTAGGCTTTGGGCATCGTATAGAGGCCAGACACTCTCCCGCACTGTGAGAGGAATGATGTATTACTATCGGGCTCTTCAGATGCTGGCTTTTCTTGATTCTGCGTCAGAGATGGACATCAGGGAAGGATCACAGGAACTTGCCTCGATGAGACGAAGTGGTAGCATGGATGGATTCAACTCAGAAAGGTCACCATCTATGAGGAGTTTGAGTAGAGCAGATAGTTCAGTGAGTCTGTTGTTCAAAGGGCATGAATATGGGACTGCTTTAATGAAATACACTTATGTGGTTGCCTGCCAGATATATGGGGCTCAAAAGGCAAAAAAGGACCCCCATGCTGAGGACATTCTGTATCTGATGAAAAACAATGAAGCTCTTCGAGTGGCCTATGTTGATGAGGTTTTCTCGGGGAGGGATGAGAAGGAGTATTATTCTGTTCTGGTGAAGTATGATCAACAGTTGCAGAAGGAAGTGGAGATCTACCGAGTTAAGTTGCCTGGCCCCTTGAAGCTTGGAGAGGGAAAGCCGGAGAATCAGAACCATGCCCTTATCTTCACTCGTGGTGATGCAGTCCAGACCATTGACATGAACCAAGATAACTATTTCGAGGAAGCTCTCAAGATGCGGAATTTATTGGAGGAGTTCAGACACTACTATGGTATCCGAAAGCCTACTATCTTGGGAGTTCGAGAACACATTTTTACTGCCTCTGTCTCATCACTTGCATGGTTTATGTCAGCTCAAGAAACAAGTTTTGTCACCTTGGGGCAGCGCGTCTTGGCGAATCCTTTGAAAATTCGAATGCATTATGGCCACCCCGATGTCTTTGATAGATTCTGGTTCTTGACTCGGGGAGGAATCAGCAAAGCTTCCAGAGTAATTAATATCAGTGAGGACATTTTTGCCGGTTTCAATTGCACATTACGAGGTGGCAATGTCACTCATCACGAGTACATCCAAGTTGGTAAGGGAAGGGATGTTGGATTGAATCAAATATCTATGTTTGAGGCCAAGGTTGCAAGTGGAAATGGTGAGCAAGTCTTGAGTAGAGATGTCTACAGGTTGGGACACAGGCTGGATTTCTTCCGGATGCTGTCATTCTTCTACACTACTGTGGGTTTCTTTTTTAACACACAGATGGTGATCCTTACTGTCTATGCTTTTCTGTGGGGTCGACTTTATCTAGCACTTAGTGGAGTTGAGGCTTTTGCAACGGCAGACAATAACAACAACAAAGCACTGGCTACAATCTTGAACCAACAGTTCATCATCCAACTTGGTTTCTTCACTGCACTTCCAATGATTGTGGAGAATTCTTTGGAGCAAGGGTTCCTTGGAGCCATATGGGATTTCATAACAATGCAGCTTCAGTTGTCATCTGTATTCTACACATTCTCCATGGGAACTCGTGCCCACTACTTTGGCAGAACTATTCTTCATGGTGGTGCAAAGTACCGGGCAACTGGGCGTGGTTTTGTTGTGCAGCACAAGAGTTTTGCCGAGAATTATAGACTTTATGCTCGTAGCCACTTTGTGAAGGCAATTGAGCTTGGGCTGATACTCATAGTGTATGCTTCATACAGCCCCGTAGCTACTGGCACCTTTGTTTACATAGTATTGACCATCTCAAGTTGGTTCTTGGTTGCGTCATGGATCTTGGCTCCATTTGCTTTCAATCCATCAGGTTTTGACTGGTTGAAGACAGTTTATGATTTTGATGATTTCATGAATTGGATTTGGTACCGTGGTGGCGTGTTTGCAAAAGCTGAACAGAGCTGGGAAAAATGGTGGGATGAGGAACAGGATCATCTGAGGACAACTGGCCTTTGGGGAAAGATTTTGGAAATAATCCTTGACCTCCGTTTTTTCTTTTTCCAGTACGGGATTGTATACCAGCTAGATATTGCTGCTGGGAGCAAAAGTATTGCTGTTTACTTGCTCTCTTGGATCTATGTGGTTGTGGCTGCTGGCATTTTTATGATTGTAGCATATGCTCGGGACAAATACGCTGCAAGAGAACACATATACTATCGATTGGTTCAGTTCCTCCTTATTATTCTTGCCATTCTTGCAATCATTGCCTTGCTGGAGTTCACCCACTTCACATTTGTTGATCTTTTCACAAGTCTTTTGGCATTCCTTCCTACTGGGTGGGGCTTTATTTTAATTGCCCAAGTACTCCGTCCTTTTATACAAAAAACCTTGATTTGGGAGATTGTTATTTCTGTGGCTCGGCTATACGACATAATCTTTGGAGTGATTGTTATGGCTCCTGTGGCACTACTATCATGGATGCCTGGTTTCCAGTCGATGCAGACAAGGATTCTATTCAATGAAGCATTCAGTAGGGGCCTGCAGATATTCAAGATATTGACAGGAAAAAAATCTAAAGCTGACGTGTGACTTGAGGTAATTGTCAATCACCTTTTCTTTTCTGGGTACGTCAAAATGTGGTTTTTTTTTTTTTTTTTTTTTTAAATTTATAAGAAATTACCTTTATTTGAAACCCAAGACTTAGGCTTGTTTGGGAAGACTAAATAAGTGCACTTTTTGTCTTTTTTTGACTAAAAAAGTGAGGTTGAAAATATGGATGTTTGGGTTAACTTTTTGACTTTTTATGGAAAAATGTGTAATAAAAAATTGTAAAAATTGGTTTTTAGAGGAAATTTGAATTGGGAGTTATGCAGCCGTAATTGTTGACTTTTGGTGAATAGTGTTAACTTTTAACTTTTTGAGTAACTTTTGGCTTTTTGGATTATTTGGGATATCCCAAACTTAGCCTTAATGGACCCAGCTGTGTGCATTACATATTTTTTTTAAGATGATGACCATCTAATCGCCTTTTTTAGCATTTTTCAGTGAGCACAATATGATAGGTATAATGAGCAATGCAGTGTTGTCATTGACCTTTTGAGTGCAGTGTGATCTGCTTACTTTTTTGGGTAGTTACCAAACTTGCATTCTTCTAATTGTTAGATCACCAACTATCCTAGAAGGTTAAGCTGCCAGAGAACACCCTCCCTCGTATGCAATCCTGTCTTGCACGTGAAGAGACAACCAAACAACCAAACAGAATTCAACCAAACATATCAAATGTAAAAAGAGAAATTTGTATCCAAGACCTCCTAAAGCCAAAACTCTGATACCATCTTAGATTAGCAATTACCCCAAAATCTTACTACCGGACTAATACTAATAAAACTTTTAAACTGTACTAATGGGCTTTTGGCCATATATTTTAACTTAAAGGCAAATGAGTAATGCATGTCCACAACCCTAACACAATAGGCCACAACCTAAAACTGATTATCTTATTAGTTCAAAAGCTAGATAATGCAATGTAAAATCTAATATTTATAAGTCAAGAATCCTAATCGAAATAGGAAACCAAATCTTAATATAATAGGAAAACAAATATTAATAAAAATCCTAACCAAACTAAAACTCATAATTAAATCATGATTAAAAATAAAATACTAATATAAATTAGATAATAAATATTAAAGACAATTATAAAATCTCCATGGTGCACACACATTCTGCATCACTTAGCTTTGTGTTTTTTCCTGATAGGTCTTTCACTTGATATTTCTCATAGAATATAGTTTATTTATTTATTTTTTAATTTTTAAACCATGTATTATACTAAGTTTAACAACACTAGCTCTCCATATGCATACTACTCATATGTTTATGCGCAAAAAGGCATACGCCTCAAATTGATGTGCAACCTTTTGGTGATTCTCACCATAGTTGTCAAATCAAGATTCGAATCGTGAATCAAAATGGCCTTGTACCAAATCGTGAATCATAAAGATTTGGTCACCATTTTTAATTTACTTAGAAATATATATATATATATATACAGAATTAGATGTTAAATATATATTATAAATATGAAATATGTAAACTTAAATGGCAATACTGTTTTGAATGATGATGACGTGATCTAATAGGTAAGAAGTAAACACGGGTTCCCATGTAAGATCACTATCTTATTTTTTCCCTTTTTTGAGATATTTCTTATCAACCTTTCTTGATAAAGAAAGTGAACAAAGACGTACTCTCAATTTTTTAAGTAACAATAACTTAACAACGATGTTGACATTTGAACAATAAGCATACATACTTTTCCAAGTAATAATGACCCAAAAAAAAAAAAAAAAAAAAAAAAGAAGAATTAATTGGAATTTGTTATTTTAAAACCTAAAATACTTTGAAAGGTATATATGCTTGTAGTTCAAAATCTTTTTTTTTTTTTGACAAAAAAAGAAAAGAAAAGAATTGTAGAACCATTAGGTTTAATTGACCCCACTCATGTAATCTTGAACTATATTTATTTCAATAAAAAAAAGCATTAGACAATTCATTGTGCAAATTACTTTAACCTTAAACATCTTTAAAAGATATATTATGACTTTTTTTAGAAAAGCCAAAATTAGAAGAAAATGTTAAAAATATGTTGGGTCTAACTAAATTTGATCGGATTCTATTAAAAACTCATGATCACCAAGAAAATAACAAATCATGTATATATATCAGTTATTTCATACGAAACATTATTATCTCATTTTCACTAAAAGATGGAGAAAAAAAAAATCTAAATATGTCAGATACAATAGCTTTAAGAATTGTATGAATCGTAAAAAGTGAATCGAATCGTGAATCGATTGTGAATCATCCGATTCACTATAGATTCACTTTCAAAATAGATTCATCCATAGATTCGTATCAATTTTACATAAATTGCGAATCAAATTACAAATCGCAAATCATAAGATTCTTATGACATAGATTCTCACCGAAAAATTAAAACTTCAATGCATTTTTCCTTAGGCCTCAAGGTGAACCTCAATATTGCCTTTCAAAACTTTGATTTTAACTTTTTGTTGGAGCTCCTAGAAGACAAGTTTAGTGGAAAATAAGAAACCCTAGGAATAATTTTTCAATTAAGAAATTATATGCTTGTGCTTTTTGTGTTTGGAAGGAATGATTGAAAAAGTTTATGAAGGAACCATTCTTACACTTTGATTTTGAAAAGATGCTACAGATAGAATATAAGAAGCACGGACATGGATACAGATACAAACATAGACATGGATGCAGATACAGGACATGGTGATTTCGAAAAAAATGGGGACACGGACACGGCCACGGCCACGGCAATAAAATATGTTTTCATATATTTTATTTACTATTTTGATTAATATCACATCCATAAACAATCAATATTAATCAAAACTAACGCTAATTCTATTTTTTTATATTTAAAAAAAGTACTTTTAAATTAACACTTGCAGTTTATGTCTTTTTTTATGGATGATCTATTAAGTATTTAAATCTAAGAGAAAAATAATAAACATTTAACATTCAACTTTCATCAAATGCATTAAATAAAATGGGAGAGAAAACAACTTGGCATGTCCTTAGTGTGTCCTTGAAGTGTCCCCTGAAAATAAATTAATTAAGAGGACATGCCATGTGGTGTGTCCCATACGTTTCCTTAAAGCGTTCGCGTGTCCCCAAAGTGTCCGTGTGTCCAACATGAATACGGCATTTTTTTTGAAGTGTCGGTGCTTCGTAGGTTAGAATGATGACCTCTCTAGTTGCCTTGTTGCTGGTGGCTGGTGGCATGGATTACGTGAAGTAGGGGAAGGGAGTTGAGATTATTTAAGCTTTTGGTTTGGTTTTCAAATTCCTGATGTTTTGATTTTTTTGGTTAAAACCCAAAATTGTACCTTTTTCCAGAGTCATTGGTTAGCATACTATGTTCTCGTTAGCATTATACAAGCATTGTATTTAAGGAGATATTTCACTTTGAATCAAAGAGGGCTTGATTGTGGAGGGTATAGGGTGGTTCTTCTGTGTTTGATATGTTGCATTTGGAGGGACAAAATTGAACTTGGTGTAGATTTGTCATGCATAGATTGAAAGCCACTTTATCGCCTACTTTTCAATTTTAGATTACATGCAAGTTTTGTGACTGTGATTTCTTTCATAGATTTTGTAGAAGAGCTTGGTTTGTAGATGAGTTTTGGATTTGATTATATAAATCATGTTTATAGAGGTGGTGCTCCTACTGATGCCTTTTGAATGACTTGCCAAAAATGAAAGAAAAAAAGAGGGTTGATTTTTAACTTTTAAATTCTAATGTTCTAGTCCTATTCTTTCATACTCTGTGATCACTCTTTGTTACAGTTCATCACCATTTCTATTGTGGTACAAACAAAGTTACCCATTTTTTGGAATGTGGATGTGACTGGACAGTTGAACCATTAAAGCATTAAGTTGGGCTCCTTAGGGTTCTACAGACCTTAAAAAACTTGAGCCAAAGAATATGCTAAGCCATCACTGTTTCTCACCTCATTTTCTTACCTACTAGATATAAGGTGGTGGGGCCTACATTAGTATAGGTGATAAAAAGTGGTGGCTGTATCATTTTTGTTGAGCTAAAAACTGGTTTTGTTTATATAAATTTGCTCAGTCCAAACAATTGACTGGTATCATTAGTGAACTACTCTTCTGTTTAAGTTCTTAACTTAGTTTGGTGTCATGCGTGAGGCTATTATAATTAAATTTGGGATAAATCATGCGAGTGGGTTAATTAATGGGGGTGTGTATCTTCTTCAACTCTCTTAACAGTAGCAGCAACTAGCTAGTTCCTTTTCTTTGCTAAATATGATCTATTCCTTAGTTGCTCGGTAAGATTTTTTTCATATCTTTATTTTTTGATTATATTCGAAAGACAACTAGAAAGTGTACCTTTGTACACTAGATGTGTGCAAAAAGGCCATGGACCCTAACAAGAAAACTCTCCCAAAAAATCTTCAAAAGCAAAAGAAGATTCACATAAATTTTCGTTTAGCTAAAAACTATGTTACATAGACAGGTGTCGGGTGCAGGTATGTGTAAGTGTTGAATTATTTAAATGCTTATTTAATTTTTTTAGAGTAAATTGGAACAAACTAACATAGAGCATTTTATGCATAAAGTGGGAGTATTAGGGACCATTATATAGTAAACTTGACTACTTAGGCATACTTGATGGGTGCATGTCGAACTAAGCATGCCAAACACATATCCTATACCCTTACTCAAATATGTCTAGTGTCCACTGTAAACACTTTGCAAATTTAGAAGTGTCCATGTAACGTAGGCCAAAAAATGAAATTTGTGAATTGAAGTAGCTTTTGATTTATGTATGAGCAATTTTGTCTCCTTAAAAGTGCACGTCTTCTCCACTCCATGATTGATAGAATCTGGAAACTAAATCAAACATAAAATACCCCCAAAATGGTCAGTATCATACAATACCAATTGGGAAGCAAGTATACCCTCTTTTCTAAATTATGAATGTAAGATTAGAATCCAAAGTTGCATTCCAAACAAAAAAGGACACCCTTGATGGTACTGCTATCCTCCAAATGCTCTGCCATAGGACTATGTTACTACCTTGCCTTTTAAGAGTAGAATAAGAAGATTTAATTGAAAAGCTTGCTTTGTTACTCGTCTACTTCATTCCATTTTCTCCTTGCCGATCAATTTCCACACTATGTAGAAGCCCAAAGAATTCACTGGTCCCCATAACTCCCAATCTAAAAAGCATGGAAACTCCACATTGAATGTCATGTACGTGTTTGATACACATGTCATGGACATGTGCCCACATGTCTGACAGGTGAGTGTTAGAGAAGAAAGGGATGATAAAAGGTTATATTGATGTGATTAAGGAAATGTATGAAGGTGTGGTGACCATTATTAGATTGCTGACTGGAGAGACAAGTGAATTTCCAATTACTGTGGGGTTACACCAAGGATCAACCTTAAGTCCTTAGCTTTTTGCTTTAGTTATGGATGAGTTGACGAGAAATATTCATAATGATAATTTTGCAGATGATATTGTCTTAGTGGATGTGACTAGAGAAAAAGTTAACACTAAGTTGGAGACTTTGAGAGAAACACTTGAATATAAAGTATTTAGGATAAGCAGAACTAAGACATAGTGCATGGAGTGTAATTTTAGTAATAGTAACAATGGAAATAAGGGAGGAGTGAAGATTGAGAACTAAAAAATATCTAAGAATAAACTTTTTCGTTATTTAGGATCAATTATTACAACGGTTGGGGAGATAAGAGCAAATGTGGTCTACAGAATTAAGACGGGGTGGCTTAAGTGGAGGGGAGTACGTCTGGGGTACTGTGCGATAAACAAGTATCTACTAGATTAAAAGGAAAGTTCTATAGAACGGCTATTAGATTAGCGATGTTGTATGGGCCGGAATGTTGGGCAACTAGGAAACATATAGATAAAATGAGTGTTGCTGATATGAGGATGCTAAGGTGGATGTGTGGTAAGACTAGAAAAGACAGAGTTAGAAATAGTGAAGAGAGACAAAAAGTATATATGTAAACTTGGCAGCATACTCTTAACGAGTGTAAATTTTTCCCATTTCTAAAGATACTACCTTGTCCACCTTGCCAACCTCTTCTCAAATCTTTTTACCACATTGTCCCAAACTGTTGTAGCTTTTAAAGAAAAGCCAAGAGGAAGACCAAAATATCTAACAGGTTAATTGCCACTTTTACACCCTAGATTGGCTGCCAAATTTTCTGTATTCTGCACCTCTCCGATGAAATTTGTTCGCTTTTCTCCACATTTACCTTCAACCTCAAAGATAATCAAAATGCATCTCAACTATTTGGGTTCTTCTTCCTTCGCATTATAAAAAATAATGGTGTCATCTACAAAGAAGTCGGACACAAACAACCTCTCCCCACCCATCCTAACCTTGAAGGCATACATCCCTGAACTACCTGGTTAATAAATCGAGTGAGAGCCTCCATGACAATGATGAAATGAAAGGTGGAAGGGGGTCATTGGCTCAGACCTCTTAAGCTTGGGGAGAACCTTGATGGAGAACAATTCATCATAATTGAGAAATGGACTGTAAATATGCAAAACCTAATCCATCATCTCCACTTCTCACCAAACCCCATCCACTCAAGCAAGTATACGAGGAAGGAAGTATCAGTTGAATTGATCATACTTGTTTTCTATGTCCACCTTACAAATAACTCCTAGGGCTGCACAACTAATTTGAGAGTTGACCACCTCATTTGCCACTAAAACTGCATCCAAGATCTGCTTGGCCTCCACAAAAGCATTTTGAGCCTCTTCCCCGCCACCAACCTCAATCTGAATGCAAGAACTTTCACCATCAATTTGAATGGATAGGGGCTAATAGGCCTAAAACCCTTCAACTCCGCTGCACCATCTTTTTTTGGCAACAGGGACAATGAAAGAGGCATTCAAACTCTTCTCAAGTGATCCATGGTCATGGAAATGACAGTTGACACACCGTAGCCATAATGTCCTTCGAAAAATCCGAACCTTCTTGGAGAAAAACCTTAATTATACCATCTGTGCTAGTAGCCTTATTCCCATAGTTCATTATAACTTGCTCTTCAATGCTACCACCACCTTCCTCCTATAAAATGTCTTTGCAAACCACGCCTATCCTTCTTGGAGATAGAATCAAAATTCAATCTGTCCAGTCTAGGCCTCCTACCCTCACTTGTACAAAAATGATGGGGATCAAAAAGGAATCGGATGAAGTATAAGTTGAAGATTGAGATTATCTTTAGGAATTTTAATTAATTTAGAATTTCATTCACGAGAGTTTTGTTTTAATTTGGAATTGTGTTAATCTTATGATTTTGTTTCCTTATTTGATTATTCCTTTAATTCGGTGTCCCTATATATATGGCCTTAGGTAATGAATTTGGGAGACTTGATTTGAATATTGATAGAGATTAGTTCCCCTTTTTCTACTTCTCTTTGTTTTTCTACCTTCCTACAAATTCCTCTTCTTTTATTCTCTTCCTGGTTCTGCATCAACAGGTTTTGATAGAATTTCTCCAAACCCCCCTAGTCTCTTGTCTTCCCCATTTATAACAAGCCTCCCTATATGATTTGTTCTTCAACGTGCATTTGCTAAGCAATGGAAGAATATTTCCCTTGATCCACAAATACCTTGCCTTATGTCTCCAGCTGATTTCTTCCGTTCTCACAATATGCCCCAACTCTCCTTGGTATCTTTCCTTCGCAACCCCTCCTCTTCTG
This sequence comes from Camellia japonica, assembly GCA_030407325.1. Taxonomy (NCBI): domain Eukaryota; kingdom Viridiplantae; phylum Streptophyta; class Magnoliopsida; order Ericales; family Theaceae; genus Camellia; species Camellia japonica. The sequence goes on from JAPPVO010000031.1 coordinate 100,710,301, forward strand.
TTAACCCCTCTTATCTTCTTTGGGACCCAGTTCCTTAATAGAAGCTAACACACTGGCCTTTTGGTGCTCAGGTTTGCGAAGTTCTTTATTCTTCATACAACTCCCATAAATCTTACCAATACACATGCTTTTTTACCTTTTCATAATCACATATATTGGGATTTTAAATGTTTTTTCCCAGATTTTGTTTAATTTACGAACAGGAATTGATACTTATATTAATTTTTATATTATTTTTAGCTCGTCAAAAGAAATTTACATTTTTTTAATAATTGGTGATTTTTATGTATCAATGTATTTAAAACTCAAAAATAAACAAAGGTACCCAATGTGATCCATCAAGCATTTTTATGTTACACACTTGCACCACTTTATGTTATTTATATCTTAACTAATTGTTAGAGTGTTATGTTGTGTTGCTAATGGCTAACTTTGTACCCACTTTACGCCTCCTAGACCCTTATCTAATAGGTACTAAACTGGATGTACTCTTTTCTTTTCTTTTCTTTTCTTTTCTTTTTTTTTTAAATGGTTCTACACAGTCAAAACTTGTGTTGAAGATCAAGAAGCCAACACAAAAATCTGGTAGGTTTTTGCTTGAAAGTAGTAGAGCTAAGGAGTTTTGACTGTTTTGGAGTTTAGAGCATCTCCAACGCTTACTCAAATTTTTCACCAAATATGAGTCAAAAAGTATCCATTTCATCAAATTTGATAACAGATGCTCCAACGATTCACCAAATTCTCAAACTTGTCCCGGGACAACCGGGTGGTCGACCGGCCGGTGGACCGGTTTGCCCAAAATTTTTTTTTTTTTTTTTTTTTTGAATTTTTTGAACCTTTTTTTTGAACTTTTTGAACTTTTTTCTGGACGACCGGGTGGTCGACCGGCCGGTCGACCGGTTAGGCAAAAAATATATTTTTTTTTGAATTTTTCGAATTTTTTGCTAAACTGTTTGAACCTTTTACGGGTTGACCGGTTGGTCAACCGGCGGGCAACCGGTTGGTCGACCTGGTCCTCCTCTCCAACGGTCCGGAACAGTGTTTTGATGAATTCATTATTTCGTCCTCAATCTGATGAAACATTTGCTGAAAACTCAATCTGATATCACGTTTGGTGAACCGTTGGAGCTGTGAACAGTAGCCTTTTCATCAAAATTTAAATTTGATACCAGTTTTGATGAACCATTGGAGATGGTCTTAGGAGAGCGATTTTGGTCGAAACAAACAGGAAAATATTGAAGAAAACCATTCTGTTATAAAGCAGACTGCTGACATATCATAACAGCTGTAGCAGCAGCATAATGGAACATTATAACTACCGTTACACTTGTGATTTTTATGCTACCCTCTAAATCAAGTTGTATCGGAATTGGCATGTGTCAACGATTGCATAATGTGTTTTGTAATTGTTACGTAACGTTTTATGTAAGATACTGTCTCCAAGGGATTACTTGACATGGATCTATCCTCTTGCTATCTTTCAGTATGTATGGAAGGCAATTCCAAGAATTTTGTTTTGGTATGTCATGTTTTGATCAATGGTAGATAGGCTGAGGCGCCTTTATCTAGTACCCTTTTGTTTTGAGAATGGTTATATAACTTTCCAGTGATGTGTTTTTACTGAAGTTGATGGCAGTTATTAGATTGATTTTCATAAAAATATAGAACTTCAACAACTTGCTTCTAAAATGATTGTATTGCATTTTGCAGGTTTGGAGTTGGCACGAGGTGTAGAAACATGTAGAAGTTGAGAGGCTAGTAGATTGTAGATGTTCTTGTGTGTATGTTGTTACAGTGGTGGCAGCCGCCTATTCACTTCACCTTCATTTGATTAAGGGAGCAGATGATGCCAACTGGTTTTTCAATCGTCACTGGCTTTATCTTCCTTTTTACTGTTGTAATTAATCAGTTTTTCATACTTACAATTCATGTTTTGCATGGGGACTTGTTATTTGTGATTATCAATCCCCCGCAGGTTTTAACTTTACAGCGATACGCATTTGTCTATTGTCAGTAAACCAGTGTGGTAGTCTAGTCTGATTATAAATTTTTGTGTTCTTTTCTCACAATGCGGCTATTTATTTGTTCACATTTTTTTGTTCCTGATGTTGATACTGTTCATTGTACTATACAGATCAAAAGGGCAATGAGGGAAAATGTGTGCTGTTATTTTTGCTTTTTCTTCACCTCTCTCTCTCTATATATATATCTTTTTTTTCATGCGGAAAATATATATACATATATTGGATTGGCTAATCTTTGCACGGCTGCAATATGTTAGCACGTATGTATACATATCCAACTCTAGAAGTTTTCTGTTGCCAGCAACCATGGTCACTTGCTCTCCCTCCCCCTCTCTCTCTCTCTCTGTGCTAGTGTTAATGGAGATGGAGGGAAGATCGATTATGTAACTAGATGGAGAAGAAATGAGGGAGAGGAGAGCTGGTGGCAGGGTGGTAATGTGCTTGTCAGGGAGATGGTGGCTTGTTTGGATTATAGATTTCGTTGACGAGTAAAGGGAGGGAAAGAGGAAAAACAATTTTGGGCCAAGGTGAACAAAGCAGACAGATGAATATGGCGATCATCAATGGGATGGGCGGGCTTATTCGGCCCACAATTATTGTGTCCACGTTCTATATATTAATGAGTTTTTAGGATTTTGACCAGTTAATAGGTAGATACAGGTCGGGCTTATTTAAAAAAATTAAAGGGCATTTACCAGTAAATCCTATATACAAAGTTCAAAATCTATCTAGTTCCAAAACGAAACACTTGTATCAATTAGTCTTACATATTTTTAATTGTTATCATTTTTTTTTTAATAAATTTAAAAGCACTGATATATCTCACTATTGTCGAACTTTTGTCAAATGGTCATTAGAGATTTACCGAAATGTTCAACATCACCGGGAAATCATCAGAGTATTGTCGGAATGTTCTAAACGTTACTGGAAGTTGCCAAAATATCCAGAACGTTCGCTGGACGTTAAGAATATCGTTAGACTCACCGGAATATCTAGGATATTGTTAGAAAAAAATAATAAATGGAGAAATTAGAACGAAAAAATATAGTAAAATGTATTAAATATTGATAAACTAATTTTTTTTTAAAAAAAAAATAACAACATACAGCAACAATGGGAAAAAATACATATATTATTTTTCAATTTTTGTAGGGTTTAAACAAATAATCTCTAATATTGATCAAACTGAAAAATAAGTTTTGAAATTAGAAAATGTTACAATTTCAAAACTTTGATTCTATTAAGCATTTATCCTTGTTAATCAAATTGGAAAAAATGTTATGAAACTACAAATTTTTTGTAGTTTTAAAGCATGATTCGTTTTATCACCAAACAAACTGAAACTGTAAAATTTTACAGTTTTCACTGCTTGTAACTAAAACTCAAAAACAAATTCGTTTCAACACCGCTTGCCCAAAAATTAAAAACACATTTTACCCATAAATATAAATCTTACGAGCCAAAATCAAACTGAATCGGGTTACATATTTTTTATTAGACTTATATCATTAAGTTATACAAATTTATTTTTTCTTTTCTAATAATTAATATGATCAAATTAATTAATACTATTAAAACAATTTATAAATTTACTAAATTAACAAATTATGACAATGTTATATGTAAAAAGTTGAGAGTTAGGAAGATATCACCGGTCACGTCACTATCAAATTCAATTTTTAACAAATTGTGTGTTTTGTGCATTTTTTTATTATTAAAGTTCAATTTACAATCTCGTTCCCAAAAAAAAGTACAATTTACAAGGGTAAAATGGATTGTCAATTTTTATTTATTTTTATTTTTTATAACTGGAACAGTATTGATTTTAATGGATTAAAATTTAATTTAACAGTGTTACTTTTTTAAAAAATATTAAAAAAAAAAAATAAAATTGGACAGATTACTTATGCGGGCTTGTACTGGCGGGTTCATGGGTAGGTTTGGATTTCAAACCTTCATGCAAAGTTCTACATGATCTTCTATGGAATAGGATGTGCTAGGTAGTCAACCGGATTGGGACGCGCCATGGAACGAGTTGGACAAGTTAAATAATACCGAATTTTTTACCTGCGGACCATTTGATGATCCTAGACATGGGTGAAGAAAACATGAGGAGAAAGATGCTGATCATTGTGCATCCTCAATAAAAGCTGAGCAACGTAAAACTTTGTGTAACAATGGCATGGTGTCTTATTTAAATGACCAAGTAGTGGTTTCCAATTATCCGCATTTGGAGTTTTCTTTTAGTTTGTGACATGTAATAATACCACGCGATATTAATGGTACATCAAATGTCTACTTATCCTTCTCTTTATTTTGATAGATTTGAAATAGAAAATTTTGAGAGTTGAAGTTCTTGTTGTGGGTTAGCGATTATGTAGGAGAGGCTTCAAATGCACCTCAAAAAGGAACAAATCCAAATCTTTGTAGCTTTAGCCAACCTCTCCCTAACTTCGTCACCACCTTCCCCACTCCTTTTTCTTTCCTCTTCTACCACGACACCCTTCCTTCATAAAGAGGAGAAGAAGAAGAAAATGAGGCAGTTGTGGAGAGTGAGAAAGAGTTTGGGTTGTGGCAGCAGGCGGTGAAAGAGGTAGAGGAGGGAGCAATAGATAGCAAGGAGGTGCTAGGGGGTGTCACGGGGAAGAGGTGGCGGCGACTGAGGTGGTTGGGTTGGGTGGGGGTAGAGTTAGGATTAATTGAAGTGTTGAAAGAAAAAGGAAGGGTAAATTATACAAATAGTCCCTGTAGTTTACATGATGTGTCAATTTGGTTCTTGTTATTTCAATTTGTTTGATTTTGCCTCTTTATTTAACAGATTGTGTCATTTTAGTCCAATAAATAATAGTTGTCAAATTTGGTGGACGGAAAGTCAAAATATGTGTCGATTTGGTCTCTATAGTTTACACAATGTGTTAATTTAGTCCCTGTCAAAATCGAGCAAATTAAAATAACAATGATCAAATTGACACATTGTGTAAACAATATGGACCAAATTGACACATTGTGTAGACTTTCCGTCTACCAAACTTAACAACTGTTATTTATTAGACTAAAATAACATAATCTATTAAATTAATAGGCAAAATCAAGCAAATTGAAATAATAGGGACTATTTGCATAATTTATCCAAATGAGAAAATTTTAAAGTTGAGAGTGAAATCTCTAAAAAAAATTGAAGCGTCCAAAAAAAAATTTGAGAAGTATTTGAAGGCACCCTTTTGTTGTTGGTTTGGTATATGTTGGCTTTGTTAAAAATGGCTTGATGTGCTTCATTTTTAAGTTGGGCTGAGTGGGACTCTTAGAACATCTCAAATGGTGAAGTTAAATCGTGTTATATGAAAAAAATTATGAAAAGTGAAATTTATTTATTTATTAAGTCTCTGTTTGGGACGAAGAGTTGGGTTGGTTGGGTTTAGAGCTATTTTAGTTATAAAAAAACAAAATAAGTTTTTTAGTTTAATAAGACAAAATATCACATCTAATCTATAATCATTACATTCTTTCTCTCACAAAAAGTCAAAAAACCCTTCCCAAATGAGACTTTTTAACTCCATGTTAAAATAGTTAAAAAGTTAAAAAGTCAAAAAGCCAAAAAATCAACTCATTTCCCAAACAAACATTATGGGTTGGTTATATTTGTTAGTTTGAAAAGTAAGTAAGTGATCCAATGATGTAATTAAGATGTGTGTTAAATGACTAATATGTATTTTTACATAGTCAATGATTTAAAAAAATATTATAATCATTGCATGCCTCATCCACAAAAAGTATTACAATATGTGGTTCTTAAAATATAAAAATAATTCAAATCACCAAAACCATGAATAGAGCAGTAGTAGAGATTATATGCCTCTGTACTGTTACATTTATATCTATTTTTGAAAACAAAAACCAACCAACATATATCATCTTTAATATTTATTATTTTTAGAGTTAGATTTAAAAAGCAAAAAATATAGATAAATAATACATTTATTTTTTTCAATTCAAAAAAATATATTCAAGTTGAAAACTCTTTTTCAACAAAATATATTTAACAGAATATTTAAATTATTTTTCAACAAAATATATTTAACAGAATATTTAAACTCTTTTAGTTAAAAACACAAATAGAATATCTAAACAAATTAGAAAAAAAAAAAAAGCAAACAAATTACTAGGCGTGCTCACGATTTGACAGTTCAGTTGCAGCCAAATGCATCTCAAATCCGCCATCCGTCCAAAAACTAAACGAATTAGAAAAAATCAATTTGCAACCACGCGTCAGTCTAAAATGTGACGAATCAGTTCGATTCAATTAATTTGGATGAATCGATATCCCCGATATTCACCCTAAATGTGACCCACCTATTTCTCTCTCTTTTCCTATCACATTTTCCACCCTTTCTCTTTCCTATCTACCACCTCTGCCGCATGGCAAAGATAGACCTTTCCTCCACTTTTCTGCCCCTCTCTCTCTCCCTCCCTGTCTATCTTGTTCATTAAGGCAGTAGCCACAGTTGGAGACCTTCTTAGTCTTTGTTTGGAATCTACTATATAAGCGTTTTTTTTTTTAAATTTTTTAATTAAAAAAGTAGAGAAAAAAATATGTATATTTAGAATAATTTTTTGACTTTTTATAAAAAGATGTGTAATAAAATATTATAATGAAATTAAAATGACCATCCTACCCTTTTAACTTTTAAGTAGTTGAATTCAAAGAGTAAAATAATAATTTTACCCTCTAAATTTCTCCCACAAACTACTCTTAAATAATATGAACTTTTTAACTCTTTTAATTACTTTTTGACTTTTGAATTTTTGTGAATTATCCTAAACAATTTCTTAATGTCTGATCACTTTAACAAGGAAGGTCACTAGCAAGACCATTGGAGCATATTTGTAATTTGCTAGCTTTCTGCTTTCTGACACTAATCAGTGGATTAGCAAAAACGGGAGGAGCTATTTGCACACACCCTTAACTCTCTCCACACACACTTAATGAGAGAGTATGTTGGAGAGAGGTGTGTGTGGGGGATGTGTAAAGAGAGGAACATGTGTGTGTAAATAGATTCTCCCAGCAAAAACCCACTGGAAATGATACACTCCTTATTTCTGCCGTGGTAGGGCTATTTTTTTTATTGGAAGGTTGCATTGAAGTCTAAAAGATTGGAGTGTTAGTTGGGTTCAACTACGGTTCCAAAAGTGATATTTAGGTACCATATATAAAAATAATTTTAAACCATCAAATTAGAATCTCAAAAATGGTAAATAGGTACCATATATGAAAATAATTTTAAACCATCAAATTAGAATCTTAAACCTTAATCATCCAAAATCAAAACAGCTAACCCGCTACTAGTCTAGTCCCTCATTTAACACATCTTCTCTCTCTCCCTCTCTTTTTGTTGTAAGGTGTCTTTTGGCAAACTTGACTTTTTGACTTTTTTAATTTTTTTAGCTTAAATTTTTTTTGTTCGTTTGACTTTTTTGTTTGATTTTTTTGTATTGGAATGACAAAATTACCCTCCACTTAGAAATGACACTTTTTTGACTTTTTATTTATATATGGGTTAATTTGATAATTTTGCATCAAAAGTCCAGCGTTTTGTCATTTTGTGATTTTGTGATTTTTTTTTATCCTTATATACTTATTTAGTGCCGATATGTTTACCAAACCAAGACTAAACTACTGTTTATCTTCACTCATTCATTCTCTCTCTCTCTCTCTCTCTCTCTCCTGCAAAACACTTCCAACACCCTACATCCCAAGACTCATGACCACACCATCACACACCCGTCAATATAAATGAAAACAACACCATAGTTTCTGAATATTTTCTTTTTTCTCTTTTTCGGCCAAACCATGGATTCCGGTGACTTTTTTTTTAATCCCTTTTCTTTCTTCTTCTTCTTCTTCTCCTTCGACACAATGGACTCCGGTGATTGTTTTTTTTAATCTCCTTCTTCCTCTCCAACGACACCATGGATTCCGGCAAACTATTTTTTTAATCTCTCTTTTCTTCTTTTTATTTTTTTATTTTTTAATCCGTAAACTACAAAGAGCAGTCCAAACTCAACAAAATCGCTGAGAGCATAGAGGGGATTCCAGACCCAATCTAAGGGTGAAGAGCCCTTCGAAAAGGAAGAGGCTAGCCAATTGGCAACACTATTAGCCACTCTAGGAACCCAAGAAAAAGAAAATGAAGAAGGTGACAACACTATTTTGTTGATTGATGGTTTCTGAAATTGGAATTACAACTTCTCTATAAAGAATTCATAACCATGGAATTTTTATTTTTTTAAATTAAAGAATTAGGAGGTTGCTACCTAAATAGATACATATATTGCACCCTCAAGAATATATGAACATGTACCTTTTTTCTTTTTTCTTTTTTGATGCTTAAAAATTGTATATGGAGGGATGAACATGTACTTATTGACTCTTGTAATATGAAAATATAATTTTGGAGCAATAAACATTTGTCTCTATAATGGTTAAGTGGGATCAAATTTAATGATAAGTAAGGTTAAGTGTAATTACACTGTTGAGTATTTTCTCAATGAATGGTGAGGAGAGTTGTAATAAATGGGAACTATGATGGCATTCAACGGTAAGTTGAGTAATAAACAATGAATTATGAGTATGGTCACATTTAATGGTAATTGTGAGTGATAATTAGTAGAGACAGATTAACAAATAGTAAATCTTCTTATTATTAAATAATTCAATCTGACATTTTTATCGGTTAATAATTCTCAATTTATAACAAATGTTGATAAACTTCAAATTAATTGTGACATTTTTATCAGTCAATGATTTCCATTAACTATTCCATCAAATTTGACTTACTACTCAATGAGGCTTGGCTTATTATTCCATCAAACTTGACTTATTACTCAATCAAACACCATTTACTACTCAATATGACTTTAATTACTATTCCATCAGACTTAATTTATTACTCAATGATTACTCTATTTACTATTCTATCAAACTTGGCTTACTACTCAATTATACATTACTTAATACTCAATGGTACTCGGCTTACTACTCCATCAAACTTGATTTACTACTCGATCATACTTGACTTACTATTAAATCAAACACTGTTAGGAAAATCGATGTGATTCCCCACATGTAAATCAATCAATGGGAATAAAAACTAATGCGGAAAAATTAAATCAAAGGCAACACAAGAATTTTTACGTGGTTCCCTCAATGTGAGGTACGTCCACGGGATTGAAATCCGATTCCACTATCAACCAAATAAGTTCCAAACGATTACAAACGAGATACTAATGGTCTCACAAAACCACCCTTAGGTGAATTCCAAATAATCACAAATAAACAAGAGGAAAGACCTCACCAAATAGATGAACCAAAATCGTCAGAATCAGAGTTGAAGAAGACCCAAAATAACGAACCCAAATTAGCCGAAACAGAGCAACTAACCGAACCAATTTGCTGCCACTGAATTGATTACCCAAGCCGAAACAGAGCACTGAATTGATGTTTCCACAAGGACTTTTGTTAACCCACCAAATTGATTTTTTTAATCAATACAACTTGTAGTAGCCGCACGTTTCTCTTGGGGAAAAACAATACACCAAAAATATTGAATCTAGGGTTTTTTAATAAAACCCTAATTGTATCCAAATTGAATTGGGCCTCCACCAATTAAATATAATATATAAAAATATATTATAATTAATACTAAACCAAATTAAACTCTTTTTCCAAAACCAATTGGGTCCCACACTCCAATAAGGAGGTATACCCAACAATTCTCCCCCTACCGACTTAGGTGGAGACATTGTTAGGACCTTTTGTTGTCAAATTCCATGGATCAAAACCAAGGTTGTAACAAGAGTTCTTTAAGAAGTTGGTTTCCTTCAAAAACAGGATTACTTTGGAGTTCTGCAAGAAGTTGGTTTTCTTTCCCAACTAGGATTGCTTTGGTTTTCTATAAATAGTTGGGTTTCTCCCAAATCTAGGCTATTCATTGATTCATTCATTGAATCTCTCCAGATCTTCTTTTTGGTTCTTAAGGGTTATATCTGGAGATATTTTTTTTTAAGTTTTCTTTGATGTTTTTATTGAGTATTCAACTCATGGTTTAAAGAGAGTACATCAAAGGTTTGTTTGTTATACACAAAAGAGAGAGTTGTTCTTCAGTTGTGGATTCTAAAGAATTCGAGCCTGAAGCTTTGGTGGAATCCGGAGTGGCTCATCAGAAAGACAATTCCGTGGTGAAGATGGGGTTGGAAGAGGCACATAGAGGTTGGTTCAATTAGGCGTTGTGGATTCGCTAGATAATTGAGAGTGATACCTGTGTAATTCCTTTAAATCTTCTTAGTGGATTGTCTTGTGGCAGTTGCCCGTGGTTTTTTGATCACAATTGGAAGGTGTCCAATTGTGGTTTTTCCACGTAAAATCTTTGTGTCTTTTTCTCTTGATTGTTTGATTGGGATTGTTATATTTTGCTTTAAATTGGTACATAATCACAAATCAACATCTAGGGTTTTTAGATTCTTCAATTGGTATCAGAGCAGGTCGTTCTATTTTTTTATTTTTTTTTTTAAATTTCTTTTAGAACGCTCTATTTTTTTTTTTTTAAAAATTTCTTTTAGAACGAGATCTTGTTTGATTTGTGATAATAGATTCAATTCGTGAGGGAAATTCTATGGTTCGACCACCCGTACTTGACGGATCCAATTATTCCTTTTGGAAAGCTCGGATGAGATCTTTTTTAAAATCTATTGATGAAAAAGTTTGGTAATCCGTCATGAATGGTGGACTGAACCAACAATTACTGTTGATGGTGTAACTTTCCCCAAACCAATTGATAAGTGGGACACAACTGATTACCAAAATAGTAGCTGGAATAGTAAAGCTATCAATTCTCTCTTTTGCGCTGTCACACCTGAAGAGTTTAGTCGGATTTGTAATTGTGAAGTCGCAAAAGAGGCTTGGGATATTTTACAAACTATTCATGAGGGCACTCCTTCTGTTAAACGCTCAAAACTTCAAAGGCTCACATCCAGTTTCGAAAACCTTTCAATGAAAGATAGTGAGACCTTTGATGAATTTTATGCGAAGTTGAGTGACATTGTTAATTCCAGCTTCAATTTAGGTGAAAAAATACCGGAATCCAAGATTGTAGGAAAAATTTTGAGATCCTTACCCGATCGGTTCCAACCAAAAGTTACGGCTATTGAGGAGGCTCAAGATGTTGACAACCTCAAGCTGGATCAGTTGGTTAGAAATCTCCAAACTTATGAGGCACATAGAAATTTCAAAAAGAAACAAAAAGATTTTGCTTTTAGTAGTGCTCATAAAGTGGTAGAGGATTCTGATGAGGACTATGAGATAGATTCCAAGATTATGGCTGCTTTTGTTAAACAATTTAAAAAATCTTTTTTGAATAAAAATCCTAATCTTTTGGAATCTACTCATTCTCATAAATCCAAAGGCAAAGATAAAGTTAAAATTAATTCTATAGCCAAGAAGGAGAAAGGAAAGATACAAGGGAACTCTGAAAGTGCCCAATGCTATGAATGCCAAGGATTTGGCCACTTTGCTTCAGAATGCCCCACTCGTTTGAAGAAGAAGAAAGCCCTCACTATCACTTGGGATGATGAATCAGAATCTAATGAAGATGATAGTGACAATGAAGATCAAGGCGAAGAGGGACATAAACAATTCCTTGCTTTCATGGCGGCTTCCGAAACTGAAGGACAAACAGAATCTCCAAAGAGGTCGGTTGAGAATACCACTGACGATGAATCCTCGGAGAGTGATCATGAAGAGCTTGAGCAAGCTTATGAAAAGTTGTATAAGGAGTCTCTTAATTTATTCAAATTGAACGACAAACTCACAAAGAAACTCAAAGCATGTGAAAGTGAGAATGTCAAACTTAAAGAGGAGATTTCCGAGGCTAGGATCAATGCCATCAAGATAGCTGATGATCAACAAGTTCTTTGTGCAAAACTGTTGACTTGTGAGACAGAGAGGAATGAGCTACAGGAAACTCATACCATGTATGAAGAAAAGATTGAATCTCTCGAGATATCACAAGTTGCCTTGGAAGAACTAATGATCAAGAAAGAGGAAGAGCTCAAGTGTGCCATGGTTACCATTGGTCTTTGGAACAAAGGATCAAAGAATTTGGAGGATATCATTGGGTCTCAACAAATCTGTTCAGACAAGAGTGGCATTGGCTTTGGAGATAAGAGAGAGCAAAAATAGAGTGCTTCCACATCTCATGATACAAGAACTCAAGGAAAGGGAGGACAAAAGATTCACAAGAGGAAAGACTTCTCAAACTCCCTAGAGTTGGTAAGGTAAAAGAAAAGAAGGTACACTCTGTACATCCTGTTTTATTTGTCATCATTGTGGTATGCATGGCCATATTCGCCCTTTTTGTTATAAGTTGCATAGAAGAGTGTCTCAAAAGAGTAGAAATTCGAATACTTTTTGGGTTAGGAGACAACCTTACATATCTAGGCGGAATACCAAGATTCATGAGGGTGTTCACAACACCACGACATTTACCAAGACCGCTAGACCTGATTTTGTTAAGACCAAAAAGATTTGGGTGAGAAAACTTGACTTGTGTTAATATGTTTACTCTATTTAGTTTTTTTGGGTCTCTGTGTGTTTTTTTTAATGAGAAAAAAATGTGTGCATGTTTGTTTTCTGTCTTGCTTTGGTTAAGAAAAAAATTATAGAAAAAAAAAAATATCTCCAGATATAACCCTTAAGAACCAAAAAGAAGATCTGGAGAGATTCAATGAATGAATCAATGAATAGCCTAGATTTGGGAGAAACCCAACTATTTATAGAAAACCAAAGCAATCCTAGTTGGGAAAGAAAACCAACTTCTTGCAGAACTCCAAAGTAATCCTGTTTTGAAGGAAACCAACTTCTTAAAGAACTCTTGTTACAACCTTGGTTTTAATCCATGGAATTTGACAACAAAAGGTCCTAACAATCTCCCCCTTTGTCAAATCCTGGATAAAACCAATCTAAAACAAATTTCCTAACAAAATCTCTCAAGCAGCACCACCAACTATGAACCAACACTCAAATCCATGCTCTTGAACAATTATCCTGAAATAAAATAACCACACACAAGCCAACCAAAATATGTGGAACTGGATTAAATAAACAAAATATAAATCAATCCATAAACAAATACTAACAATCCAACTGTACCAAAGAAAGATATAAGCAAAAGTAAAAACACTGTACCATCAACCAAACTATTGTACCATCAATATACATCAAACACTGGTAATGATGAACCAAACTCCCCCTCATTAAAAAACAACCACAAACACTGAAAACAGTGAACAAGAAGAAAAACGACAAAAAATAATATGGTGGAGCAAGTAAGGAATTTCAGATTTGTACCTTAAAACACACAAGATTATCCAAGAAGCACAATTACTTGAAAATACAATGTGCACAGCCTCTAGAAAATTCATCATGAAAGAAAGTGATGCATTATGTGAAAAGCATAGATCCCATGATAAAAGTGTGTGTGTGACTCTTGGAGTTCGACAAACACAAGATTCAAATTCTAGTAGTGATATGAAAGCTGGACCTCTGACAAGAGAATCTAAGCACAACTAAGGAAAGTCAAACCACTAGGAATCAAGGGGTATTTGGTGAGTAAAGGCGGAGGCTCCCCCTCAATCAATGAATCTTTTATTTTATTTTTCTTTTTTTTTCACATCTTTTTCTTTTCTTTCTTTTGCACATTTTTTTATTCTTTTGCACATTCTTTTCTTTCTTTTGCACATTCATTGGTGGCTGACACGCTCAAGAGTATGGAAACCGAACCAGAGAAGCATGGATATAATAAGGATGGCCTGGTTGGTGACTCTGAGGTAGCCTTTTCCTCATGGCTGGACTACAAAGAACAGAGGGGAAAGCCATGGAGATGTAAAAAGATGGAAGGTGGTTAAGAGACTCAACATCACCCATGATGTGCTAGTATAGGTCAATTCCTCTAGAAAAGCAAAAGATACAATACCAGAAGTCCATAGAGAAAAATAATCACTAAGGCGGAAGACTCCAAAATTTGCTAATCCAAAAGTGTGTACAGAATGAGACAAACTAATCAAAGAACACACACTCCAAAATGAGTAATGACCACAGAAAGCACACATATATTAACATGTAATGGATATTCTCATCAATTCCAATATGCACCAAGGACCACTCAAAAAATTTAAGCTTGCAAAACCATATTAAGAAAATCTTTTTAGATTTTTTTTTTTTTCCATAGGAATTTCCCTCACGAATTGTATCCATTATCACAAATCAAACAAGATCTCGTTCTAAACGATATTTTTTTTAAAAAAAAAAGAATAAAGCGATCAAAAAGAATTTTTTTTTGTATCCATTATCACCAATCAAACAAGATCTCGTTCTAAACGATATTTTTTTTTTAAAAAAAAGAATAAAGCGATCCAAAAGAATTTTTTTTAAAAAAAATAGAACGACCCGCTCTGATACCAATTGAAAAATCTAGAAACCCCCTAGATGTTGATTTGTGATTATGTATCAATTTTAAGCAGAATATAACAATCCCAATCAAACAATCAAAGACAAATCAACACAACGATTTTTACGTGAAAAAACCACAATTGGACACCTCCAATTGTGATAAAAAAAATCACGAAACTAAAAAAAACATAAAGAAAACCAACAAATATAATGAATCTGGAAATCTGGGATCGCGCGGTCCGCTCGAGCGTGGGTCTTCCCGCTCGAGCAGAGCCTTCATATTTTGTGATTTCATGTAGGCTCCCCGCTCGAGCGTCCGTTTCCCCGATCGAGCGGAGAATCACACCTTCCAGTATTTATTCAGGCAAAACAGAGATACTGCGAGCTTGCAAACCCCGCTCGAGCGCCCATTTCCCCGCTCGAGCGGGAAGGCCAAAACTGGAAAATCTTGAAAAGTATAACATGAACGGACAGGCAACTTTGAATGCATTTTTGCATTTTGCTTCGGGCCGCGAGCTGACCGGGCAGCTCGACCCCCGTAATAATCAGCGATGTGGCAATCTTGTATACATTGACATCACAAACTTCTTTACAAAGCACGATTCTGGTTGGATTCGCATCTAATAAACTCATAGCCTCACTGAAATAAAAATGCGAATAAAATTACAACTCAAAGGAGTTTTGTCAAACGGGGTTGCCAATAATAAAAACCTAACAATCTCCCCCTTTGGCAATGCCGTGACAAAACACACCTAACAAATGAAATCCTAATCACCCCAACCCATTACAGCCAACAAACGCAAACTACTTTCTCAAGATCATGATCTGCAAAACAATGATTAGTGCCACAATCTCCAAAACAACTATTAGTCCAGCAAGAGTATATGAAAAAGCAATAGACATATGACACGATTATCTTGAAACATGAGATGGAAAACATGAATAGATGAAAACTAAGACTCATGAATAACAACTCTTACACAACAAAAGCAAGATCATAAACCACACAAACAATGATATGACGATGTAAATATCAGGAGTATGCAAGAAGGAAATAATTTGCAAACAGTGCACAGAAACATGCAAAACAACTATCGCCAATTTCCCTTACCAAACAAATCAAAGTGTTCATGCTAAACAACTCTTGCAATGAAAAACCAAACTCCCTTACCAACCCAAATCTAGGCTATTCATTGATTCATTCATTGAATCTCTCCAGATCTTCTTTTTGGTTCTTAAGGGTTATATCTGGAGATATTTTTTTTTAAGTTTCTTTGATGTTTTTATTGAGTATTCAACTCATGGTTTAAAGAGAGTACATCAAAGGTTTGTTTGTTATACACAAAAGAGAGAGTTGTTCTTCAGTTGTGGATTCTGAAGAATTCGAGCTTGAAGCTTTGGTGGAATCCGGAGTGGCTCATCAGAAAGACAATTCCGTGGTGAAGATGGGGTTGGAAGAGGCACATAGAGGTTGGTTCAATTAGGCGTTGTGGATTCGCTAGATAATTGAGAGTGATACCTGTGTAATTCCTTTAAATCTTCTTAGTGGATTGTCTTGTGGCAGTTGCCCGTGGTTTTTTGATCACAATTGGAACATCTAGGGGGTTTCTAGATTTTTCAGACATCAACCATACCCGCCAAAGTTCGACACTTTAAATGTTTGTCCCTCGACAAAGTCTTTGTCAACATATCTGAAATATTATCATCTGTGTGAACCTTTCGAGTTGTAACAATTTCGAATCTAACACATCACGAATCCAATGGTATCTCACATCAATGTGTTCGATCTCGAATGAAAAGTAGAATTTTTTACTCAAGTGAATAGCACTTTGACTATCACAATAAAGCACATACTTTTCTTGCTTTAAACCCAACTCTTGCAAAAATTTCTTCAACCATAACTCTTCTTTGCAAGCTTCTGTAATGGCAATAAATTCAGTTTCGGTAGTTGAGAGAGCAACACATTTTTGTAATTTAGATTGCCATGCCACAGCTCCCCCTGCAAAAGTCATCAAATACCCCAAAGTAGATTCCTAGAATCAACATCACCAGCCATGTCAGAATCTGTGAACCCATCAAGCATCGGCTTACCATCCCTAAAACACAAACACACCTTTGAAGTCCCTCGAAGATATCTTAGAATCCATTTACCGCTGCCCAATGTTCTTTACCCGGATTAGAGAGAAAACGACTCACCACACCAACTGCGTGAGCAATATCCGGCCTTGTACAAACCATGGCGTACATCAATGAACCAACTGCTGAAGCATAAGGAACTTTCAACATCTCTTCTTTGTCTTTCTCACTTGTAGGACATTGATTCGAACTAAGTTTGAAATGACCCGCAAGTGGACAATCAACCGGCTTTGCTTTATCCATGTTGAACCTCTCAAGAACTTTCTCAATGTAGCTCTCTTGAGACAACCAAATCAGCCCTTTTTGCGATCACGAACAATTTTCATACCAAGTATTTGCTTTGCCGGTCCCAAATCTTTCATAGCAAAAGACTTGCTCAACTCTAATTTCAAGCTGTTAATCATGGTAGAATCTTGACCCACAATTAACATGTCATCAACATAAAGCAAAAGAATAATAAATTTGCCATCCGGGAAATTTTTCACAAACACAATGATCCGAAGTGGTTTTAGAAAAACCATTATTCATCATGAAAGAGTCAAATTTTTTGTACCATTGCCGTGGAGCTTGCTTGAGGCCATACAAACTTTTCTTCAATTTGCAAACAAATTTCTCTTTCCCTTTCTCTACAAAACCTTCCGGTTGCTCCATGTAAATTTCTTCTTCAAGATCACCATGAAGAAATGCGGTCTTCATATCAAGTTGCTCAACTTCAAGGTTCATACTTGCAGCCATGCCAAGTACAACCCGAATAGAAGACATCTTTACAACCGGTGAGAAAATCTCGTCAAAGTCAATACCTTTCTTTTGCCCAAAGCCTTTCACAACAAGACGTGCTTTGTACCTCAGATTCTTCCTATCATTCTTCAATTTGAAAACCCACTTATTTTTCAGAATTTTCCTCCCTTTAGGCAACTTCACTAAATCATAAGTCTGGTTTTCAAGCAAGGAATTCATCTCCTCTTCCATGACCTTTTTCCAATCACCTTTCTTTGCATGCTCAATTGCTTCTTGGTAGCTCTCCGGCTCCCCTTGATCAGAAATCAACACAAATTCATTGGGAGGATATTTTCCTGAAGGTTGTCGGTCCCTTGTAGATTTCCTCAACTCAAGTTGTGGTGGCGGTTCTTGAGTTGGATGCTCTTCCTCAATTTCTGGCTCAACTTCATTAGGATTAGCATCATTCTCTACATCTTCAATAGGTGGCTGCACATCTCCCCCATTTTCATCATCAACTGAAGATGAAGGAGATAGATCTATGTCAATGAGATCACTAGTTTTTGGCTCCGGTTGATCACCTTTGCCAAAGTCTTCAATTGTTTGGTCTTCAAGAAACACAACATCACGGCTTCGAATGACTTTCTTGTCGACCGGATCCCACAATCTATACCCGAACTCATCACGCCTATAGCCAAGAAAAATACATTGTCTTGACTTACTATCAAGCTTGGACCTCTCATCCTTTGGAATGTGAACAAAAGCTCGGCAACCAAACACTCTTAAGTGCTCATAAGACACATCTTTGCCAGTCCAAACTCTTTCAGGAACATCACCATTCAAAGGATAGTAAGGAGATAAATTGATCACGTCAACCGCTGTACTCATTGCCTCACCCCAAAAGGATCTTGGCAATTTAGCTTGTGAAAGCAAACACCTTGTTCTTTCCACAATGGTGCGGTTCATCCTCTCGGCAACGCCATTTTGTTGAGGAGTCTTCTTAACTGCCTTTTGGTGCCGAATACCTTGGCTGCGACAATACTCATCAAATAGCCCAATGTATTCACCACCATTGTCTGTTCGGATGCACTTCAATTTCTGCCCTGTTTCTCTTTCAACCATGGCTTGAAAATGCTTAAATACTTCTAGAACTTGATCTTTAGTTTTTAGTAGAAAAGCCCAAACTTTCCTTGAATAATCATCAATGAAAGTAACAAAATAAAGTGCACCACCATGTGTTCTAACTTTTAAAGGACCACAAACATCCGAATGAATCAACTCCAAAACATTTTATTTTCTAGAAGCAACATTTTTATGAAAAGAAACTCTATGTTGTTTATCCGCCAAACAATGAACACAAGTTTTAAGATGTGTACCTTTCAAACCGGGTAGAAGCTCTTTCTTGAACAAAACTTGCAGCCCCTTTTCACTCATATGGTCAAGCCGCTTGTGCCATAATTCGGTAGAAGTATCATCTTCAAGTGCATTGACAACACCTTTACAAATTTTTCCTTGCATCGAATAAAGTGTATGAGTCTTCTTGCACTTAGCCACCACCAAAGAACCCTTTGTGAGCTTCCATATTCCATCACCAAATTTGTTGTTGAAGCCTTCATCATCTAGCTTCCCAGTAGAGATCAAATTGAGGCGAATCTCGGGAACATGCCTCACATCTTTAAGCAACAACTTACAGCCCAAATTTGTTTCCAAACAAACATCACCCATGCCGATAATCTTGGACAAACCTTCATTACCCATTCGAACAGAACCATAATCTCCTGCAGTGTAGGTAGTGAAGAAATCAACTCGAGAAGTCACATGAAAAGAAGCATCAGAATCAATCACCCAATGACTCTCTTGGCCCACAAAATTGATACAATCATCTTCATAAACGACCATGAGATCATCGGTAGTAACTGCCTTTGTGTCTTCTTGTTTCTTATCCACACTTTTGTCACGCCTTTTCTCCTTGTTCTTGAGCTTTCGGCATTCCCGCTTCATGTGTCATTTCTCATGGCAATAATAACACTCAATGTCTTTCTTTGAAAAAGAGTCATCTTTTGATTTGTTACTATCACCCTCAATTGGCTCATACAAATCTTTACAAAATAATAGGTCATCCATTTTAGTTTTCCAAGTTACCCAATTGCTTCCATTGAAGCTAGACATACGACCCACATTCCCCTCCATTGATTTACACAAATAAATAAACCCCAATAAACCGTAAGCTCTGATACCAGTTGTTAGGGAAAATCGATGTGATTCCCCACAAGTAAATCAATCAATGGGAATAAAAACTAATGTGGAAAAATTAAATTAAAGGCAACACAAGAATTTTTACGTGGTTCCCTCAATGTGAGGTACGTCCACGGGATCGAAATCCGATTCCACTATCAACCAAATAAGTTCCAAACGATTACAAACGAGACACTAATGGTCTCACAAAACCACCCTTAGGTGAATTCCAAATAATCACAAATAAACAAGAGGAAAGACCTCACCAAATAGATGAACCAAAATCTTCAGAATCAAAGTTGAAGAAGACCCAAAATAACGAACCCAAATCAGCCGAAACAGAGCAACTAACCGAACCAATTTGCTGCCACTGAATTGATTACCCAAGCCGAAACAGAGCACTGAATTGATGTTTCCACAAGGACTTTTGTTAACCCACCAAATTGATTTTTTTAATCAATACAACTTGTAGTAGTCGCACGTTTCTCTTGGGGAAAAACAATACACCAAAAATATTGAATCTAGGGTTTTTTAATAAAACCCTAATTGTATCCAAATTGAATTGGGCCTCCACCAATTAAATATAATATATAAAAATATATTATAATTAATACTAAACCAAATTAAACTCTTTTTCCAAAATCAATTGGGTCCCACACTCTAATAAGGAGGTATACCCAACAAACGCCACTTACTATATTATTAGATTTGACTTACCACTCTAACCCACCACTTAAAATATTTAATAAATATATTCATCACTATTCATTCCAAGCCTAACTAGTAAAAATATCTTTAAAAAAACGAATGATAAATATTATGCTTATAAATGGTCAGTACTTAATGATACATCATCTATCCTACTCAATAATACTCGACTAACTACTTCATTAACTTAAGTTATTATTCAATTAAATCTCACTTACTATTTAATAAAACTCCACTTACTACTCTATCAGACTTGCCTAACTATTCAATTAAAACTCCACTTATTATTCCAACGATTTCTATTTTTCTCTGTATTCATATTTATATATAAATACCATTTATACTATATACATATACATACAAATGATATACCAAATGCACATATTACATACATATACATAAAGACAAACTATATATATATGGATACATACATATACATATATACGTATACAGACAAAATACATATTATATACATACATATACACTCTGTTTTTGTCTCTCTCTCTCTTTTCCTTTTCTCCACCGTCTTCTTTGATTTTGAATCTGGTGTGCAATTTCAACAATCGCAACGCCTGGCCAACAGGTTATCCAGTCCTACCCTAATTTCACCGATCGTCTCGACCTTCTCCCTCTTTGTCTTCTTCTTCTCTTCCATTCTCTTCTTAACTTGAGCTTGCGAGGGAGATAGAGCAGAGAGCTGAGCAGAGACGAAAGGCTGCAAAACTCAGTCTGCTATAGCTCAAATCTTTTCATTTCTGACATGGCTCCTTATCGCTGACCTTAATGATTCCCCTATAGAAATAACAAACTTTAACTCCTCCGAGCCTCGAGTGCGTGCCCCTCCTCCTATCCCTGTTTTCAATTTCTTATCGATGTCAATTTCCCTACAGCTTTTCTTTGCTTTTGGCAAAGTAGTGATTGAAGGAGGACAAACATATCCTCTTAGCTTTTCTTTGCCTTCAACAGAGTAATGATTGAAGGGAAACAAACACTACAGGTTTTATACAAGGTGAATCCCTTTTGGGATGTCATAGAAGGTCCTGAGGTTGGTCAAGAAAATTTTTAAATTTTTTTTTTTGATGTCTTTTAATTGATAGAATATGATAGTGTTATAATAATATAATATAGTCGGAGCAAGATAGTCTCTAATCGCATGTCAAAATGTGTGGGTAAGGTTTGAACCTAGGCTCTGATACCAAATTGTAACGCCCCACTTCCGGGCCGTTAAATACACTAAAAGAACCAAAAAAATACGAGGTTTCACACGTATTATAAAATCTTTCTTCATTTTCTTCCGAATCAAAAGTCATTTTAAACACATCTTTTTCAGTTAATTCATCAAGACACTTAACATCTCTTTTAGCTGGGAGATCATTAGAATTGACGATATCATCTTCATTACTAATATTATACTCACCACCACTAACACCACCATCAATCAAACTCCATTTATTACTCAATCAAACATGACTTACGACTCAATAAGACACCACTTAATTAGACTTGACTTACTATTTAATTAAATCTCACTTACTACTCAATTAGATTCTATTTACTATTTCATCAAATTAATCATTGTCCCCAAAGAGTTAAAAATACTCATTGAGGTTCCACTTTGTACTTAATAAGTTTCTACTTACTACTTCACTGACTCCACTTATTACTCAATTTTTGTTTCACTTACTGCTCAATAAGTTTCCACTTGCTATTTCACTATACTTCACTTACTACTCAACGAACTTCCACTTACTATTTCACTAGACTTTACTTACTATTCAATGAGTCTCCACTTATTATTTCATTACACTTCACTTATTACTCAATTTTAGTTTCACTTATTACTTAATGAGCTTCCACTTACTACTTCAGTAGACTCCATTATTTACTCAATTTTGGTTTCACTTACTACTCAATGAGCTTCCACTTACTATTTCATTACAGTTTACTTATTACTCAATGAGACTCTACTTACTACTAAATTAAACCACACTTGCTACTTAATGAGACTCCACTTACTACTCGTTAATTGTTTACTTACTACTCCATCAAACTTGAATTACTATCCAATTAAACACTACTTATTACTCAATGAGACTCAACTTACTACATAATCAAACTCCACTTCACTACTGCTTAAAAAGACACCACTCAATTAGATTTGATTTACTACTCATTTAAATCCCACTTAATCCAACTTACTACTCATTTAAATCACACTAAGTTGTATTATATTAAACCCCACTTACTATTCAATGAAAGACTCCACTTACTAGTCAATCAAATTTCACTTACTACTCAATTAAGTATGGCTTACTACTCAATAAAAAACTACTTAATTGAATTTGACTTACTACTTAATTAAATCTCACTTACTACTCAATGAAACTCTACTTACTATTTTATTAAAATTTTCTTATTACTCAATTAAACTCTATTTATTACTCAATAAGACATGACTTACTGTTCAATTAAACCTTACTTACTACTCATTGACTGTCACGACCCAAACCCGCACCTATAGGTTTAGTGTCGTAATCGACCAGTAATCCTACACTTAACTTACTCTACTAACTACTCAATTAAATTTATTCATTACTCAATCAAACATGACTTACTCAATAAAACAACACTCCAGTTGATCTATCATACTCAATGATACTCAATTTACTATCCCATTAAACTTGAATTACTCCTCATATTAAACCACACTTACTACTCTATGAGACTCGATTTATTATTCAATGAGATTTCACTCACTATTTAATGAGACTCCATTTGCTATTCCATTAGACTCGAGTTATTATTCAAAGAAATTTCATTTATCACTTAATGAGACTCCACTTACTACTCTATTAGACTTGACATATTACTTAATGAAACTTCATTTAGCACTCAATGAGACTCCATTTAATTACTACTCCATCAAACTTGACTTACTATTCAATCAAATATCGTTTACCAGTCAATGATACTCCACTTACTCTACTTACTACTCCATTAGACTACTACTCAATCAAACGTTTGATACTTGACTTTCTACTTCATCAAACTTCACTTACTATCAAATAAAATTCTATTTACAGAGTGTCATACTAAGTGATAACCCGTTTCAAAACAAATGGTAAAATAATTTAGAACGAGTGATAAACAAATTTAGAAATCTAACCAACTTTAGGGAGCGCCATAGTAGGGGTGAGCATGGTCCGGATTGGACCGGATTGGGGTAAAATCAGGACCAATCCGTTATTTACGGTTCTTGAAAAATTGGAACCAATCCAATCTGTTTAAATCATAGAACCAATCCGAACCAATCTATTTAAACACGGATTGGATCGGTTTATGACCACGGATTTACATAATTAAATAACAAAAAAATATATATAACACTTTAATTTCATAAAAATATAAATATAGTACTATATTAGTTTCACAATAGCAACATGTTTTTTCATAATAGCGACATACTGTTCTAGAATTTAAACAACCATAAGAAAACTGGCTCCACCATAAGTATTTAGATCATTAGAAATTAACACTAAAAATTAGCAAACAAAAGTAATAAAAGAAGATACTATGCGAGTTTAGGTTTGGATTTAAGCTTTATATGAAATAAGAGAAAATACTATGTAGGAGGGTGTATAATAAAAATATAGACTATTTGTATACGGTTCGGATCGGTTTCAATCCGGAACCCTGGGGTTCAATCCGGAACCAATCCACGAACTACGGATTTTTAATTTTTCAATCCTGAACCGAACCACGGATTCAAAAAACCAATCCAAACCTACTGCATTGGACTGGACTGGATCGGATTACGGATTTCATGGATTCCTTGCTCAGCCCTACGCCATAGTATGATCTCATTTATTACTGAATGAGATTCCACTTACTATTTCATTAAATTTGAATAACTACTCAGTTAAACAACATTTACTATTTGAGAAGATTTCACTTATGATTTCATTAGACTTAACATACTTACTTAATTAAATTCCACATATTACTCAATGAGACTTCACCTACAATTCTATTAGCCTTGACTTATTACTTAATCAAACATTTGACTACTGACAACTATTGAGTGGTAAGTAGAATTAAAATGAATAATATGACTTGACTTAGTACTTAATCAAATATTTGACTACTGACAATTATTGATTGATAATTAGAATTAGAACAAATAATAAGTATTATATTTAAGAGTGATAAATATTGTCATAATAAGTGATAAGTAACTATCACAATTGATAGTAAGCCAAAGCATCTTCTGCGTCACCATCGACAACTTGTGCTCTACGTTCAATCCCAAAATGGTTGCACATGTTTTTTGGTATGAACCCAACATTCTCATAGTCACCGGCTTGTTCTACCATATAAAAAGTTGTTACTCAATAAGATATTCCAATTTCCACTTACTATTCTATTAGACTTTAGTTATTATTTATTGAGCTTTCACTTACTACTCAATCAAACTATACTTACTACTTTATTAAATATAACTTATCAATCAATAAGACACCACTTCAATACCAAGGGTGGGTGGCATTGTGGTCAAAGCTTGGGGTTTAAGTCCCAAGGTCATGAGTTCAATTCCTTCCCCCTTGGGCCAATCTCCTGGGCGAAGCACAGTTGGTTAGGAGGTTGGACCTCAAGTTGTCTAATCAGCACTTGGTGTGGATTCAATACTCCCCCGCTGTGCGAGTCCTTACTTAAGCGGAACTTGTCTTGGGAGGTCGGGGCAAGTTCTCAGGTTATAGTCTCCTCGCTCGGAACGGCTAACAGGACATCCTGGTGATCTCTGCAAAGGGTGCTGCCTTGGACCTGCGGGAGTGTAGGGAGGATTTTCCTGTAACAAAAAAAGAAAAAAAGAAAAAAAAAAGACACCACTTCAATAGACTTAAGTTAATAGTCAATAAAATTATACTTAAATAGAAAACAGTAAATATAAACGTTACCAAATAGGTCCTTAAATAGTAATTACTATTTTAAGGTGTTGTAGGTAAAAATAATAATAATAATAATAACTATTTTAAATTAATATTTTTAAGATTAAGTTTAAATAACTTATAATTTAAAAATATTTTATTTACAATTTTTTTATTTATTTTTAATATTATATCAAAAATTAATTTTTCATAATGACTATTTTAAAAAATTAGTAAATTTTAACAAATTAATATTTACCTATCATATTTTACTTTTTACAAATCATAACAAAACAAAATATAGAGGGAAAATAATTAAATATGGTACGTCGTTAGTTTTATATATTTAAAATATAAAAGATTGTACAATTTTCAAGAATTGAAGGTGACCTGTTTAGCAGGTAATATTTTGAATAGTAAATTTATTCATAACAAATAATAAATGAGTGAATATCAAATAGTAAGCATGTTTATAGCAAATGATAAGTTAGCATTTTTTTTTTTATTTCAAAATTAACCTTTTCTACGCAGTTGTACTTTTGATTTATCTAATGGCTGGTATTTATCTTATTTAAATTTAATAGTCTATATTTTTTTATGTACCATACATAAAAACTATTTTCATGTTAAAATTTTTCTTTAACTGGGAAAACTCTACCATACATGAAAGTGATTTTTGACATCTTAGCTAAAAGTCGACATCTTGGCTAATTTGTCCTACTCTGTCACGTGGTGGTGAGTTTCTTTTATTCTAATAAGTTAGTAAAAATGGGATACGTGAGAGCTGCTGTC
Source organism: Camellia japonica (assembly GCA_030407325.1). NCBI lineage: Eukaryota > Viridiplantae > Streptophyta > Magnoliopsida > Ericales > Theaceae > Camellia > Camellia japonica. Next base: position 100,736,340 of record JAPPVO010000031.1, read on the forward strand.
ACATTTTATGGGGCTTGTTTTGATCAAAGTATTTATATTATATATTATAAAGTTTGTTAGATATATTATTTATATGTAAAAAATTAATTGCACATGCATTGATAATCTGGTCTTAATTGCTTTCTAAAAATCCACTGTGGTGATGGTCTAGTGGAGCTTCGCACTCTTTCCACACAAGATGGCTAGATTTGATATTCGGGAGACTTGACTTTCTTTTGAAAACTGCGTTGTAAAAAGTTTTTAGATCCTTATTGTGGAGTGGGTATAGAGCCCACTATTATTTCGGTGAGAAGTCGCTTCCTTTGGATTGAGTTAAATCTAGCTGTCAATCAGCTATACTCAGGTCAGGGCTTACGGAAACTATGATACTCCCGTAGAGCTTCCTTTTTTCTATTCAAAAAATAAAATTTTATTTTAAAAAAAATTATCAAAATATCATACTAGTTTTTTTTTTTTTTTTTATAAAAAAAAAACATAAATGTAATCATATTATTAGATTATAAATGTCTAATTAACCTTTTATTTTGTATTCTTTTTTTATAAATAATTTACTCAACAAAACTTATAATGTGAAGAATTCGTATTATTGACACCAATCCTACGTCAAGTAAAAAGTATGTGTTTGAAATTAGAGAAACAAAAGAAAAAAGGAAAAGATCCTTTCTAATTTGTACAACTTTGAAAAGGCCCCTCTCCATAAACAATAATGATACATTCCTTTAAAATTAGAGCTCTAATCAAGTTCTAGTGAGGTAAAAATAAATAAATAAATAAATAAGACTAAAATATCACATTAGATGGACCTCACATACACGTTAGAGCTATTAGAGCTCACAAATTAGAGTTCCAAAACATTTTGCTCCATAAATGATGCTTTTTACACTTAATAAAGTTTTGAGAAAATAGAGTTAAAAAAAAAAAAAAATTGAGAAAATAACTGCACACTGATGACAATAAAAAAAAAATGTAAAATTATGAAATAATATTTTAATTATTAAAATATATAAATTTTTTCACTGATTTATAATGTTTTTTACTGTCCAGCCGTTCTGCCATTTTCCCTAAATTTTTCTCTCAACGGAGAGTGAGTTTATCAAGACTTCACCTAATAATTGTGTAGTATATCACTTTGTCATATGAAGTAGTGGGTACAAATGTTATGGAGAAGAGTTTAGTACATTTTGTAGTGTGTGTCGTCCCTGCGAGTATCCACAACCAGCAAATTTAAACTATATTAGTGAAAAAAAAAAGAAGCCAAATTCATGAAAAAATTGTCTACCAGACTAGTTGAAACTAGCTAAAATAATTTTGTTAATGTGGTTGTAAAAATTATGCTAGGTCCAGATCGACAACGACCAAATAATAATTTAAACTGAACAACTTAAACCAAAATAATCAAGCAACTGTGGTTTTAGTTCTAATGCCTCAAAAGAAAGAGGACTTCTTTGGATCAATGGCAACAAAGCAAACAAGAAGAAAAAACACACTTCTCTATCAACTGATGGTAATAAGGTTGTTTGAACAAATGACAGAAAAAGCAACTTCAAATTGTTATATCAACGGATGGTAATAAGGAAGATTAAACAAACAAAAGCAACTTCAAACTAAAATCACTTGTGCTCATTCAATAAGTACAAATTACAGTAGAAGAAACTACTCATAAGTTACAATCTGGACTGCTCCTAAGTCTAAAAACTAAGTAGTTATGTTGTTATGGATGCCTCCTTCTTTTTGCAAATCTTTGGCTTTTATAGCTTTCCTTACTTTTCTAACCCATGACCCCACAATCCTCCAAGTTTGCAACTGCTGCTGTATAACTGTTGTAATTGCCTCCCTTATTTCCGAAGGTTCAAACTTCATTAAACCTTCACCTTCACCTGTCGAACTGCCATTCTTTCATGATGTCATGTGTCCTTCAATACTCTAGACTTCCCATCGACAAAGAGAAACCTCCATTCTGTACATGACTCTTCTTGCAAGTTGCCTACTAAGCTCATGACTTAGCCTGATAACTGCTCCATCATCTAGACCTAGCCTGATAACTGCTACATCATTTGAACCATCCAATGCATGTGATCAACCTCTCTAATGCCACTTGTCCCTTTAGTTGATATAGAACTCTCTCTCCGACTTTGCCACATGTCCCTCATGATCTCTAGCACTACCTACAACAAAGGAGACCATGTTACTAAAACCCATAACTACTTGCAGCCTCCTCTTCTTCTTTAAACTTTTTATCTTTGTCCCAACTTTACTTTTAAACCTCCAACCACATTATCACCCAATTCCCTTCAACTAATGAGCATGATCAGCAGAGAAAATTCCTATTAACATCAACATCTCCTAGAAATTAGCCCATGATCTCCAATAAAGCTTGCAACTGCTCCACAATCTTAGCCCATGGCATGCTCTTGTTGTATTGCACATGTGACTACTGTTTCCTTGCCACATAATCCTTTGATTAATATGCATCCCAAATATGACTTTGTTGCCACATCTCACAATCTAATTTGTGCACCTGTCGACAGACATTTTACAAAAACGGGTGCAAATAGAATAGTAAATAGTGACAAGCTTCTTTGATTGAATATTCACTGTACGGGAGAGAAATAAACTTGCCCGTATAATCCTGTTGATCAAGCAATAACACAGAGAATTTAACGTGATTCGGCGAATTGCCTACGTCCACGAGCTGCAGATTTATTATGTTGAACAAATGATCAGAATTACAATCAACTCTCCGTTATTAACTCTCTTTTCTCTCTAGGCTTGTCGTCCCCCTTTTTCCCTCTCCCTGGCTTCCTATATATAGAGATTACAGATACAAGAGAGAATCCTGGAAGTGAGCTGGCTGCCAGCTCAATCCTACTTTTGGTCACTTTATACACATGGCCTCATGGCCTCACATGACCATATGGCCTCAAGGCCAGCTCTTATGGCATCATGGCTTACAAACCTTTACAGGTTGGCTAGAATCTATAGTCACTTTACAACCAATCTCCATAACCGAACTACCAGTCTGACCGAAGTACACGCTAGTTAGGCACTTACTTCTCTCTTATCTCGGTTTCCTAGGCTAAGACCGAGCTAACCATAAGAGAGTTGAGCCGAACTATCTTTAGAGCTATGTCCCCTCAAGGACTTGGTACAACTTGGTTTTCATGTGCCTCGACCGAACTCACCGCCGAAGACCGAACTTCCCTCAGGGTATTATCCAACCGAGGTAGAAATAAAGCTTTGACCGAACTAATCATCATGGTGGTATGACCGGTCTAACTCCAAATTTACTTCTCCTCACCGGATTAACTTATACAGCCATTCTACTCCAGCCCTTTGTAATGCGGCTCAAAACGGCCCAATACCCAACTTCGGCCCAATTTGCATACAAATTACCCTCTCATTCACTAACTACTCAGATTTTTATTCTTAAATCATTTATTCTTTTCTTTTTTCTCTCTCATAAATACATTAAATGAATATTTTAAAAGAAAATAATTAAAATAAATAATATTATTAGAATGTACATTTTTTAAATAAAAAAAAAGTACTTGGTTCATAAATCTAATTTTGAATTTTGTTTGGTCAGAAATCCAAATACTGTCCATAAGGACAACCTTGGATAAAATGACCAAAATACCTCATGTATATATATATGCTATATACACAAGCCAAACAATAGCACCTTACAAACCATCTTTCATCTGGTCTCATATCTCTCTCTCTCTCTCTCTGTACTTTCTACTCTCTACTCTTTGTTACCAGCAATCGCAGTTCCTCTCCCTTCTCCTTCTCACTGTCGCTCCACCATTTCATCGCCTCTATCACCGTCTCCGACTTCCGATCTGAGTTCAACCACTATGACGCCACCACTACCACCACCTCTCTCTCATTTGTATCTCTCCTATGTCGCCATTTTCCACGTCCGCCACTCTCCACCGTGTTCACTGCTCTTTCGTAAAGCAAATCCAAATCCCATCGCCAAACGTCGCATTTACTTCACGATCGACGAGAGATTAACATCCAGACATCGATGGAGCACCACAAGATCCATTACACTCTGCAGCATTTGCCTCACGATTAAGATCTAGGAGGGTTGCCAGAAATCTACTGGAAAAACCCTCCTATCTCAGTCAGTGATCGTCTTTACTGTCCAAGGTTTTGACAGAGGAGTATGACTAGTTTGAAATATGCTAGATTTATTGTGACGACCCCCGACGTGCATACTATTTTTATATATTATTTTATTGAGCATGTTTGCATAATTATGTGTTTAAATTGTGCTTATCTGTTTGTTTATGGAATATCTGTTTAATTGCTCATTTTGAATCAGAAATTGAAGGACTTAACAAATTTAGAAACCAAAGTTGACTAGTTCAATAGACTAATTAGAATATTTAGAATCATATGGTAAGTTTGATTAAAATTTGATTTGAATCAAAATAATTAGAATAAATCAATTAGAATTGATCAGGATTAATTAGACTTAAGTTAGATTAATTAGCCTTAATCCTACTTAATTAGCCTAACTTAATCTACTCTCTCTATATATATATGATATAAGCTTAATGAACTGTAATGCCCCGAAAATAATAATAATAACCCACCTCATAATATTTCTTACAATAGATCAATAACATCATATTTAATATTCTATTCATAATCCTTGATTATACAAAAGATGACATATGCGTATCTACATTCATAAATACTAGATCTTGAATCTATAGTATATGACATGTGTACATGAATTCAAATGAAAAGAGAATCAAGTAATTATATGCCCTAATGGCTACATCTTTCCAAGTCAATACTTGGATACATCAAAATGAGTTCAACTCAATAGAATTAAACCCAAGGCTTGTACAAAAATAATTACATCAAATAAACAAAATAAAACTCTTGGCTCCAAGTCCTTCCAAGCAATGTCTTTGGTGGAGGCATATCAGCACCTGAAAATTATTTTTCACATAGGGTGAGCCAAAACTCAATAGAGATACTTTAACACAATATATGAATCTTAACGAAGTCATGAGATGCATGCATATGCATGTCAGTTGTCAAATGTTTTACATTTCCATTTCAAAACAATGTAATGTCGGATTATATATCAATTCATGAAAATAACCTTTTATGTCAGAAAATAGGGCAGTGGATACAAAACACTGGGAATCTCTAGATACGTGTTTGCTAATAGGCTATAATATGCATAACGACCTTGGGTTTATCATTTATAATCGTGTCACATCAATCACATTTACAGACATCATGTTGATCAGACAGATTGAAACTCATTCATACTTGCAAAATCATAGTTTCAAAAAAGCTTATCACACTAGGACATTCAGAAAATAGAGTAAGTAAGAAAATATCTTGCTAAGATATTACTCACAGTGATTTGGTTGCTAACACATCATCGCGGATAATCCTACACAATTCATAAACACACATACTTTGAATCACATTGCTTAATCGGATTGTTCTTTAAGTTATTTAATTCTCTTAGGCTTTTTTTCTAACTCTTTATTTCACACTTTGAATGACATTCCCGTTTTGCACCTGACCTTGTAGCGACTGGAGAGCATTGGTGTCTAGAGTTTGAGAAAGGGTTGAGGCCAGGAATCTTGATGAAAGTGATGGAAAACATGATCCAGGATTGCGATAGATTGGTGGAGTCTGCCGCACATGTAGAAGTAATGTTGGAGGTCGAAGAAACTAGGCGACGACTTAAGAGACAAGGGTTTTCAGAGTCTTGAGGACACACTAGATCATCCAAAAGGTTGAGGGGCTCTTCATCCTTTTAGTCACCACCATTACAAGCTGTGTCATCGAATCCTAGGTCAGGGAAGAGCACGGATAGTACGGGACAAAGTGGAGTTACTTGTTATCGGTGTGGTGAGCAAGGTCTATGTCCACAGAGGAATAGTCAACAACACCAAACCTCGGCTCATTCTCAAAGCCAACACCGGATGGAGGTCAATCACCCGTATGCTATCAATGCGGCTAGTTTAGTTACATGAAGAGGTCATGTCCACAGATAGCTAGGATATCTAGTGCTTTAGGGTTCAAACTAGTGAGAAGTGTTTAGTTAGGTCAGAGGTAGACTCAGCAGCCAGTTCAGTCTGGACAAGCATCTAGAGCGGTACAAGGGGCCACTTTCGCATAGTCAGCACTACCGGCCTAGGCTTAAAGGGGAGATCAGAGCAAGCAGGACCACAAGGGCGAGTTTATGCCCTTACTCTGTCCCAATAGTCTTCTAGACCAACAGTAGTGAGAGGTACATACCTTATCTTCAATACTTGGGCTAATGTGTTAATAGACACTAGAGCATCACACTTATTCACAGCATCTGCATTTACATCTATTTTGGGGTTAAAAAGTGAACAACTAAAGTCTCTACTCATGGTAAAGTTTCCTGTTGAGGGTAAGGTTGTCCTAAATTGGGGATGTCACGGGTGTGTAATTGAGGTCGTTGATCGCTTGCTTCCTTTCAGTTTTGTGTTATTAGAGATGTTGGGTTTTGATGTCATCATCGACATAGATTGGTTATCTTCATACCGTGACGTAATAGATTGTTACCGTAGGAGAGTTACACTATGCACATCGAGTGGTAACTGTTTTTCTTTTCTGGAGGATAGAATCGATAGATTGTTTCCTTCGTTTCTTTTGGCAGCCTTTTTGGATAATGGGAACAACGGAATTTGAGGTATATTTCCTAGGGTGGTTTGTGAATATTCTGATGTCTTTCTTGAGGACCTCACTGAATTACCACCTCATCGTGAGGTCGAGTTTTTTTATAGACTTAGTGCCCGACACGGCACCTATCTCCACGTCATCCTATAAGTTTGTGCCAGCAGAATTTGTTGTCTTGAAAGAGCAGTTACAAGCATTATTAGACAAGGGCTTTATACGCCCTAGTACCTCACTATGGGGAGCACAGACTTTCCTTGCCAAGAAGAATGATGGTTCGTTGCGGTTGTGTATCGATTACCGCAAGTTGAATAAAGTTACAATTAAGAACAAATATTTGTTCCCTAGGACAGATGATCTGTTTGACCAGCTTAGGGGCTTCTGTTATTTCTCAAAGATAGACTTAAGATCGGGTTATCATCAATTGCAGGTGAATGAGGAGGATATACCAAAAACGGCTTTTGTACTCGATATGGCCACTATGAATTTCTTGTAATGCCCTTTAGCTTGACAAATACCCCTGTTAATTTTATGGACTTAATGAACCGAGTCTTCCGTGACTATTTCAATAAATTTGTGGTAGTTTTCTTATATGACATCCTTATTTTTTCACCTTTCGAGGAGGAGCATGAGGGAAACCTTCGTATTGTTTTACAATTGCTTCAAGAACACCAGTTATATGCCAAGTATAAGAAGTGTGAGTTCTGGCTTTCCAAGGTGAAATTTTTAGGTCACGTTGTTTCTGGGGATAGGGTCATAGTGGATTCTTCAAAAATAGAGGCCGTGCAAAATTGGGAAAGACCAAAGAACGCCTTTGAAATTCATGGCTTTTTGGGCCTCGCGGGTATTATAGACGGTTTGTGAAAGATTTTTCAACTCTAGCTTCTCCATTGACTAGGTTAATCAGAGAAGGCATGAAGTTTGTTTAGGGTGAGGTGTGCGAGAAATCTATCCTAGAATTGAAAGTTAGGTTGACTACCACACCACTGATGATTATTCTAGAGAGAGGGTTGGGTTACATTGTCTATTGTGATGCTTCTAGAGAATGTCTGGGGTGTGTTTTGATGCAAAAATGTAAGGTTGTGGCATATGGGTCGCGTCAGCTGAAAACTCACAAGAAGAACTATCCAACTCACAACTTAGAGTTAGCCGCAATTATCTTTGCTTTAAAACTTTGAAGGCACTATTTATATGGGGAGAAATTTGATGTGTTTTTGGACCACAAAAGCCATAAATATCTATTCTCCTATAAAGATTTGAACCTATGCCAAAGGATGTGGATGGAGTTTATGAAAGACTACAATTTTGAATTGTACTATTATCTGGGAAAAGCTAATGTAATGGTCGATGCCCTAATCCGAAAATCCATGAGCACTATTGCTAGTCTTGCCATGAGAGAATAGGGGATGTTAGGTCACTTGAACGAATTTGACTGGCACCTTAGTGAGTCTCCTGAACATGCCGCCTTGTTTTCGATCCTTGCATAACCAACACTCGTAACTCGAGTCATAAAAGCACAACATGATGATTCAGAAGTAGAGGTAATCTAAGGAAAAATATCCCAAGAAAATGAGGAGAAGGGTTTGAGGGTACATTCTGATGTTAGTGTTCAGTATCTAGACCACCTTTTTGTGCCAGAAACTTGTAGAGACGAAGTTCTTCGGAAATTTTACCACTCACGCCTTACAGTGCATTCGAAAGGCACAAAAATGTACCGTGATCTTAGCCGTCAATTTTAGTAGAGAGTGATAAAGCGAGATATGGCATTGTTTATATCTAAGTGTCTAACTTGCCAATAAGTCAAGGCAAAACACCAAATGCCAACCAGGTTATTGCAACCCTTACCAATAGCGGAGTAAAAGTGGGAGCACATTACTATGGATTTTGTCCCTAGCCTTCCTAGAATGTAGAGGGGTAATGATGTGGTTTGGGTAGTTGTGGATCGACTAACTAAGTCGGGCCATTTTCTTGCTGTGTGTATAGGTGACGCGATTGATTACTTGGCTAAATTATATGTTAGAGAGGTTGTTCGGCTCCACAAGGTTTCAGTGAGCATCGTCTTGAATAGAGACCCTCCCTTTACCGCACGATTATGGCAGAGTTTGCAAGATGTTATGGGTATGCAATTGACCTTTAACACCGCCTATCACCCTCAAACGGATGAACAATCCGAGGGTCCCATCCAAATTCTAGAAAATATGTTGAGAGCATGTGTATTAGACTTCAAAGGTTCTTGGGAGAGGCACTTGCCTCTAGTGGAGTTTGCCTACAATAATAGTTATCGGGCTAGCATCAAGATGGTATTATTAGAAGCCTTGTATGGGCGTCCGTGTAGATCACATGTGTGTTGAACTGAGGTGGGGGATTCACCTATGCTTGAACCCGAATTAGTCCGTGAGACCATCGAGAAAGTGGCTCTTATTCAAAAAAGGTTGATCACGACTCAGAGCTGACAGAAGAGTTATGCCGACCGCAAAAGAAGACCTTTGTCTTTCGAAGTAGGTGATCATATATTTTTGAAAATATCATATAGAAAGGGTTTGATGAGATTTGGGCAAAGTGAAAAATTATCACCTAGGTTCATTGGCCCTTTTGATATTATAGAACGGGTAGGGGAAATAGCTTACCGTCTAGCCTTACCACCACAACTCTCCGAAGTACACAACATATTTCACATTTCTATGTTTCGTAAGTATGAACTCGATCCTTCTTATATATTAGATTGGATAAGTCTAGAAGTAAATAAAACTGCCACCTATGAAGAGAGACCAATAAGGATCTTGGATTCTCGAGACCGAGTTTTGAGAGGCAAGGTTATTCCCTTAGGGAAGGTATTGTGGCACCACCACAGGGTAGAAGAAGCTATTTGGGAGCGAGAAGTCGAGGTCCGTGAAAAATATCCAGAACTATTTAATGATGTGTAATTCGAACGATTTATCATTTTCCTAAGAATTATGTGTTTTGATTTGTGAAGAAGATGTGATAGAAAAGTGTTGTTTTCATAAAAGCTTGAGCTTTCATTTCATTATATAAGTTGTGATTTGATTTTGTTCTCTCTGAATTATATTATACATATTGGAATGGTTGTTAGTATGATGTTAGTTTTTTCGGGATTGTTGGTGTTGTTTAGCAAGAATCACGAAATTTTCGAGAACAAAATTCTTTAAGGAAGGTAGAATGTAATAACCTGTTTTGAGTGACCGCTCAAGCGGTCAATTGGTCACTCGAATGGATAAACAGAGCTCCTAGTATCTGTTGGGTATACCTCCTTATTGGAGTGTAGGACCCAATTGGTTTTGGAAAAAAAGTTTTAATTTGGCTTGGTTTAGGTATAATATATTTTTATATATTATATTTGTGGAGGCCAATTCAATTTGGATACAATTAGGGTTTGATTACAAAACCCTAGATACACAATATATATTGTTCAATATTTGAGAGATATATATTGGGTTTTTCACCAAAAAGTGCGGCGGCTTACATTACTTCGGTAACAGTGCTGAAGATTGGTATATTGGTTCAATTTCGATTTTTGAAGCTCGGTTTTGGGGCATCTTCGGTTGGTGTTTGGTTCGTTATTTTGGGTCTTCTACAACTCTGTTTCAGAAGGTTTTGGTTCATCTATTTGGTGAGGTCTTTCCTCTTGTTTATTTGTGATTATTTGGAATTCACCTAAGGGTGGTTTGTGAGACCATTCGTGTCTCGTTTGTAATCGTTTGGAACTTATTTGGTTGATAGTGGAATCGGATTTCGATCCCGTGGACGTACCTCACATTGAGGGAACCACGTAAAATTCTTGTGTTGCCTTTGATTTAATTTTTCCGCATTAGTTTTTATTCTCATTGATTGATTTACTTGTGGGAAATCACATCAATTTTCCCTAATAGTATCTTGCTCAATTGCAGGCAAGCCCGCTCAAACAGTATAGTGGTCGCTCAAGCGAAAATATCAAGCTTTCAGTAGTTTCACTGTAACTCTGCAAAACTTTTGAGAAATTGTGTTTACCGATCAAGCGGTCTGCTTGCTTTTTGCGTGCATCACTCGAGTGATAGAAAGTTCACTCGAGCGGTCTATTCGGGACAGTAGTTTTAAATTTTGATCTAAACACTTTTTGGATTCACTTTTCCATTCCCCTTCTCTCTCTAAACCCTTTTTTCAAAAACCCTAACTCCTAAACACTAGATTTCATCTATTTTTAGCTAGAATCCATCCTTGCTCATTCATTAAAGTTGTTCATGTCATCAAGAGCTACATTTTAGACCGATTGGATCTTGTTATCGTAGAGATTCATCTTTGGGTCTTCATCTCTACTCTTAAAACTTTTGAAGTAGGAATATTTTTACCCTTGTATATCTATATTTTGGTTTAAATGTGTGTTAATCTTATGGTATGAATGTATAATTTGGAATGGGTGAGATATATATATATCTATATATATGGACATTATAGTGATAGTGAGTTTTGACTAAAATTAGTGGAAGATTTGAGTATCTTCTAATTAAAGATAGTAGGGGTGAGCAGTGGATATACCGATCCGCCAAAACCGACCGAATCGAACCGATCCGCTGCATTTTGGACGGATGCGTGATGACGAGCGAACGGTTGCGGATTGATTTTCTCCAATCCACCAATTTGGCGGACGGATGGCAGATTTGAGATTTCTTTGGCCGCAACCGAACCGCCAAACCGCCAAATCGCGAGCACCCCTAGTAATTTATAAGACTTTGTGTTTTCAATTTGTTTAAATATTATGTTTGTGTTTTCAATTGAAAAAGAGTTTAAATATTCTGTTGAAAAAAAGTTTTCAACTTGAATATATTTTTTGAATTGAAAAAAATAAACGTATTATTTATCTATATTTTTTGGTTTTTAAATCTAACTCTAAAAATAATAAATAGAAAATATGATATATGCTGGTTGGTTTTTGTTTTCAAAAACATATATAGATGTAACAATACAGAGACATACAATCTCTACTATTGCTCTGTTCATGGTTTTGGTGGTTTGAATTGTTATTATATTTTAAGAATCACAGATTGTAATACTTTATGTGGATGAATCATACTGTGATTGTAATATGTAGATGAGGCATGCAGTGATCGTGATATTCTAAAGTTTTAAACTTTCTTTCTTTAGATAAGGCATACAGTGATTGTAATACTTTTTTAAGCCATTGACTGTAATACTTTTTTCTTTCTTTCTTTTTTTCTTTTATTTTTTTGAGGAAGTGCACAAGTTGAATTATGTTGAAAATTTATAAAATTTTAAACTGCCAAATCGATTCGCATCCATCCGTCAAACCGCCAATCCCCTCAATCCACATCCGCCGGATTGGCGGATGAATGCGGATTGATTTTCTCCAATCCGCCAATCCAGCGGACGGATGGCGGATTGGAGGTTCTATTGCCGCAACCGACCCGCGCCCACCCCTAAAAGATGGTATAAAAAGCCTAAATCAAGGAAAGTAAGGACATGAAAGGAAAAGCCCTAAAATTATTGGAAAGCCCTAAATATTGTTCATGGATCATAATTGATAATGGAAGAGAAATGGATGGGTAAATTGGAAATATATTGGGATTTTTTGTGTTGTGATAAATAAATTGAATTTTTTTGGAATGTTGCTTGTTGTGTGCTCTGATCATACCCGTGCTGGGAAATTGAGGTGCCCACTTGCCTAGTCGTGTGATGACAACAAATGTGGGGATGTTTTGAGTTATCCACGTGCCTGGTCATATGAGGATGACAAATGTGAAAGAGTTAAGGCGCCCACGGGTCATCTGTGTGAGGATGGAGAAATGTGGAATTAAATATAACGTTGTGCTTTGTTCTATAAAATTAGAAAATTGGTATCTATGGGTAATGGTTATGATTATGGATATTTAAATCAAATATTTATTTACTTGGTTAAATATATTCTCTATTGGACAATTGCTCATTCTTATCTTAACACGTTCAGGACTTAGAGAGCAACAACTACCCCAGTGAATTAGAAAAGATTCAAACCTTCGTTTTTGGTTGAAGACATAATGTATATGGAGCAAAATGTTTCCAATGTATTTACTTTCTTTTGGGATTAAGAGTCCTTTTGTTCTTGAAAACTTTAATCTAGAAACTTGTAAGCTGTGAGGCATTTGTTATAACTTTCTCTACCTTGTTGAACTGGATTCATACTAAAATTTGTAACCGTTAATCTATAGTTCAATAAGAAAGAGAGCTTTTGGAATTGATATTATAATTATCTTAGTATATTGTGGATGTATGTATTTAATCTCAAGATTGAATAACTTGGGAACATTACAATTCTGAACAGATCTGTAATAGCATTGGAGATATATATGCAAGATTTGAACAGATAGGGTTTGTTTGGTTCAACAGATAACAATCTGTCAAAATTTTTAAAAGTGAACAAATAATTTTTTTTAATAGTGAACAGATAAAAAATTATTGTTGTTGAACAGATCTACATATTTATTTAAAATTTGAATATATAGAAAAAAAATTGAACATATAGAAAAAAAAAATTGAACAAATAAGAAAAAAAAAATTGAACAGATAGATAGAATTCAGGGGGAAAAATTAAACAGATAGAGGAAAAAATTAAATAGATAGTAAAAAAATAGTCAACTAAAAGTCAACAGATAAATTAAGGGGTAAAATTGAAAACAAAATGTCCTTCAAAACCAACAAAAGTACTTCTCACCAAACTATTTCACAAATGGTGAACCTCTCACCAACAAAAAAATTATCCACTGTACCTAATTAATTATACAATTGTTAGAGTGGATTTTTCAACAATTAACTCTAAAAATAATAATTAAATGAAGTAATATTTCAAGATTTTAAGTAGACACTTTAACTAATATTAACCTTGTTAATAACAAACCCCTACATAGTACCGTGTGAAAAATAAATAAATAAAAAAAAAAATTGGGAGAGCTAGAATCTGGGCATACATTATTGAAAGAAAATGGACAAAATAGCAAATTCTCTGATTTAAAAATGTATATATATATATTACTCGTCCAACTCACAAACGACAAAAACTCTAATCTGTGTTTCGTTTATGAATTTGAGTAAGAATTTGGAAAGATAAAGAGAAAGGTTGGTGATATGTGAACGAAATATAACTATATTTACACATTTTCCCTTTTCCTTTTCAAATCCCCTCCCAAATCCATGAACAAAACACATTTTTTAAAAAACCCTAAAACTTTATGGAATTTCTTGCTAGGGAAGAGGGAGTCAGCGGTGGTTCCCTGTGGTCAAGGTCTCAAAACCAAATTGAACACGCCTTCTGGATTTACATTTTTTTTTTTTGAAACCTTGAAGGGTTATATTGCATAAATGTTTGGGTATTTGAACTTGTTTAATCTCCGTAACGTAAGACCGAGTTAAAAATTTCGAGCTTCAAGCGTAAAGGCAAAAAATAGAGTCGTAGAACCACCTCAGGTGGATCAGGTTTGGTCATGTGGGTCCGTACATGTGGTAGACAGGCTTACACGTGCGGATTAGTGTAAGACAGATTTAAGTTTTATGGGCAGAGACTCCGCATATGCAGCCAGTGGGCCTGTACTTACGGTGAAGGGTATGAGGTCGACCTATGTGTCTGTGAGTTGTACTGCACGTATGGCCTGAGGCCATTACACGTGCGAGAAGGGGGCACCCCACGTGCGGCCGTGGACTTCGCATGTACAGGAATGCGCATTTTCAGTTTGATTTTCGTACCTAATCTCTAAAATCTGATGCCTAACACCCTCTTCCCTTCACTTTTTGACATCTCTCTTTCTTTCTAAAATCATCTTTTCCTCTCTTTTCTCTCATATCTCTTTACCCAAACCCTCAAACTTTTACATTTCACTTGATCTAGCAAGATCCATAGGTATTTTGGTACTGGTTCCATATACCAAAACGACGAGCATTCCTAGGGATACGTTTTGACGGATGGAGACCGATTTCTGGCGAAGTCGGTTTTGGGGCTTTTTCTCCTCTTCTCTTTTGAAGTAGGGATTTCTTTACTCTTTTTCAATACTTCATTATAGATAGACATGTGGTAACTTTTATTGCATTAAAAACTTGAGTTGTTGGGTTTTTTTTTTTTTTTGAAAAGCATGTGATGAGGGTTAGGGTTTCATGATCTAGAGTTAAATCCTGTGTTTTGTTGTGAATTTTATGAAACTGTATGCTTAGGGAACATGTTTAAATAGTTAGAGTAAAATGTCCTAATTGTTTGTTTAGTGGTTATGAGGAGAAAATAAAAAATATATATAAAAAAAAAAAAAATTGATGTTTTGATATTATTTGAACCATATGGAATAGTGTGTATTTTAAAATGTGAAAATGGATGTGAAAGGAATAAAGAGGGTTGTTATGAACTTAATTTGTATTAATAATTGTCGTTGGTTTTATAATTGTTGAGTTGTAACAATTGTTGTGAAATCGGGATTTTGGAGAAATAAGAAGGCGTGTTGGTAAATGTTGCATGTATTAGAGTGACGGGATAAATTTGTATTATATACTTGTTGGATTGTGAAAATAAATTGACTAATTCGGTTTTGATAACTAAAGAGAAAAATGTGATGATTGTCGTGGGTATTGGGGATTTGGAGAGAAGAGAAATAAATTTTGAAATCCATAAGAGATTTATATGTTTTTGTGAAATTAAAATGAATATGAAAATGAGAAGTAATAAGAGCTGACGATTTTTAAAACAAGTGAATAATTGTATTTGTGATGGAATTATTACTTTGTTGAATCAAAATTTTTTGAATTGAATTATAAAGATGTGATGGCAGTGGTGGAAGGGAATTTATTTATGAGCTTTGAAAATGACATGAATTGAAAATTAAATTAATTGGGATTAAATGATAAAAGTTATGTAACGCTTGAATTTTGATAAAAATCTAAACCGGGAGGACGAAGTTGAATTTATGGAATTGACTCACGTCGTAATTATTGATGAATGGAAATTGTAAAGTTAATTATGAGAATTGGTTTTTAGTGTTCTAGAGATTTTGTCATTGGCCATTGGTGGATGATGGTATTGATGTTGTTGAATAAAGTATGTGTTTCGTGCGTTGTTGGATTAATTGTGAATTAGGAAAAATGTGCCAAATGTTGAGTTGAATGAAGAAGCGCATTGATTTGTGTTCCACTCCCCTCCGGATTTGCGCCCTGTAAAGTTTGGCACTTTGAAATGGGTTCCTTTTCCCTCCGATTTGTGCCTAGTAAAGTGTGAATGGGTTCCCCTCTCCTTTAGCTCGAGGTTTGGTAAAGTTTGGCGCTTTGAAATTGGTTCCTCTCCCCTCTGGTTCATGCCTAGTAAAGTGAGTTGTGGTGGTTATGGCTTGATGAAGCTGGGTTACGTTATGTTACAACTATGTGTAGTTTATCTTCATATATGTGTTGTGATGAAAATGGGTGCATTATCGGTTTTCCGTGCTAGTGAACGGTGAAATATGATAATGTGTGTTAACATGTCTATTGTTGCATATATACATATATATTGTTGTAGGTGCCCCATCTATACATGTGTTTAAGGCCATAAAAACATGGTAGTTGCCTTTGTAACTATAATGTCTTGATAGACATAGCGGTTTAATTGTTATTAAATTATGAGACTGCGATAATGTAATTAATGATGGAGATTCATAATACGAGAATTGTTTTAAATGTATAAACTTGTACTCGAAAAAAAAAGTTATTGTGAGTTTTCTTGAAACTAAAATAGAAAGAATAGAATAATAAGAATGGTAATTTTCTTGTCCTTTTAAAGAAGATCTTTTGGGAAAATATACTTATGTAAGTATATTTTGAAGTATGAAATGTGACATTACCTATATATGCGTATATGTGGAGCATTCATGATCATAACTATCTATGTTTTGCTATTGTTTAGGATCATTAGGATCTCTACTAGATCTTTGTATCTATCCCACGTGGTTAAACATTTTTCAGGTATAGAGTGAAGACTTGCACAAGACTTGAAGTCTTTTATTTGTTGGCCATGGGGTTGTATAATTGTAGGCAGAATGCTAATGTGATATAAAAAGGGTTAATTCCTTTGTTATTTCATTTATCTATATTTTGGTGACGTAAGCCCACAGGCGAGTATTGTAATTCACTGTATGTATACGAGAGGGAATATTGTAAATTATTGATTTGTTTATTGCTTCATCTTAGTTATTATTATTGAAATGGACTCATTAAAAGATATGATAATATTACTCGAGTAATAAAAGTCAAGGCGTTACATTCCCTCACCTTTCCAGGCCCGGTCTGAGATTTTTGGGGCCCAAAGCCGATAATCAACTACTAAATTTCTAGGGCCCTTCACATTTTTTTTTATTGAATGAAAAAAAAAATTAAGGTAAATGACAAAATATTTGTATTAAAATCACAAAAAATACTTAGAATTTTTTTTTTAATTAATTGAATAGAATTTTTTTTTTTTACGTGTGCTTGCTGTGTTGAGATCAAAATATTTTTTTAAATCAAAAATCAAAACAAAAGCACCACCACTTAACAAAACACAGAACTTTTAAATTATGTGATGTGAACTATTAAACTTAAATAAATTATTCTTAATGATGTAAATACCAATATTATAATAGCAATTAATTGTGCAAAAGACAAGATAAATATTTAATTAATTGAATAGAAAATAAATAAATAATTTACCTGTTTGCTGCTGCTCCGTCCCTATGCTACTGGTGTGTGCTATATCAAACAAATGGAGGGAATGTTGGATAAATAGAAGATAGGGTTAGGAATTAGAAAAAATGGGCCTTTCAAATGGTTGGGCTGGGCCTTAACTATTGGCCTTTTAATGGGTCAAAAATATTAAGTTAGTTTGGGCCTTTTTTAAATATTTTTTGGACTTAAAACATATCCAATATATAATACTAACTTATAATAGGAGGGGGCCCCTATTTTGGACCTATTTTGAAGGGCCCTAAGCCATGGCCTTGTGGGCCTATGGCCAGGGCCGGGCCTGCACCTTTCTGATCTCCCTTACCCTATTGTTCGCTCTCCTTTTCTCCGATCTTACTCCGATCCTCCTCCATATTGCTCCTTAAGCCAAATCTAATGTTTGTCTCCCCAATTTGACATTATTGCCTTACTTTCTCTATCCTCAAGTCCAAAACTTTAAGAACTCGCTCCAAATCTTCTCATAATCTGAAGATCGACGCTCGATAACGTGCTTGTTTCATGCGAGGCAACCACCTTAACTTCAATGTTCTATCTTGGCCAGTGGATGTGGGATTTTCATATCCCAAGTTAAAGACATAGAGCAGTGGAGTTTTGGATGAGTTCGGTAACAACTCAGATACGATTTTTTTATTTTTTATTTTTTTTCTTTATATGGTTTTCTTAATTTTTAGTTTGTTGATATAATAATCCTTCCTGTGTGGAGGTTCTTTCTCATCCTCTCTAAAGGCTTGGATATTTTTGATTTTAATGAAATTATTTATCTCTTTTTGAGATCTTATGATACCACCATATCGGATTAATCCGATCTTTTATCGATTTTGCAATGAAGATTTTTTTTTCTGACTTAAAAAAAAGTATTTTTTTTATTTAATATATGCTGAAATTTTTAAAAGTTCCCACTTACTTGATAATTATTATTATTTTATTTCTTATTTTTTATTTACAAACCAAATGAGGTATCCACATGGATGGTGCCAAACGTTGATCTTGGAGTAAGGCTACATGATGCCCCAACTATATTATTGATTGAAATAGTAAAACTTAATACTTTTTATTAGGATGTCGACAAACAACTTAACAAATACTAAGTAATGTGAAGCATTGTCCCGAGACTACCAAATAACTAGTCATAAACCTCTCGTAAATGACATAATGAAAAGTCAAATCTTGTTGTAAAGAAACAAGTGGACTTATATCTTACAATATATATATATATAGATATATATTTTTGTTTTGCCCATAACCCTGTAAGAAAACAAATTCTTTGTAGATATTATTGGGGAAATTTCAATTCAATACATGTTTTTTAAAAAAAAGTTTAAATTAGTGATACCAATTTCAAAAACTAAAATTATAAAAAAAAAATTATGAATTTATAAATATTTTATGAAGTTATCACTAATTTGTAATTTTTCTTATACTATTCCACTTATCGATGATTACATGCACTACAAACAAAATTAGAAAATAAAAAAGTAAAAATATTACATGCACTAAATATATACACTAACAACTCAATCGTAAGTGAGGTTCTAAATGCACTTTAAAATTTTAGTTGGGCAGTAACATTTTGTATACCCCATTTTGAAATTTAAAATTTATTCTATTATTTTGAGTACCCTAAATAATACTCATGCTACCCTCAAAACTCTTAAATACATTATTAGGACACCCCACACAACAAATAGGCTATATTCACCCCTAGGCAAAAATAAAATCACAAGAAACCCTTACAACACTTCCCTCAACCTAATTCTCAAAGCAAAGATTTTGAATGAATAACAACAGTAGCACCATCGGCCACCACCGTTGCATGCCACCATCCTTAAAAAATTAAAATGTATAAAAATACAAAACCAAAACATACAAATTTTGTTCGGATATGAAATACTGAACAACATCAAATCGTTTGGAATACATTGTTGAACAAGTGAAATTTGTTTAGAAGCAAATTTCGGAATAAATGTAATTTGCTCACTATTGGAGTTTCGAACAAAGTTCATAAAACCCAAACTTAGAAATAAAGAAACTGAACAAAAAACGTACTTTCTTTACCAGAAACAGTTTCAAAACATTTTATTCATTGTTCATTATTGACTTCAATATGAAATAGAATGCGACAATGATGGATTTAATGAAAGTAGGGCTGAGTATAAAGATGCAAAGTGAACAAAGTAAGAGAGTAATAGAATAGAGAATAAAGAAGGAAAGATTGGTATGGGTTATTACATGTGTTTACAAAGATGCTATGAATTGCATTTTTTATAATTTTAAGTACTTTTTTGTCATTTTGAATAGGGATATTATGGTAATAAAAAAATCATTAAGTTAGGGTGTCCAACCAAAGTTTTGGGATGCATTTAGGGTCTCCCCAATCCTAATTAAGAAACGAAAACAAAACATACAAGATTACCCGTTTATGAAAACTAATATTACAACTCTCATAGATATATGATACTGTATTATTTGTTTTCATTTTTCTAAATAATTGTTTTGAAATAATGAACCAATCACAAGTATCCATATAAGTAATAATATAAAATGGTGATAAAAAAATATGTGACATATAGCATTTCTCAATAATTATTAGAAATCTTGTCAACTTTAACACATACTGGATAAAATCTGGGAGGGCAATAGTGAAATGCATTTTTAGTGACATTTGTAAAATACAATTACAATTTCACATTAACAAGAAATTTAGTAGTGTAATAGACAAACTATCTCTTAATTAAGGGAAAATTTCTATTTAGCTGTAGAAAAAATGTTGGGGAAAATAAGTAACCATTTATTAAGAAGTAAGACAATTATTTACTAAAGTGTGAGAATCTTTTTGGGTGCAACTTTTGTTGTGTTTATTTACATAGAAAGAGTTGCACCCCCATGCGTTTGTAATTATTTTTGGTCAAGTGCACTGATCTATAATTTCTTTAAAACTATCATTTTTATAGGGTGCAAGTATGTCATGCAAGTCATTTCCCATGTTTAATGCTTTTTTTTAATTGTCAAGCTTGCAGCTAAATGATTCTTATGTGTAGTACAATGTACAAACACAAAAAAAATTTAATACTTGGTGATGAAAAAACCCAATGAGGAATATGATTAGAACCACCACGTGATCGCCGCTTGATTCGCTTCAATCCAATGTCGGATGAGAAAGATACGCCCAAAATACAAAAAGTTGTCAACGATGTGTGCAGACACATTGTGCGAGCACACATCCTTGCAAAGACAACCACATATGTTTTTTTCTTCTCATGAATGCACACATTCTTAGTGTGCCTACACATGCCTTGAGCGTACACATTTCCCTCCGATACACCTAGAATTTCGTTTTGCTTGGACTGTGTTATGAATTAAGTGGGAGGCACTACAAGATAGTGATGGGGGAACCCTAGGGTGACCTTTCTGGAACCCTAAGGCCCCTCATTGCCTGTAAAAGCAACCCTTAACCCCCCTCTTTGAAGGGATTGAAGTTTTGAGCAAATTTGTGAGCTTTTTAAGTGAAAAACCCTTGCCTCTTCTCTCCCTAAGTCCCAGCTCTGAAAATACACCTTCTTACAGCAACTCTAACAACTAAAAAATCATCTAAGGCTTGAAGAATTTGAATAAATCAGAATCTAAGCTTGAGGGAAGAAATCAAGCAAGAAAACTCACATTTTCTCCACGTGTTCTTCAGTTTATTGCAAACCAGTGAGTAAGTCTTCTTTTTCTCTCTATTTCAGTAGTTTTTAATCCATATTTTTCAATATTTAATCATGCTAGGATGTTAGTTCATCATATCATCATGTAGGTTGCTAGTTCTGTTAGTTTTTCGTTTTGTTTTCTCATGTTTTGTTTAATTCATTAAAACAATATGTTTAGCCTAATTTAATCATGTAATATTCAAGCGTATAACCCGATTTGATCAGCATCTAGTTTCAGCATATTTTTTATTTATTTATTTGTTAGTTGCTCTTTATGCATAGGAGTGTAAAAATGGCATGCGGCCCGTAGGTGGTCTGAAGCCCGCCCGCGGCCCGGGGCCCGAACCCTTGGGCTTGGGCCATCATTTTGAAGCCCGGCCCTGCCCGTGGCCCTCCCATCAGCCCACTTGAGGCCCGGCCCGCTTAAGACCCAGTGTTTTTTTTAATGGAAAATAAAAAATTTTGGTAAAAAAACAAAACAAAAAAACTGGTCAAGCTCACCCAAGCCCGAGGCCAGACGCCCATCGGGTCGGCCAGCCCAAGGTCCGAATGCCCCTGGGCCTGGGCCTAATTTTTTGGCCCGTGACCCGGCCCGAATTTTGGCAGAGCTCATAAGGCCCGACATGGGCTGAGTCGGGCTGGGCCAAATTTACACCCCTATTTATGCATAAAAATCATGTTAGTAGCCTCAAACTGGGCTTAAGTTTGCATTGTGAGTGTTTAGTAGCATGTTTAGGCTCATATGTATTTTATCTAATTCATACTTTTCATGTTGGATGCTTGGCGGTGGAAGGGTAAGTTTCCTCAAATCTTCATAACATATGCTTGTTTGTTGCATTGTTGTTCAATAAATCAAGTATATGTGTTTTTCTATGTAAAATTGTATGTTTTGAGTGTTTTTAAAAATAATATTTATTTTAGATTAAGTTTATGGCCATGTTGTATTAAAAATCCTCTTTATGGAAAATTATTATTTTATGAAAATATGGCTTTATTCTTTGAATCTAAAATAAATTATATTTAATTTATTCAAATCATCTAATTTCAAGGTTAGTCAATGTTTTAGGCTTAAAATGGAATATATTAAATAATTAATCACTAAAATCATAAAATAGAATATTAGTAGAGGCCAATCTTCAGATTGGGTAAAAAGGAGGTGCTTTCATTCAGTGACTATGGACGCCGTGCCTTTTTTGAGTATTAGGCACGTTTCTACCTAAATATTGTACCAACTTGCTTTAACCAACAAAAAGTCTCCACTTAATTTTATAGAGAATTAAGAAACATTTAACCCATTTTGACTAACTCTAAGACTTGAGCCTTTTTTTTTTTTTTTGAATACCTGTAGACACCCCATTTTGACCTGCCCTAAGACTTGGGCGTTTTCTTTTGATCACCCGCTGATGAAAATTAGAATGTGCCATTTTATGAATTTCCCAACCGAAAAATCAAATTGAAGCTTTAATTCCAAATCTCACCCATTTTGGCCATCACTAATATTTTGATTATAATTTTATGTGTGTGTACATATGTTTAGGTGTGTTTTCTATAAATTGATAAATATTTTATAAACTAAAGAAAAAAAATAATAAAAAAAATAGAAAATAAAAAAAAGAAAATAAAAAAAAAAGAGAAAAGAAAAGAAAAGAAAAGAAAATAATAATAAGGTGATGGAAACATGATGATGGTGGAGAATATTGTTTTTTTGAAAAAGATAGATAAAAGAAAGGAGTAGTGGGGAGGTTGGGGAATATAATCATAGAGGGCAAGAGGATAATGGTTCGGTGGGAAAGGATTTTTAGGATGAGTGGGGGAATATAGAAAACAAAAGAGGCTCGGCAGTGGAGGGGGAAGAATAACACACCCAGCACCACCACCACTAACACACACACTGATCTCTCACCATCACTAACACACACCCACACACGGCACTGCTAACACCCACTACCATAGCAGTCCATACACGGGCAGCACATACACACACCCATACACACGGCACCATGGCATGCACACTGCCATGATACCCAGCACACACACACAACTGAGGGATGCACACACACACAGACACATGGGTTAGAGGGGAAGGGTGATGACACACGGCACAGATTCACACCACACACCATCACAGGAGACTCACACATGTATGTACATGGGATTCACACACATGGGGCAGAGAGCACATACACACAGCTCCACACTTGCACCCCCGGGCGATCTCTCTTCTCTTCTCTCTCTCTGGGATGCACATGGAAGACATGGCTCTCATGGCTTACCTTTCATATGTGATGGCTGAACTATTTGACTTGAGTGGGATTATTACTGTATTCTTTTGCGGGATTGTAATGTCACACTACACCTGGCATAATGTGACGGAAAGTTCAAGAGTAACTACCAAGCATGGTTTTGCAACATTGTCATTCGTTTGTGAGATCCTCATCTTTCTTTATGTTGGTATGGATGCCCTGGACATTGAGAAATGGAGATTTGTAAGTGATAGCCTTGGAAAATCAATTAGCGCGGCAAGTTACAATTTGGTGGGCTGCTCTAATACGTGGGTCTGTGTCTATGGCGCTTGCTTATAGTCAGTTTACGAGGTCCGGCCATACTCAACTGCCAGCAAATGCAGTCTTGATCACCAGCACCATCACTATTGTTCTTTTCAGTACACTGATGCGTTTATATGGGCTGGATTGGATTGATTGAAGACACATGGATGTTTGTTCGTTGCTGAATGGCTCGGGGTTTAAAACTTTTATTTTTATTTTGAGTGTTTGTGAGGTTTTATTTTATTTTATTTATTTTTCTCTCATCTCCCCTCATTCGGATCTGTAATAATTCAAGTATTGTAATAATTCCCCCACCCCGCTTCTTTCTATCCCATTCTTTAATCGCTTTCCCTAACTGTGTGTATGTATATATCTGACATGCCATGCATATCCATGCTTTACATCCATGTTCCATGCATTAAGATTTGGCTAAATTTGCATCTTTATGTTTTAATTGATTATCCCATGTTTTGTGCGCTATCACATGTTTTGCAATGTTTCACACGCCATATTTTAAAAGCCGAATCTTTAGTGCATCTCATGAGTGAATTGCATTAGGATTCTGTATATAAGATCATGCATATTTTACTAACTTTGTTTTGTAGCTGTTCGAGGGACATCGGTAAATCTGTGAGTTTTTACGCTTTAGCATCCCATTTGTGTGTGATTTTCTTATTATGTTTAGCATCCTACTATGAGGCTAATTGATTAAATGATAAACTGTTTGAATGCCTGTGGATGAAGGCTTGTTGCTTGAATGGGAATAATTCAATAAATGTACGTTTTAAGCCCACTTTGCAGTGACAAATTCACAAACTTTAAGCCCACTTTGTCAAGTGGCAAATTCAAACCCTTTTCAAAAAAACAAACATGAAATTGAATTGTTCCAATTTGAGCAAACTAGTCTATACTTGTATGCTTCACATAGTAAATTTTAGGATTTACTAAAATAATCAGAACATAAACATATAAAGAAAATAAAAGTCATATCATGGTTTAGTAGAGGCCGATCTTTTGATCGGGTGAGCGGGGTGCTCATTATTGACCTTCCCCTCTCATACCTAAGGTTCCGAGCCAAGCATCCTTGGTTACGACGAACAGTGGCCTTGGCACCGAGTCATGGGTTTCCTAATTTCCCAAAATATTAGGTGGCGACTCTGAGTTCTGATGACGCAGTCCATTTTTAACAAAATTGCAATAAAATGGATTTTCAATAAAAGTTGCCAAATCTGGACTCTCGTCTATGTTTCACATTGCACTCGTGAAACATGAGATCAAAGAGATCTCGGGAGTCCGAACTGTTTAACGCGCGCGGGTACCCCCCGTGCATGTTACAATACCCAATGATGAAAATCGAGATGTGCTAATCTTAGGAGTTCCTCAGCAGGAAACCCAAGAGCTAAGCTTTTAATCCCAATCTTACACCTATTTTTTGCCAAAATGCTTTTCGATCAATTGAAAACCTTTTTCGAAGTATGTTTGGTTGTGCAGTTCCAAACATTTCCACCATGTCCCGAGTCTCACTTTTTCAAAACTCAGGATGTTGTCTTCTTTCAAATAAATCAAGTAAAGGATATAGTGTGAATGAATGGAAGGGGTGGAATCCTCTGAAATACATGTTTATCCTTTCAAATCATACTAACGTTACCTTATTGATCTAACAATGTATGTTTCATCTAGCCGGACAGCAATTTCTGGCCGGATACATAATGGTACGACTGACTGAATTGTCCGGGAACAAAACATTTTCGGGAATTTCAGTCTTTTCTGCAATGTTTGCACAAATATTTTAGATATTTATGTCCAAAACTCTATAAATAGAGGACGAAACCTCATTTTAGAAGGTTAGAAATTTTGCCCAAGGCTTAGAGAGAGATTTGAGAGCTCCTTTCCCACACTTCATCTTCAACTTTCACTTTTCCAACTTCAATTATCAAAATTCCATTAAAGCTTCACTCCAAGCTTTTTGCTAAGGATCATAAACACTGTAAGCTATATCTAAAGGACCTTGAGGGTACCAAGAAAGAGTTTGGGAACCGATAAATTCATTAAGAGGTGAAAGTTTTGAACTTTTATCATTTTCTCTCTCTTGTTCTTCATTTCTAAGTTGTATTTTTCATTGTTTGCTTGTTATAATCATGTGATAAGTCCTCATGGATGTGGATGAAGGTTAGTAGTCACCCATCCATTGAGTTGATAGTTTTTATTACTTTTCTATAGCTTTGCTATATTTTCTTGCTTTCTAGAGATGTAATTCATTGTTATTCTATATATTGGAACCTTGTGGATGTGGTTGGAAAGTAGAAAGTAGCCACTCATCCACAAGTTTGATTATGTAAAATAAATTCTTTCATTTTTCACATCTTCTCATCACATATCTCATCATTCTATCATATTGGTCCATATGCTTCAACCCATACTCACTCTAAATGAGTAAAGGTGGTTGTTTCATAGGGCTAGGTGGATGATTTTTGATATTTAATGTTGAGAAAGTTGTTATTTTTCCATATTCATTGATTTTCCTTGGAAGTCAAATAAGAGGTTTTGGGTCAAAGATGTTGAAAACTCTCTTCTCAATCATTTGTGAACATAGAAAGGGGTGGTAACATCCTTATTCCATGAATAGAAGATGATTATTCAATAGCTTTTGATGAATCTCTTACTTTAGAAGCAAAGCTTCCACTAAGAAATAGTGGACATTAACTTACTTTCTCCAATTAATAGCATGAATTTGGGTACTAACCTGCTCTTATTCACAAAGAGATGATTATAGGTTCCTATCTATTTCTTAGGCTTGAATTTCTTCTTGTTTAATTCATTTAATTTGATGAATTGTTGTAGAATATCTGTTGTGTATAGACATTTGTGTGATTGTTGAGGGTTGAGGCCTATCTACATTCTCCTTAAGTGTTTACTGCAAGAGGGAAAGATAGAAAGGATGAGCTCCCTTTAGAAAATGTACTTTATTTCTATTTTGGACCTTCTGCACCAAACAGAGTTTTCTTCCGAAGTATAAGTTCGACCGAACATTTTTTTAGTCAGGTGGATAAGTTTATGTACAGCCAGATGGTTTCTTAAAGCAGAACATGACAGCTTTTGGGGAGTGTTCTCCTGGGCACTTTAGAGTAGTTGTGTTAAATTCTTTATTTATTTAGTATGATTTATTAGATTCAGCAGTAGTTTGGCTGAATCATTTCATGGTTGTAATAATTTCTCCAACCCCATGTCTTATTCGTTCAATTGTTATAATAATCTCTCTCTCTCTCTCTCTCTCTCCAATCTTTCTCTTTTCTTTTCTTTTTTTTTTCTCATTCGAATTGTTAAAATAACTTCTAACCCTACGTCTTTCTATATCTTTCATTTATATGCTTTCTATATATAGCATCACGTCTTATTTATCATATTCTTGATTTGTATATATTTTTCATGCATTCGGGTTCGGCTCATTTGGATTTTTGGAATTCATAATTTTCTAAATTGATTATGTGCGCTGTCTCATACCTTGAGATGATACACATGTTATGTGTTAGTGTAGACATCCCATTTTTGACCGTCCTCAAGACTTGGACGTCACTGTTGGAACACTCGGTGATTATCCATGTTTGTGTTCGTTTGGAGTTCCCGGAGGTCTCGGCTACGCGCCTTGCCTCAGGATCTCCGAACTCGACCGTTTTGTGTCTGATTTTGCACCAAACACTTGTGTTTTGCCTTGGAGGGCAGGGAATGCCTTGTGAGGCATCCCCACACATCACCGGCCGTGGCTTGAGGCCACCGGCTGTTGTTTGTGTCCATCGGCCATATATTTGGCCGACCGGCACTCTTTTTGGCCGACCGGCCATCAATTTTGTCAAAATGACAATTTTGGCCAGCCGACTACTGTTCATCTGCTTTTAGCAGATATTTTGTGCCAGCTGTGATAGCTGGCACCCACCCCATTCCCCTCCATACACGTGTATGGAGGGATTTCCCTCTTGAATGGCTTGTTTTGGAAGCCTTACAAGAGGGAATTGCCTATATAGGAGAGCTTCTTCTCTTGACATTGGGGTAAGACATTTTAGATAGCTTTTGTAAAGCTTGAGTTCTAGGGTTAGGGTTTGATACATATTCTATCTCTATAAGTGTGTGTTTTGTCCCACTTTTGCTCACAAACACACACTAACACACCATCTCTTGGACTTGAGACCCTTGGAGTGTTGTTTTAGTGTTTTGGAGCTGGATTTAAGCCAAGGAAGGCTGTTGGAGCATTGTTTGTGAAGGAGGGCTTCAAGGGTAAGAAACTTCCCTTTTATTCCCCATTTTTGCATTGCTTTTCTACCTATCTTAGAACTGTTTTTGTGCTTAGTGTATAATACAAAAAAGTTCTGTTTTTTAGCCCTCTTGATTGTTTGTTAAGAGTGTTTTGTGGTTTGGGTTTGTTTGACCCCTCCTAGGCCTTGTAAGGCTCCTTTTTGTGCTATTTTTGGTGAGCTCCAAGACTTTGGTGCTTGGGCCTCCTCACCACTGAAATCTTGAGGGATTTCAGTGGTGAGGATGGTGCCTTGAAGTCTCAAGAAGGAGAGGGCCACCCTTCTCCTTGTTGTCCTTGAAAAGGGCACTTTTTGGCCTCTTGAGGGAGCATCATGCTTGAGTGTTTGTTGATCATGCCTTGGCTGCATTTCATGCTTATATTGCCATAATATAACATTGTTGTGTGTTGGTTTTGGTACACCATGCATGCTTAGCATACCTACTATGTAATGCCATGTTATTGCCTTAATATGCCTTAGGTTGTTAGCCTTCATTCTAGCATGTTTTAGGCTTAACCTTGTGAAGGTTTTGTGTTTATTTTGCCATGTTTAAGGTCTGTCCATGTTTGTTTGAGTCGATCTTGGCATGCATTACATAGCTCCTTTGTATTGTGGCTTGTTGGCCTCAAGTATGTGATGTGTAGCATGCATTGCTTGCATCACTTAAGTGGTTTGGAACCACCTACATGCCATTTCAGTCCCTAAGACATGCTTGTATGCTTGCCTTGGACGCCTCTTTGAAGCTTTGAAAGCTTGCCTAGTATGCCCTATGTTTTGACCATTGTGCATGCCTTTGAATTTGAGTCATTTAGATGCCATTTAGGTGGTCTTTTGGCCTTGTTTTAACATGCTAAAAATCTGTTTTTAGTTGTTTAATGCATTCCATGTTTGCCTTACTAAGTGTAGTTCAATGCATCATTAGCTTGCTTTGAATTCGTGGCCATTTTGCATGCTTTGCTTGCTTTGTTAGTTGGTTTGGCACCTCCTATAGCATGATTTTCAAAGCTTCATTTGCATGCCATTAGTCCATGTTTGTCCTTTTTAAATGTGTTTAAAAGTTGATTCATTGTGTTTAAGTCTTGAACCATGTATCTATGCGTGTTTGCATGAGCATTCGCCTTCATGAACTTAGCATTTTGGCCACTGTTTTAGGCCTATTTAGAGCTGCCTAAATCACGTTTAAGTCCATCTTTTCATTAGTTTGCATTGCCTCATGCTTGCTTGTATGCTTGCATAAGTGCCTTGCCATGCCATGTTGCATCCTTAGCTTGCATGCCTAGGTTGCATTGCATCTTGCATGCATGCTTTGTCCTTTGATTAGTGATAGGGATTGGGCTTTGGTTTGTTTGTTTGTATTGCATTTCATTTGAAATGAAAGATGCACACTTGGCCTCTTGGGCCATCACGCATTCAAATGCGCGATTGGTGGTCCAAGAACCAAGGACCATGCCCCTTTGAGTTGTACACATGATAAGAGGCTTGGTTGGTGCATACATTGCTTAAATTGTATTGCCACGCTATGCCTTGTCCTCTGCTGCTGTCAATTGCAGGTTCTGCAGGCATTCTTGGCCGGCCGGCAATATTTAGTGTCGACCGGCAATGTATTGGTGGCCGATAGCCTCATTTCCAGCTGATGGCCATATCTAGCTGCCGGTGGCTATTCTACTCAGCCGGTGGTGTCCCCCAATGTCCAGAGAGGCATCCCTGAGGCTTTGGCAGTCTTTGGAGGGGCAGAGCAGGGAAAACAGAGGCAGACTATGCATGGCAGTGCAATTCTGAGCAGGACCCGAGCATGCGTTGCATCAGGCTCTCTCCGAGGCGGTTTACTGTTTTTTCTAGTTTAGTTAGTTGTTAACTAATTAGGCAATTTGTAATATTTAATTAGCTTGCGTAGTTAATTAATTTGTATTATTCTTTTAGTCCCTCCGAGCGAGGGCGAATCTGTAATAGTGTGGGTGCGTGTGTGTGCATGTCTTCCAATCCCCACTTCTTTCTTCCCTTTTATTTACCTGCTTATGATGGTAGATTAGGACACGTCTAAATTAGCATACCTTATGCTATGCATGCGTGCATCCATGCATTTGTCTTGCATGCACCAGGCTCGGTACATCATAGAAACTGCATTGTATTTTCAATTCCAAATTGAATACGTGATAATTGTAGCATTTCACATGCCATTTTAGGGTTAGCCGAGCCTACTCTAACTGCATCCTTGCATGTGTTGCATTAGCCACTTAACATGAACTAGGTGTAGACACCCCATTTTTGACTGGCCCTAAGATTTGGGCGCTTTCTTTTGATTACTCAATGATGACAATTAGATTGTGTTTCTCACAGAATTCTCAGTCAAAGAGATGGAATTTAAACTTTAATCCCAACCTTCACCATTTTGGCCAAATTATTTTAAAATATTGAATATTTCATTAATTTAGTATTTTTGTACTTTTTCATGATATTTTTATTTCATTAATACACCATTCAAAAATCAACCACTAAAGTTATAATTCTAAATTTTGGATTGAGAATTGAGAACACATTCCACAGACTTGAGAGTAGTCAAAGAAAGTTTGTGACTCAGAAAATTCATCATTTCCCCAAAAGGTGAGTTTTCGTAAATTTTCATTTAATTTAAAAATGTGATATAATTTGTGTAAATACTTTATTTACTTCGTTTTATTACTGTTTTTTTTTTTATTATCGCTTTAATGGGATGGCTGCACCACTGCACCACCTACATATCTGCTGTAATTTAAATATTATATATAAATTGTTGTAATTTAAATAAATATCCCGGCGGTGAATAGTAACCTTCGGCGGTGAATAGCACTTCCGGCGGTGAATAGTAACCCCGGCGGTGAATAGTACCTAATTTGTTTCAATACTTTATTTACCTCGTTTTATATCGCTTTAATGGGATGGCTGCACCATTGCACCACCTACATATCTGCTGTAATTTAAATATTGTACATAAATTGTTGTCATTTATTACTTTAAATAAATATCCCGGTGGTGAATAGTAACCTCCGGCGGTGAATAGCACCTCCGGCGGTGAATAGTAACCCCAGCGGTGAATAGTACCTAATTTGTTTAAATACTTTATTTACCTCGTTTTAATCGCTTTAATGAGATGGCTGCACCACTGCACCACCTACATATCTGCTGTAATTTAAATATTGTATATAAATTGTTGTAATCCCGGCGGTGAATAGTAACCTCCGGCGGTGAATAGCACCTCCGGCGGTGAATAGTAACCCCGGCGGTGAATAGTACCTAATTTGTTTCAATACTTTATTTACCTCGTTTTATAACTTTTTTTTTATCCCTTTAATAGGATGGCTGCACCACTGCACCAATTTAAATATTGTATATAAATTGTTGTAATTTATTACTTTAAATAATTTATCCCGACGGTGAATAGTAACCCCGACTATTACTTTTGCTCGCTTTATTATATGCTAGTTAGGGGGTGTTTAATTTATTTCAAAGATTTATGTTGTAAATCTCAAGTTTGTTTGTACTAACCAATTAATCAATTTCGCATAATCATCTCTGCAACCTCCCTCCATTCTTTGCTTATTTCGATTAAACATAAAGAACCAATATGATTAATTGAATTCGGTCGGACGTTATACCGAATTTATTGTGTCAAGGCTTGCCTTACGTCAATTATTGTAATAAATTAGACAGCCCCTTTTATTTATTATTCATTTGGTTTTGTAATAATTATTTATTTGGACACTTGGACATTCGAACCCTCCTGCGTGAGGGCGTAGTAATTCATTCGGACCCTCCTTCGTGAGGACAAATATGTAATAAGTTGTATGTCTTCCAACCCCCATTCTTTCTCCCTTTTATTTCACTGCTTATGATGGTTAGATTAAGGACATCATGTTTAAATTAGCATTTTCCATGATTTACATCCATTCGTTTACATGCATAAAAGTTCGGCTCATCATATTATTCAAATGTCAAATTCAAACTCTTTACTTGAATACATGCTCTATCATATGCCTTGAATTGACTCGCATGCCATGCTAGTAGCCGAGCTTATTACTTGCACGTTGTATGTATTGCATTAGCCATATCGCATTAAATAGGATCATGCATTTTTTTTCTAATTGTTTACTTTCTTTTGACTCGCCTTCGCTTCGGACATAAGGTAAGTTTTATGCTTTAGCATATTGCATAAGTGTGATTGCTGTCATATCAAACATACTACCATGAGGCTAAATGCTTACTTGATATACCTGTTTGAATGCCTGTGGATGAAGGCTAATCACCTGAATTGGGATACTTTGATTCATGTATATATGAGATCACCATTTTCAGTGATACATATTCAAAACGTTTCTTTCAAAACAAACATGGAATCAAACGTTCCAACTTTTCGTGAAATTAGTCTATACTTGTATGTTACATATAGAACAAGAGCATATATTGTACATAAAAACCACATCATGATTAGTAGAGGCCGATCTTTGATCGGGTGAGTGGGGTGTTCAATTATTGACATTCCCCTCTCATACCTAAGTTCCCGAACCAAGACACTTTGGTAACGACGGACTAATGGCCTTTGGCACGAGTCACGGGTTTCCTAAATTTCCCATAAATATTTAGGTGGCGACTTTGAAATCTGGCAAAGCAGTCCATTTTTGGCATTTGATTCAAACATCGATTTTCCAAAAAACAACTGCCGGATTTGGACTCTTTTTGTGTTTCCACTGTTTCACATTGCACTTGTGAAATCAGATTCAGAACCAATACACAAGTGGAGTCCGAACTGTAAGGGCTATTTCATTCTTCCGAAAGGGGGCGCGAAAAGCCGAGCTACACTAGGACATGCATATTTGCTAACTAGTTTATTGTTTTGGCATGGAGTGCAATGTAAGTATTTATGCTTTAGCATCTCACATGCGTGTGAATGTTAACATGATAGCATGATTACCATGTGGCTAAATGCTTATATGAGATAAACTGCCTGATTGCCTGTGGGTGAAGGTTGGATTGTTTGAGTTGGAAAAACTCGTTGAAATCCGTGTTTTAGCCTACTTGCGAGTAGCAAATTCCAAAGCATTTTCAAAACAAACGGATATGCAATGCTTGTTTCCAAATTAGGCAATCTAGTCTATACGTGTTTGCTGTGCGCATAACATAGTAAATCTAGGCTAATAACCGGAACAAGAACACATAATGTTTTCAAAATCGGATATCATGATTAGTAGAGGCCGGTCTTCGGACCGGGCGAAGGGGGGTGCTCATAGCTGACCTTCCCGATCGTACCCAGGCTCCCGAGCCAAGACAACTTTGGTAATGACGGACACGTGGCCTTTGGCACCGAGTCAGGGTTCCTAAATTTCCCCATTAAAAAATATTTAGGTGGCGACTCTATATCTGGCAAAGCAGTCCATGTTTGGCACTTTTTTTCAAAATCTGTTTTTTCTCAAAACGATTTGCCAGAGTTGGACTCTTTGGTTCAAATTAAGAACCGCAACAAACAAAAAGGGAGTCCGAACTGTAGCATGAGGCCCACGGGCGCGTCTACAGTTAGTAGTTGAACCTCTAGATGCATTTTGTTGTGTATTGCATTAGCAATCTGTATATAGGATCATGTATATGTTTCTAACACATTTTTTTGACTTATCATGGTGTACTAGGTGAGCATTTTCTGGTTTTAGCATGCTGTATGTCCATGTTATTTCATATCCATTGCTATACTATGAGGCTAGATGCTTTGGTGAAATATTTGTGTGAATGCCAGTGGATGGAGGTTGTGTTGTTTGTGTTGGAATACAGTTGATTCTTATGCTTCTGAGCTTCTTTTTATTGGAAGTTGTACAAAAAGATTTTCCAAATGCATGAAATCACAGCATAACTAGAACCAATGACACAATCTATATTTATTTGCCTCAGATAGTAATGATAGCATCATTAAAACCGAAACATGGATATATGAAGACTATAAAAATCACATCATGATTTAATGGAGGCCGATCTTTTGATCAAGTGAATGGAGGTGCTCAATTCATGACATTTCCTCCTCATACCTAAGTTCCCGAACCGAGACAATTTGGTTATGACAGATAGTGGCCTTTGGCACGAGTCACAGGTTTCTTAGTTTTCCTAAAAGATTAGGTAGCGACTTTAAGATCTAGTGATATAGTCCATTATTGGGCAAAGATTTTGCAATAAAATGGATTTTCTACACAAATTGTCGGATTTGGACTCTCATTTATGTTTCACATTGCACTTGTGAAACTAGATTACAAGATCGGGAGTCCAAACTATTAGGTACGATCGGTAACCCTAAAAGGCATCCCGTAACATCCCACAACTCTATTTTGCCCAATTCGAAGATTAGCCTCTACTAACTTTCTATTTTATAATTTCAGTGGTTAATTATTTATACAAGTCATTTTAAGCCTAATATCCCTTAACTAACTTAAAACTAAGTGATTTGAATAAAATATAAATATCATTTATTTTAATTTAAATGAATAAGGTCATATTTTCCTTAAAATAAAAAGAGTATTTTCCAGTTAAACACGGATTTAAATCCATCATGGCCATAAACATAAACTAAAATAAACAATACTCATGAAAAATTATTCAAAACAATGTGCACAAAAAACATCTATTTTGCATTTGAAAAGACAGTGCACCAAGCACACATATGCTAAGGAGAAGGAAACGACTTACCCGAATGCCCACTTTCAGCATCTTACATGCAATACTTGAAATAACCATGACCCTAATATGCAACTAATCATAAAAGTGATGAACCTAGGCCCGATTTGAGAATACTGAAATGATGCTCATGCACAAAATCAAGAAACAAGTAATAAAAATAATAATAATAATAATGATATGAACTATCTACATGATAATTCAAACCGGGCCTAATACATGATTCCTACATGATTGTATGGTCCTAAATATGTTGTTCCAAGAAAAATGGATAAAACATGCGAGAAGAGGCAATAAAGTTAATGAAACGAAGATACTACACAATGAGATGATGAATGGAGACCGTAGCAAGGATTGACTACTGAAAATAGACAAAGAAAAGTTGTTGGCATGGTAAAAACACAAGAGATTATAGGTTATTTTGAAGAAAACACAAGAAAAAGCGAGAAAGCTTTATTTTCTTACTTGCAAGCTTCCCTCAAGCAAAGGTTTCTGATTATAGTGTTGGAAAAAATGGTTTTTTGGTGACTTTAATTAAATATTAAAGTGGGTCCCAACCATCTATTGTGTTGGGTCCAAGTGGGTCTAGATACTTTGCATTGAGATCTTTACACCACAAATAGAATGGCCAAAAACCATTGAGATTTGAATGAGAAATTGCCTCATGAAGTTAGCTTCATGAAAAAAGGTAATGGGGTTTGTAACTCCTGCATTAATGGGGTTTGTAACTCCTGCCTTTATTGCAGAGGTTAATGGTGCATTATGACCAGCCATAAAGGCTGGAGGCTCTTCCTCTCTCCCCTATACATGTATAAATTAAGACCCTCTTATCAAGTCTTAAATACAGAAATTTTTGCTTCCATTTTACAAGTCAGTTTGCCTAAAAGTTCCTACAGAGAGAAAGTGCTGCCACTGTTTTGTTCGCTAAGCTAGACAGAGAGTGCTTCTACCGTAGCTGGTTTTGACTGTCGTATCCTGGGAGACAGACGCCAGGATTCCTCAAGCACTCGACCCGTGAGGCGGCGAAATCTGTTTTAAGGAAACTGCTTCCGTGCAGGCTTCGGTTTCGTCTCTTTACCCTTTTATTGTTTTGTGTATTTCTGTTGAAATTTAGTTATAATTATCATCCTGTGTTCTTAGTATATATATAATTTGATTTCTTCATAAATCTATTTCTTTAATTTCACAATTTGAACAACAAGCTTAAAACATATTTTATATATATTTTCTATGAAATTGATTGAATAGATTTATATAGACAATTGTATAATGTTACTAGGAACTGTTGCAGAATTGCTCCCTATTTCAATGATTGTAAATTATGCAATGTGATTCTCTAATTGCTTAGTTTAATTAGAATGCTCTATCATAATTTGTATACTTAATTGTATTAATCTGATCTTATTTTATGCGTATGGTTCATCATTCCACTACCATGATTTGCATGATTTAATCTTTAGAATTTTTTTCATTGCTAACTGGTTATTGGTTTCTAACAATTATTTAATAATTCTTTTATAACTCATGGCAATAAATTTAATTTTAGTATTTGAGATCATAAATTTTAAGGTTTGTAACTTGTGTATTTATTTCCATGAATAGTGTGTGATTTAATTGGATGAATTAAAGTTTTGTAATTTATGTAGAAGTTATAAGGTTTTGTAACTTGTATAGTATCTTATGATTTGCTAGAAGGTTAAATAATATCTGATTGTATGTACAATTGTTTTAGATTAGTTGCTTTATATTATGTTGCCGTTTGCTACTAACTCTCTTTGTAGGCATACCTAAGCGTAGAAAGGAATTGTATGGACTACTTATAATCCTCAATTGGATTGGTTTATTTTCCGTTATATTTGAAGAAATTTTTTGCCAAAGGGCTACACTTCTACAAGAGCATTGAAGTTTTGGGTTATAAGTAAATATTCAGCCAGAAGGCTACCCATTGCCAGAGGGCACGAGTTTGAGTTAAGCCAGAGGGCTTCATTTTCTACTAGAGAGCATGAGAACATGTGAAGTTTGCAAAGAATGCATTAGACGGAGGGCTACAGTTTGCCAGATGGCTTCAGCTAAAGTGTCTTAAGGTTTGAGTTTGCTAGAGAGCAACAGCCAAGAGGGTTTCAGAGATTTAGTTGGTTTGTTTACCAATTTGAAGCAGCAAGTTTTATTTGCTTGTATTATTAGAAGCATTTTATATGCATGTATTTGGTTGTAGCAATTTTTAAATTGCTTGTAAGTTTGGAACTTGGTTTGGTTTTCTGTAATAGAAACCAAAGTGTTTAGCCTTGGCTAAAGAGGAGTTCTTATTTGTTCAGAAATGACAACTAAGACGGATTTGATTTCAAACCTTTAGGGTTTGAGGAAGTCTTTGGGTTTAATCATTTTATTCCCAAAGTGTTGGAAAACCAAGTTTGGAGAAAGTCTTTGGTTATAATCTGATTATTTCCAAAGTGTTTTGGTTTGAAAAAAGAAACCAAATTTTAGCATTAGCTAAAATATCTCTGATTTTTATTCAGAAATCATGGGCTCAGTTCCGGGAGTACCGGTTAACGTTTATGAGTAGTGTAATTCTGGTAGCAAATTTTATTTGCTTGGAAATTGGTTTGTTATAACCTGGTTTATCCCCTGGAAATCTTAATTTTAAAATTGTTTCCTATGGACTAGGAGTCAACATGCTCTTGGCTATTTTGTCAAAAGGTTAACTGGGTTTTAAGTGGGACCGATGTGACCCCTCCAGTCTTCCTAGGAACATTCCTGACCATGTTCGATTCTAGGTTAAATGGTGAAACTAGTTTTGAATTAAATTTCCATCTGAGGGATTTTCTAAGGGTTAAGTTTAATTTCTGGAATCACAGAAGTGAAATTCTATTGTGATGCTTCAGAAATGGCTTTAAAAGGTGACAAAAAGAAATGTTGTTCCACCTAACAACCTTAGCCTTGCGAGATTCTTAAAGGAAGATCTTGAGAGATCAAGTATGATTAAAGGAAATCATAAGATTGCATGATAACATTTCTGAATTGATCAGAGGCAATTAGTATGGTATCCTTGTGTTATTTATAGCATTTATGATTGCTATGTGACTTTGCTTGAAAGCAAAGATGAGACAACCCGTTAGGGTGGGTGAATATAATTTTGAATTTTTATATTCCAAATATATTCTTAAATTGGTGGCTCCTAGTGAGTACAATATCACTAATCACAAAGATAGAAAACTGGTGGTTCCTAGGAGGTGTTAGACCACTGGCTACATAGTTATGAGATTGTGGTTCCTAGTAGTGAACAGATTACTGATCACATGTCAAGACATGATGATTCCTAGTAGTAGAGAGGCTACTGGTCATATGTCAAGACATGATGATTCCTAGTAATGAAAGAGTCTATTGATCCTGTGTCAGGACGTTGTGATTCCTAGTAGTAAAGTGACTACTGATCACAAGTTAAGACATTGTGATTCCTAGTAGTAGAAAGTCTACTGACCACATGCTGAGAAATTAGTGATTTCTAGTGATAAGACTACTGGCCATGTTATGAAGTTCCGAATAGTAGACTATTGAACACTGGATTTGTGTTTCCTAATAGTAAGACTATTGGCTTCAGAGTGATAGGTTGGACCAAATATATTTGGGTGCCTAATTCGGTTGATGACATTCTGGGAATGTATTTACTGTGATATGATTTTGAGAGTTTCATAATCATTGTGACACAAGGATTTGTTTAAGACTTTGTATAAATTCTACAAAGAAGACTTAATTATCCGACTCCGAATTGAGGAGGATAATAGAAAGAAAGGAGGGAGTACCTCTTCAGTAAATGCCAATGTCATTGAGCATGGAAAATTTTCTGGAATAAGGGATAAGCCCCCCTTGAACGAAGTCCTGTATGTTCCGGACTTTCGCATGGTTTTTAAGTCCGACAAGGTCATTCTGACGAAACACAAGTGTGAAACTTGTGTTGAAGCGAAGTGGACATGATCCCGTATGAGTTATGGAAAGGCGTTAAGCCTTCTTATAAATTCTTACAAATGTGGGGGTGTCATGCAAAAGGTGGGAATACCTAAACCCAAGAGGGTTAGGATAAGCCTAAAAATCCGTTGACTTGTATTCAACGGTTATGCACAATATAGCAGTGCATATGATTTCTTGTGGTTCAATCTGCTATTCCAGATATACACAAGAATACTATCATGGAATCAAGAAATGCATCTTTCTTTGAAAATGTATTTCCGTGTCGTCTCCAAGAAGGGATTCAGAGTTCCATGAAAGAGGTTGAAGGTGACAATGATACATAGCTAATCAAACAAATGATCACTTGGTGATCAAGCTGAAGATGTAGATGAGCAAGAAGGAGTAAGAGGCTAGGACTGCAAAGTCCTTTGGTCCGGATTTTTTGACTTATATGTTAGAGGGAGAACCTCAAACTTTCACGAAGCTGTGACTTCTCCTGAGAGTCCTTTATGGAAAGAAGCGATCAAAAGTGAGATTGACTCCATCTTACAAACACCTGGGAGTTGGTAGATTTACCTCCAGGGTAAGCCTTTAAATGGATTTTTAAAAGAAAGATGAAGGCCGATGGGTCAATTGACAAGTATAAGGCGAGGCTCGTTATCAAAGGGTACAGGCAACGAGAAGGCCTGGATTACTTTGATACGTACTCACCTGTTACTAGGATAACATCCATTCGGATGGTGATTGCGATTGCTGCTTTGCGCAATCTAGAAATTTACCAGATGGATGTAAAGACAGCTTTCTTAAATGGAGATTTGAATGAAGAAATCTACATGGAGCAACCCGAGGGGTTTTCAACTCCAGGACAAAGTAAGAAAGTCTGTAAGCTTGTCAAATCTTTGTATGGTTTGAAGCAAGTGCCTAAACAATGGCATGAGAAGTTTGACAACGTAATGTTGTCAAATGGGTTTAGAATCAACGAATGTGACAAGTGTGTTTATGTCAAAGACACTGACAGAGGTTATGTCATTTTGTGTCTATATGTTGATGATATGCTCATTATAGGTAGTAACGATGAAATGATCAAAACTACCAAGAAGTTGTTAAACTCTAAGTTTGACATGAAAGATATGGGCTTGCAGATGTTATTCTGGGAATTAAGATTACCAGAATCTCTGACGGAATTGTACTATCTCAGTCTCATTATGTTGATAAGATACTTGAGAAGTTTAGTGGATCAGATACGAGTGTGTCATCGACACCTGTAGACTAAGTCTACATTTACCAAGAATAATAATGAAAGTGTCTCACAGTTAGAATATTCTCGGGTAATTGGAAGTTTAATGTATC
Source organism: Camellia japonica (assembly GCA_030407325.1). NCBI lineage: Eukaryota > Viridiplantae > Streptophyta > Magnoliopsida > Ericales > Theaceae > Camellia > Camellia japonica. The sequence goes on from JAPPVO010000031.1 coordinate 100,776,234, forward strand.
TGATGAGTTGTACTAGGCCGGATATAGCTTACTCGGTTAGCAGGCTTAGTAGATACACAAGTAATCCCGATGCTTCTCATTGGAAGGGCATTGTGCGGGTGTTAAGGTATTTACGCTATACTCGGGATTATGGGCTGCATTATACTCGATATCCAGCGGTGCTTGAAGGCTATAGTGACGCAAATTGGATATCAGATATAAAAGACTCAAAGTCCACTAGTGGATATGTGTTCACTCTTGGTGGAGCAGCCGTGTCTTGGAAATCTTCCAAGCAAACGTGTATATCTAGATCAACGATGGAATCAGAGTTTATTTTGGATAAAGCAATGGAAGAAGCTGAATGGCTTTGCCATTTCCTTGAAGATATTCCACGTTGGTCTAAACCTGTGCTGCTATTTGTATTCATTGTGATATCTACAATTGGTAGGGCACAGAGTAATATGTATAATGGAAAGTCTAGACATATCCGTCGTAGACATAATTCCATACGACAACTACTCTCGAATGGAGTTGTCTCTATAGACTTGTAAAGTCTAAGGACAACATTGCGGATCCGCTAACCAAAGGGTTAAATCGAGTGTTAGTCGAAACGTCGTCAAAAGGAATGGGGTTGAGGCCTTTGGAAGTTACCGGAATGGAAACCCAACCTAGTTGACTGGAGATCCCAAGATCTAGGTTCAATGGGACAACCTAATTGCGTGTAACGGTGGTATGTCACTGAGGAGGTTAAACCTCCAGCCATTCCTTCTATCAGTGATACCTGCAAGTGTAGAGGTTAAGCTGAGCTTTTAATGACTCTAGTGTGTTAAGCTGTTGAGCTGAGTATAGCAGGATACTCAAGTAGAGTCACCTATGTGAGTGTGAAGTGGGGCCGCTTCTAGAAGAATTGGGAGGCCAAGATTCTTTGAAACCACTCGCTGAACCAGGCTAGTGTCCAGGGCCACACAGGGCACACCAGTGAGAACAGAATGGTGGTAGGAGTAATTCCCGTGTGAGATCTATTGTCTCAGTTTACATAAACGGCAGAGCAGTTCAAGATGTCATATTCACTGATCAGCCAGTAAACTCGATAGGTTTTCACTGGGAGAGGTTCAAAGCCAAAAGCTACCTTCTCTGATGTCGGGGTTAATTCGTTGTACTCTCTCTCCGAGTCATTATTGTTGAACGGTGTCCGTTTGTTGAGTCATTCGGTCAATTTTTATTCATGTGGGGGATTGTTGGAAAAAATGGTTTTTTGGTGACTTTAATTAAATATTAAAGTGGGTCCCAACCATCTATTGTGTTGGGTCCAAGTGGGTCTAGATACTTTGCATTGAGATCTTTACACCACAAATAGAATGGCCAAAAACCATTGAGATTTGAATGAGAAATTGCCTCATGAAGTTAGCTTCATGAAAAAAGGTAATGGGGTTTGTAACTCCTGCATTAATGGGGTTTGTAACTCCTGCCTTTATTGCAGAGGTTAATGGTGCATTATGACCAGCCATAAAGGCTGGAGGCTCTTCCTCTCTCCCCTATACATGTATAAATTGAGACCCTCCTATCAAGTCTCAAATACAGAAATTTTTGCTTCCATTTTACAAGTCAGTTTGCCTGAAAGTTCCTACAGTGAGAGAGTGCTGCCACTGTTTTGTTCGCTAAGCTAGACAGAGAGTGCTTCTGCCGTAGCTGGTTTTGACCGTCGTATCCTGGGAGACAGACGCCGGGATTCCTCAAGCACTCGACCCGTGAGGCGGCGAAATCTGTTTTAAGGAAACTGCTTCCGTGCAGGCTTCGGTTTCGTCTCTTTACCCTTTTATTGTTTTGTGTATTTCTGTTGAAATTTAGTTGTAATTATCATCATGTGTTCTTAGTATATATATAATTTTTTTTTGGGTGAATAAAGTATATATATAATTTGATTTCTTCATAAATCTATTTCTTTAATTTCACAATTTGAACAACATATAGTTCAAAACTCTAAGCCTTAGGTTGTTTTTGATTTCCTTTAGGTTGTTATTAGGGTAGAATTTTTGAAATAGGGGTGTGGAAGGAGGTTTCTATCTCATCTAAAAGTTTTCTAAATGCTCTCAAAGGTCTTAATTATCTAACCACTTGCAAGAGGGGGAAGGGGAAGGGGAATGGTGCTTTTATAAGCATTCCTAGCTTGGAGAGGAAACTAGAGGAGGTTGCTAGTGTTGAGCATCACTTTCTCCCTTGTGCTGCCCTCCAATGTCGCATTGTCATGCTTACAAAATTTCCAATCCTGTCTATCAGGGGGAAATGCGGTTGTGTATGTGATGTGCGGCCCCACAAACCAATTGCAACCGCACAATGCATGTGCAGCCACACGTGCGGCCAAGGGTTTAGGTGTCAACTTTGCAAGTTAGGTGCGGGTTTGTATGGCTGTTGCTTGCTTATGGCCCAAGGAAACTCAAATTGTCTTTAGATCAATGTTTTTGATAAATACGTCAATAATTTTGAAAAATATCATCAATTTAAGTACAGTCTGGCTTCCCTTATCTCTCGAGGTCAGTAAATTGATTTTTGGTTGAAAAATGGATTCAAGGGTATTTTGATCATTTTTGCAACCGAAATAGGTTGTAATAGCGACTTTAAGCAATTATCAACATTCCAAGGGTGAAGATATTACTATTTCATCATCGAGAGGCCTACAATAGCCCGAAGTCTTAGGGTTAGTTAGAATATGGTGTCTACAATGACTTTTTCCTTTTTGTACCTTAGCTCTCGAATCATTAATCTTTGGTTATGACGGATTAGGTCCTTAACTTAGTTTTCATCGTTAAAAGTTTTTTAATTCCCCTCAAAATTAAGTGGCGACTCTTTTGATGTGGAATAAGCAAGTTGGTACAATATAATGTGGAAACGGGACTAATAACCAAAAAGGCATGGCGTCCATACCAACTGAAGATAATCTATGCCTAGAGTTTCAGTATACGAATTTTCTAGTTGATCATATTAGGACTTGTAGTCGTAATATATCATAATTATCTATTAATTAATTTCTCAAGAACGATTATAATTCCATCGTGGTACACGAGTAGCGGTGGATTCGAACACTGTAAGGAATTTCTCACAACCGAACTTCACTATTCTTTTATATTTATTTGTCATTTTCATGAAATTTACATCATCAACCTTCTTCGATCAAGTAAATATATATATATATATATATATATTATATTATTCTAAACACTTTAATCAGTACATTTCCTTTGGATTGACACATAGGCCTCGTTTTGAAATATTCCTTTTTAGTAATTTTTTAATTTTTTAACTAAAATATAAGATAAAAAGTTAGTAAGTTTTGAATATTTTTTTGATTTTTTTTTTAATGAAAAAACGTGCAAAAAGTTAGAGAAAAAAGAAAATCTTTGATTTTTTTTTGTTTAATTTGTTGACTTTTTGACTTTTCTAGAGATTTTGATCCTTTCCATTTCATATATGTAATGGAAAATTTCCATTATATATTTAATGTCTATAAAATAAGAATGTGAATTTATAAGTGATATTTTAGTTTTTAAACTAAAATTTGGTATTTTCAAATGTGACCTTAATCTTAATCGATAATTTATTGAGTAAGAGTTACTATTTGATTTTAAATAAATAATTTTGGTGTGAAAAAGATGCATCAAATTCTCCTAATTTTGTAAACATTTTTTTCAAAATTAAAAATTACTAAAGAAATTACTTATTTCAATTACTAAAATTTTATTTTGTAAATTTTTTCCCAAACTCTTGTGGAATAAACTTTTGCTTTTTTAACTTTAATAATAAAAATAAAATAAAATAAAAAAATTTTCCGATGATTCAGGCTTGAATATCCATCCATAATCTACCAGTAGGCCCACCCCGGCAATTCAATCAAAACACGCAAGACAAATTATTTGGTGTTCCCGGGTGTTCGTATTTTTTACTAATTATTATATATTAAGCGTATGTTATTTGTCAATTTATAAAACTCCCTTTCTATTTAAATTAAATTACATTTTAAAATATCAGGAGACCATATTAGAAAACACCAAATAATTTCTCCACGCGCAAATGCGTCTTTCCATATCTGTTCGTATAATTACCACAACCCAACCCAGTTGGACACGTTTATTGCAAGTTGGTCCCTTGTCCATAAATGCACATTACTAGCCATCATTTCATGTATCTGCCAGAGAAGTTATTTGGTGTCCTGACACGATCACGTGATGCTTGTGGATGGAAAATTCTACTTTTATACACTTAATTAGTTTAAGGTTTATCTTTTTTTAATATATATATCTATTAATTTAATTATCAATTAATTTTCTTAATTCATATATTTAAAGTTACAATTACACATTTTATTTATAACCATTGTATACATCACTAACCCTCTTTCTATACACTTTTGATTAACTCTACTTCCACATTGACCCACCCATGCCCTTGAAGAAAACCTTAGTCCGAAATGAAATTTCCTCCATTGAAGACTTGCATAAAAGACCTCCATTGAACCTTTATTGAGACCATTATAAATCTTCCAAAATAGTATACTTCTTTCTCGCACACAACTAAAATAAAATAATAAATAAATAAACACTTCTAAACATTAATAGAAATAAATTAATCTCCAATAAGAATAATAATTTAAAAACCTGTGAATAAATGAAAAAAGTACAAACCAGTTTTATTTTTATTGTACTCTCCTCAAATGGCCTTATTGTTTTATTATAACAAGCACAAAATTCTATTATTTTCCTTAATAATAATAATAATTATACACATAATTGAGGAGTTTTTTTAGTAAATACCAAAAGCAATGGAATCAAGGAGCTTGAGAGCGAGATCTAAATCGGATTGCAATTTGGAGATTTAATCATTTGGGTTTGATGGAAAATAAGAGTTTCGAATGTTGTAAAGATCATCAAAGACTTTCATGGCTTTTGCCAATGTATCTGCTGAGTTTTCACCTTGGCTTTGATTGCTCAAAATGTTTACATTGAGATTTTTTTATTTCTTAAAAAATGTGTACAGAGAATTTTTTCATATAATATTATGAGGGTTACTGGATGTCTATTATGGTTATTTTTATTTATGATATAATTGTCATTAAATTAATATTTTATTAAGTGTGTGTCTTGAGCTAATTAGGTGTGTGAAAATAGAATTTCCCTTCTTTTTAGGCTTTGTTTGAAATATTAGTTTGGACTAAAATAGTTATTGCCACGACCCAACCCCAGGCTTAGGGTTAGAATCGCAATCTACTAATTTATTTTATTCGTAACAAATTAAACTGCGCGAGTAGAAATAAAAATAATTAAACAGGAAATTACTCTATTTTACTATTTTAATAAGAGAAATTACATTTATAGGGCTTTTATTATTTTATTATTCAGTGACCGGTCCCGAGTAGAAACAAAATGGAGCAAAAATATATAAAAAAGAAAAGAAAAGAAAAACAAAATAGTGGTTCAACATCAATCCTTGTGCGGGTTCCATTACGTGAGGTTATAGGTTTCCCCTACATCTCGTCACCTGAAATGGTAACAGCTATTAGCACACAGCAGAGTGAGAAATATTATACTAAGAGTATAGGGAATACAAAATAACCATGGATAGTTAGTTAAGTCAAAACATTTACATAACTCAATTTGGTAAACAAATAATTTAAGTGACAGAAACTGAAATACAGAAATTGTGTAAATAAATAATCATAACCACGGTACAGAATAGAACAGAACAGAAGTCACATAAGTGACAATCAGAACAGAGGTAAATGAATCTATGACAAACAGATGACCACAAAGTGGCCAAACAGAGGCCAATAGTTATTTAAGTCCCCCAAGGCATGGGACTCCCGTGGTGGTACTTACAAAGCATAATTATTTATAAGGTTATAGTCAAATATTTTTTAAAATTTAAACAAATATATCCATGGGTTTTATTTTAAACAAATAGAGTTCAGAAATTAATCAACGTAATTGAAATATTTATAAAACATAACTTGTATTAATATAATTAATAAAATACAACTTGTATAAAATAGATTATGGTAAGTCAAAACATACGTAAAATATATTATGGTAACTCAAGATATAATATAACTCACCTTAAGATTGAGTCTTACTATTTCCTTTCTATTTTTCCTATCTTTTCGAAACTGTGTTCTTCCTTCTTTCGGTCTCTCTATATTTCACTCTCTTATTTCTTTCATTCCTTTACCTCTGTCGTAGTTCCCTCCCCCCCCACTTCTTATATACATGCAAACTCATGATGCCTCCATAGGGTGACTCATTCTCCCTAAAGCTAGGTGGCATAGATAGCATCCAACCATCTCTCCTGAGATACTATAATCTAAGATTATAATCTACTAATTAATTGCGAGTAATTGATTGGCCTTATCTCATCAGCAGGCTTATTATTATTATTTACTCAAACTTTTACATTTATTTATTTACTATCTTTAACTCTAATTTGGCCCAACTAGTATTATAATTCTATATTTGTGTCAATTTGTTCCCGAATAATAGTCCCTAATTAATCCCATATCTGATAATCTAATGCTAAATTAGACTTATATATTTATTTCTTATTATTTATTTATTTAATAATATATCAGCACATACAACCATAATTATATTTAACTATAAATATTTATCTAGTATTTAATTAAACGTTCAGGATGTGACAGTCATATAGAATAAAATAGACTATTTTAGTTAAATAAGATAAAATGTTACATTTAACTCACAATTATTTTATTTTTTCTCTTAGAAAAAAGTTAAAAAAAAAGTCAAAAATTTATTCCAAATGAGACTTTTTAATCCCATGCTAAAGTAGTTAAAAAATCAAAAAGCTAAAAAGCCAACCCAAATCCCAAACAAATCCTTAGTAGTGTTAAATAAGTCAATTTATTAATTTATTTGAATTATATTACATTTTATTTTTGTAGACATTTATTTATAATAAATAAAAAAAAACAAATTTATAAGCCATATTTAAAATAATTCTAAGTGAATATGATAAAATTTATGATTTTGTATTATACGATTGAGAATAAAATTATTTTACGGTACATACCCAAAATGGTTGTGTATTATATATATTCTTAATTATGATTTTTGTATTTTTGGTTTTGAACTATTTAGTGTGTTTGGTTTCAGTTTTTTGAATTCAATTTTTTGAAAATTGAGATTTTTATTTTTCGTTTTTTTTTATTTTTAGTGAATATTTTTAAAATTTTAAGCAATTTTTTTTTAAAAAAATTTAGATGTACCTTACTTAGATGTATCTACATAGTAAAATATCTGTGAAAAAATATTTTTAAAAATTAATAAATACACAAAATATGAAAATATACTAAATTTTTATTTTATTTTTGTATTTTTGGTATTTTTTAAATTTTGTTCACAAATATTATAATTTTTAAGTGTATTTATATTAGGTGTGTCTAAAAATTTAAAACAATTTCTCAAAATATTAAGAAAATTCATTGAAAATAAAAATACGAAAAATAAAAAAGTAAAATATTTTGAAAAATGTTTTCTGAAATCTAAAACCAAAACCAAACAAGCTATTAGTTCTGATATTATTTTGATTATAATCTAATTTCTTTTGTTATATTATGATATCATTTTGGTTTTGATTGGAAGACTTGGTTGTTATACTATTTAGTTATAATTTATTTATTTTTAATTATAACTTTGTAATATTATTAGGAAAAATTACTTATAAATCCCATATTGGGAAATGTTGCTCTATCTAGTCTTGAGTGTTTTTTCTTAAACCATTTAGTCTTTTTTATTTTTGGTATGATATATGTTTTTGATTTATTGTATATGGAATTTACATTTTTTTCCATATTGATTTCATTTTGGTGATGTTGCTAACGTAGTTGATGTTGCTGATGTTTTGATGATGTTGCTAACATAGTCGATGTTGATGAAGTCGTGGCCCGTCATCTCTGTTGGAAACTGTTCACAACATATATAAATATATATATATATATATATAAAGAGAGAGATAGAGAGAGATGGAGATGACGGGAGAGGCCGATCTGGAACTTGAACTTGAAGATGAAGAAACGATCTTGACGAAGTGGCGCCAACAGAGGAGAAGGAGAAGCCGAGGCGGCGGCGGCATAGCCGTGGGGAGCCATACCAGCGACGGCGACACCGCCGACGGAGGAAGAAGGCGCCAGCGATAGATCTTATTCGATCTGATTTGAATGAAGTACAGATCTGATTTGAATCTCCTCCAACGCCGCTGAAGAACATCACTGTGTTATACGATTAGGCCCTAAAATTCAAATTTGTGAGACTAAAGCTCTGAGAATTTAGTTTCGATGGTGAATTAAAGGAAGGTGAGACTTGGAGAGAGGTTTTAATCAAAGAGTATTTGATCTATTTCCTTGGAACATCACTGTGTTATACATTCTCTTCCTGACCCTCCCGGGGCTCGACTTCTTCCGCAAAGGTTTGATCAGCGTGATTCAGAAGCTCCTTAAACCGTTTCTCTCGGTGGTGCCATTTTGCAGTTGATGTTATTGGACCGGAACATGTAAGTTGATGTTTTGAATAAAGGAGTGGAGGACCCCCTAGAATATAACAAACACAGTGATTGGATTGAAATTGCTTGATGTTTATACAATATAACAGAACATTGATGTTTGATGACATTTGATGATGTTTTGATATGAACAGAGCGGTTCTGATGTTTGATGACGTTGTGATGTTTGTTTTGATAAAAAAAAATATGAACATAATGTTGCTGATGTTTGATAACGTTGATGAGGTTTGTTTTGATAAAAAAAATATGAACATAATGTTGCTGATGTTTGATGACGTTTATAAGGTTTGTTTTGATAAAAAAAATATGAACATAACGTTGCTGATGTTTGCTGACGTTGATGATGTTGTTTTGATGATATTTTACGATGTTGACGATGTAGTTGATGATGTTGATGATGTTTTTATGATGTTGCTGATTTTTGATGATGTTTTTTTAGTGATGTTGGTGATGTAGTTGATGTTGTTGATGGTGATGTAGTTGATGTTGTTGATGGTGATGATGTAGTTGATGTTGCTGATGTTCGGAAAGGAAGGAAATCTAAAAAAAGGCCTATAGTAAACTTCTTGGGCAATTCAGTAAATTACACATAAATACCAACCCAAAATTACCAACTCAATTACTGAACCAGACAAGTAAAAAAATAGGTACTAATGTCTTTACACATAAAATAAGACCTATTAGTCTAACAAAAAAACGTCGAGAATAAACGGGTTAACATTCCCAAATTAGGGACTTAATAGTGCTTTCCCCATTAAATTATACAATTTAGGTTCCTTTAGGAAGAATTTTTTTAATTTAATTTTTTTTGATTTTTTAACTAGTTGACTAATTTAGTTTTTTTTTTTGAGATTTTTTTTTGACTCTTTTTAATAAAAAATAAATAAAAAAATTATAATTTAAACATAACATTTTATTTTATTAACTTATTTAATCTATTTTATTTTATTTTTTTATATTTTTTAAATCTCAATTTAAAAGCAGCTCACTTGTAGAGGAAAAGTGATAGGAAAAATTATTCAATATTTTCGAAATATATTAATTATAATGTTATAAAATGTTACGTATTTATATTTTGAAATTACTGAATAATTACCCAACTTATAATACTAATAAAATAACATGGTTGATTTGTGATGGGTCCGGACATGGCCACATGCCCCCGTACCACGGAATAATTTTTACTCAAATATACATTTACATTTAAAAATTGAATTCGTCATTGTGCTCTGGACTCTTGTACTAAAAAAAAGTCTATTGTGTTCAATCTTTCACTGAAGAAGAAGGGGAAGATGGAGAAAGCTCTGCTCGGTCATGAAAGCAGTGGCGATGGTAGTAGTAGTAGTAGTAGAAGAAGTAGAGGTGCATCAGCTCTGTTCCGTCGAAGGTCAGACGCTATCACACATGGTTCTCCATATCAGAAGGCCGCTGCACTTGTTGATCTGGTTTGTCTATTCTGTTCATCTTCTTTTTTATTAACCTCCCATTTTCAATAATCGCACCGATTTTTTATGTTTTAACATTACTCTTTCGTTGACTTTTGTTTTGTCTACATGACATTACCTTTGTATTCTCAGTGATGAAATGACATTCTTCCAAAATACAAAAATGTGTTTTTGTGAGTCCAATTATTTTTGGGTGATTTATCACCGGCCAGTAGAATTTTTTTTGTTTTATGCTGCGTTTGGTTGGGGATTTGATGAAGGATTTGGAAAGTAAATGGAAAAATGTGAATAAAATAAAGGGCAAATTACCAACACCCTCTCGAGGTTTGAGGAAAATATGGATTCCGAGTTTTGAGAAATTACATCTCATTCCTAAGGTTTATATTTGCATGACAAATTGTTCCCTTATTTGTTATGTAAATATAAAACTCGGGGGCAATTTGTAATTTTCCAAACATCAGGAATCCGTATTTTAGTCAAACCTCGAGCGTTGTTGGTAATTTGCCCTGAAATATATCTAAATTTTACCTAATTTCACACATTTTTTTCTTTTCCCTTACCAAATCTCTCCAAATCTCCCAACAAAACACAGCGTCAAGAGAGCACAGATAATGCTAAACTTTAAAAAAATGTTTACTTTTTTACTCAAGTTCGGAAGAAATTAGTGAAAAAAAATTCATGATTTTTAATGCTTATATCAATTGTTTCATAGAATTTTTTAACTACATAGGCCATTAGTTAGTGTATAATTTATTATTGCTTGACAAAAAATAAAAAATAATAATAACATTTACATATCAAGTCAATGGAATTGATAGTTTGGGCATATATATATATATATATATATTATAAGAATGATTATTTTTTAAAAAAATCGGTTGAACAAGTAAATCGATCCAGATCATTCCAAACTGTATGGTTTGGTCCGGTTTTTTTACAGAACGGTTAGGTTCCAAGTAATTATTATAGGATATGCGTGGAATATAGGGATTTTGTTCAAAATTGCTAAAGCATTGGTGTGTTGATGCTAGAGATAAGCAAATCAATCCAAATTGTTCCAAACTGCATGGTTTGGTTCAGTTTTTTTTAGAAGGGTTAGGTTCCAAGTAATTAAGAACTGTTACTTATGGTTTGGTTTCTGAATTAAGGCTTGAAAGAAAAGAATAAACCGAACCGTCCTGTATTTTAAGATTTGTACACTTAAATTATTAAAAGTTGTATAATATGGAGAATTTTATGTGTCTTTACACAATATATAAAAGTTGGTTAGGAGAATAACACAATTTTAAGTATGCTTGTCAATTTTTTGGAACACTTTTATGGGTAGAAACAATTTTTTTATTGAATTAAATTTTCTAGTTTGGAGCGGTAGAATTGAATTGGAACCAAACCATTTTTTGCAGTTTGGTTTTGGTTTGCTTCCACAGGTTATGCTGTTTGGTTTGCTTTCCTAGATTTTTGGAACCGTATAGAATAGTTTGGTTCTTGGTTCACCTTGAAATCAAATCAAACCAGTCTATGAACACCACTACTTGGTGCCTTGGCTGGTGCTGGGCTTTGTCAAGCCCTGAATTCGATGACCCCAAACCGTGAACAGTAACTTAAGGTGATAGGTGACGAATAATTTTTAAAGATTCATTTATTCATTAAATATTTAAAGTGCTGTGATTTGTTTTGAAAACTTATTACTTCAGATTTATGGTTATGTACCATCACTATAGAATGGTCTGGTGACCTCACACCCACCCTGTACAAGGATGCATACAAACATTTTCCAAATGGTCCATAAAGCAATAAAGTTATGAAAATTACAATCATCCTAAGGCTTACAAACCAAGCCTCCCAAATAAAAGAAATACATGAGTTTAACTGAAGAAAGAAAATATCTGGGACCATTCATAACGGCTCCATGTCCCATATCAAAACATAGGGCAGGAACCCTACTCGGAGTGAGTAATATCCCACGCCCCTCTTTTTCTAAAATAAATGATAAGTCTAAAAGAAGTTATAGTCTTAAGAGTTCACTATTACAGATATTACTACAAAATATCTAAATACAAAAGTGATTCTTCAAAACTTGAAAAAGCTCAATCCCGTCCCGACGACTTGTTTCTTGAAAAGGAAGGGGTGAGTTAACTAGCACAGTACAGAATGATCTTCTGCAAACTTATATGCTATTATGGTGCACAATGGTGTTAAGTGTGCAGATAATTTCTATGTACCGAGCTAACAAATAAGGAAGATACAAAATCAGCAATTAATATATAAATGATGGAATGTTGACCTATGAAAGGTGAATGATGTAAAGTGTATGAATTGTGATAGTTAAATAAAATAAAACCAACATCTGATTAATTCCTCATAAATGAGTTTTGTGGTTTCATAAACACACATGCATACCACACCACGCCCCTTGGGTTTGCGTGACACCAATTCCATGTGTTTCCCTAAGGAGAAGTCATGTGATATTCCAACTTTCTTTGGTTGCTAGCCAGAAGGACCCATGGTTCCCATAGGCCAAGTTTTGGATCTTTCACTCAGGAGCTTGAAATCCAAGTTGCTTTATGTTAGAATAGAAATAGTGTTACTTATATTTTATTCTTATTTATTTTCCCTTGATTAGTGTAATGGGCTGGCCCATAATTTATGCTTTATGGCACTCCTGTAATTATTCATTATGATCAATATAAAAGGGGATGAGGTCTAACTCATTCCCTAACTTTCTCTCTTCTCTAAACTTACACTTTATTCCACAAACCGACTCACACAAAATTCCTACCATGCCAAGTAGTGTCCAATATGAAAATCAAACCCACATATGGTTATTCAATTCAATTTTAACAATTCCTCATGAAGAGTGATGAACGATATTCCATGACATGATTCATGTGATTTAATAAACATGTTCCAGCAACAATTCTAATATGAGAGATAAATTTAATTCTCAAAATAGGCCCTAACTTTAGTCAAGGGTTTTTCACTAAAGTGTTCCAAACACAAATTCATTAAACACCAATCATCAATCTACCACCAATTGCATGAATGATCTATGAAATGAGAATAACATACACAAATACAACTACACCTTGACTATAGCATGATGAACAACAATGCATGTAAAAGAAACAGCAATGCATGTAAAAGAAACTAAAGAAAATACACAATGACATATAAAGAGAGAGAAGAGAACTCTCTACCTCAAAAACAAAGGAGAGAGAAAAACCCTAGGTATGGAACTCAACGAAATGAAGAATGTAGCCCTTGTTGAGATCTACAACTTTGATTCTCGGATGGAAGACTGATTCTCACTCTAGGTAGGTTGAATCTAAGCTTGAAGGTGTTGACAATGGTGAATTGAAATGTATAGAGAGAAGGGAGAAAAGAGAGAAATAGAGATTATAGAGTGTAAAGTGGATAGTGATATCTCTGGCAGAAATTCGTGCCTAAATACAAAAAAGAGTGTCCAAATGAGTGAAGGACAGTGGGCCATGTTGCCTGAATCTAAGTTGAATCCATTGCACTACTCGAGCTCTCTAATCTCCCAGTTTCTGCACTCTACTGAAGAAGAAGAAGTTGCAAAGTCCAATAGACCACTTGAGTGGTCAAACCACCACTCGAGTGGTCAAACCACCGCTCTAGCGGTGAGCTTAGGGTCATAGCATGAAATCTTTACACCAAAAAGTCTTGCAAACAGCACAATATCACTCAAGCTACCAACCCGCTGCTCGAGTGACCACCCTGGCATTCTAGTGTAAGAATTGAGTGAAAGCTCTAGTTCAAAACCCCAACAACTCTCACCAATCACAAGAGTGAGATATAATGCAATAAATGAAATGAACCAAGAATATTAAAAAAATGCAATATAACACTAATTCCTATAGTTTTAAGAAGTAACGATTGATAGGTATAAATCTATGTTATTTTTCTTTTTATCATTGTCTCCTCTAAGTTATTTTTTTAAACTTATAATGTGTTTTAGGTTCTTTTGTATATTAACATTATGTTTGGATCTAGGATTTGGGTGGGTCCCAAATCCTAGATCCAAACACAACCAAGTGTTTTAAAAATCTTCTTCTTCAATGCTATCAGTACGGAGACGGAGACAGTGGTTTAGTGATTTGTAGTGGTTGTTTGCTGACAATTTTTTCTGTTCTTCATTATTTCAGATTTGGATAAGTTGCTTGCCCTAATTACTGAGTCTGTGAAATGAGAAAGGATGATAAACTAAGATCTTTAGAAAGAGACAAGGGATGATGTGAAGAGAATTTACATACATAAAAATGTATGTAATAATTGAAAAGTATATAAAAAAAATTTCTCAGAACATGATATAGATTGTGAGGTTTCAATGTTCAAAAACTAATTAATATATGCAGCAGGAAATCAAGAAGAAATATAACTAAAACATAGAAAAACCTTATGCTTTTAACTACCCCACAATCAAAATTTGTTTTTGTGCATCACTTTGGCTTGTTATTTAGCTGCTGAGATGCTTTGATACAATAGATAAATGTGTTAAAAAAAAAAAAAATGATTCTCATGATTCAATCTTTAGCTGTTATATCTCTTAGCTGCTGAGAAGATTGAAGATCAATCGGCAGTGAGGATTTGTGTTGTTGGTCTAGCAGTGAGAAGATTGAAGTTACACATAAGCCATGTGATATCCTAAGACAAAAGAGAGCAGAGGAGAGAATTGAGAGATAGAGAGGAGAAAGGGAAAGTAGGAATGGAGGCAGAGGAAAAAAAAGAGAAATTTGTAAAGGATTCCATATGTCCCTCTTAATTTTTGCTCTGTTAACTTCTTTAACAGAGATAGACAAAGGGCGTACATTGACACAATTTTCAAAACATAAAATCATGGTTTTCAATCTTTGAAATAAATCATGGTTTTCCATCTTTGAAATCCAAATCCTAACATGCTTTCCAAGCTTTCTACCTTAACCTACCATGGTGACCAGTATATTCAAAGGGGTGGGTTGAAACATTACCTCTTGAAGCCTTGTAAGTGGATGAGATGAAGATGAGAGGTGGTTAGTCCAATATGTTGAGACGCTTTCTTTCAAGCTTCAAGCTCCAAACCACGGTGGACTTCAAGCTCCTCCAATGGCTTCTCCAAGCCTTCTGATGAGCTTCCAAGTGACAATGGTCAAGTGTATGAGGCTGGGTTATATGTATGAGAGGTGTTCTTGTAATGTCCAAGTAACAAAATGGGAGAAAATCAACATAGGGGGAAGGGGGTTGACTCTCAGCAATGGAAGATTTTTGGGTGAGGCTGTTTTTATGGTCGCTTTAAGGGGTGAAATGAAATGGAAATGCATGCCAAACGCACATCTCAAAGATGCCCAACTTGGTCCCCAAATTGGCTGGGACAAGTGTGCACTTTGACTGGCCAAAGGAGGAGAGAGGGCAAGCCTTACACTTGTATTAGATATTCAAAATATACATAGCATGCTCACATGGGGCTAGGGTGGCCCACCAAAGAAGGCAAGAGGAGAGGAAGCTTCCAAGCAATATCCTTTCACTTTAATTAAAAAATCAGTAAATGTTTTGGGAGGGCAAGTTGGCATCTAATAGATCTTGAATTAAATTATTTAGAGCATGTAAGTTGGATAATACACTTGATTTAATTCACTAGTTTCATTTTTCAAGTTTCCAACATAAAATAAAATTTTTATAACCAAAATGTTGATAAAGTAATTAATGAATTAATTAATAATAATAAAAATACAAATTTCCAGGTCTTCACACACTAAGGGATGGTTTGGGATGATTGAAATAAGTGTACTTTTTGACTTTTTATGAAATATGGGTTGGATTTGAAGTGATGTGATAGAGAGGTGATGTGACTTAAATATGATAGTGATTTTTTGACTTTTTTAGGTTATGACAAAGAAGGCCTAAGTGTAATTTACCCTAACTGATAGGATAAGAGCTTTCCAGGAGTTACATTAAGGAAAGAACCGTAGCACACCAAACACAAAACTTGAAGCATACTATTCCAATATAACAAATTTAATAGTGTAGATGAGAACTTTTTGTAATATTGTGGATAATTAATGATAGACTTTTTCAGATAAAGGTCACTCTTGTATTTAGGAAGCACACCAACTTATAAAACTATGTTGGTGTTTACAAGGCTTTTCCTTTTATATGGTGCTTTATAGTATGTGGCTTGCTACATCCCCATTCTTCTTCCTCATGCTGGAATGATCCACATTCCAAGTAACGTTGTCTACAAGTAAGTTCAGGGGAAGATTAGTTTTCTAAAGCTATTTGTGAATGCTTATGGAAACTTCTTGTATGGTAACATTTTTTTATTTTTTCTTTATTGCTTAGGGAATTGTTAGTCACCCTGATCAATTAATTGCATTTTTTCAGGCTGAAGATGGTGTTGGTCTGCCAGAGCAAATTCTTGATCAGTCAAGTTTTGAAACGGCAGCAAAATTCTACTTCATATTTACTCGATTTGATATCCTTTGGTCCCTTAATTATTTTGCTTTGATAGTTCTAAATTTCCTTGAGGTTAGTGTAGTTTATGTTATTTCTGTATTTTTAAATTTTTTTTTTCTTGCCTTCTATGTACTGTTACGGGTCTTTGAAAATAAGTAATAAGGTTTTCTGTTCATTCTCTATCCTTTTAGAGTCGTGCTACAGGCCTCGAATATTGAGGCGCGAATCTGCCTCGAATTTGTTTAACCGGTCGTCCGGCCGGTCATCTGGCAAAGAGGTTGACAGCCGCGGTAGACAAGTGCTTCACTTGGTCGTCCGGGTGGTCGTTCGGCCGGTCGACCGGTGACCACAAATTCGCGCCATTCGCACCTGAAGCTCTCGAGGCCTGAAGCATTAGTGATTCTTTTGTGATCAGTCAATGATGAAGTTTTTATTGAGATAACTTAGTTTGTTTAACCTGTACAGAAACCATTGTGGTGTGATGAGCATTCTGCATATTCTTGCAATAATAGAGAGTACTACTTTCTAGGACAGTTGCCATACTTAACTGGTGCGGAGTCTCTTGTTTATGAGGTAAAAGTTATTTTCCAAATCAATGATGTGAAAAGAATTAATTATTACGGTGGCACGAATTCTCATTCTTTCACAGAATATGTAATTTATTGTGAAATATTGAATGATAATAATGGGTTATGATTGGTAAATAACCGTTGCCTGCTCATTACCACTAGGTTAGGTGAACATCTTTAAATGCTTTTGAAATTGAAGTCAGGCGAAAAAGAATTGTTATACTACATCTATTTTTGCTGTTGTTTTTTGGGCTATCAATGATATATCTCTATAATTCATAGCTGTATTACATATAAGTAATTTGTAGCATGTGATGAATTTTTTCATGAAGGAAATCTGAATAGAGTTGAATATGAATGTTGTAGTTCTTATTTGATTTAGTTACTTTTACTTTAAAATTTTAGATGGACTTAAAATGGTGAGTCATGGGTGATTTTGTCAGAATTCTGAAAACATTGTACTCCCTCTGTCCCATTTTGTTGGTCCACTTTTCCATTTTGGGATGTCCTAAAATGATAGTCCCATTTGAAAAGTCAAAGGCAAAAACATTTGATTTTCCAAAACTACCCATTTTGAGTAATTATAAATATATTAAAAGCTTGAAAAGATAGGGGCATTAGTGGAAAAATAAATTGAAATTTAAATTCAAGTATTTGCTTGCTCTCTTAAAAAGTTGGAATCCCCAAAAAGGACTTCTGGTAAGGTTATTACAAGGTTATTGAAAATCGAAATAGGAAACTTATAACCTAATTACAATAAGAAAGATTGCTAATACTAAAAATATAATACAACTTATAGACTTATGAGGTGAGCATTGAGAGTTTGTCGAGCATAAACTGGAAGCGGGTAGAAGTGTGAGTCTTAGTAAAGAAACTAGCAACCTTAAAGGTAGACGAGACAAACGGGAAAGAGATAGTGCTAGACTGAAGATGGTGACGCACACATGACAGTCAAGCTCGATATGTTTAGTTGCTCATGGAACACGAAATTGTGCGCAATCTGAATAGTACTCTAGTTTTCACAGTAAAGAGAAGTGGGAGATGATGAAGAAATGCCCAATTCAACAAGAAGCCAACAAAGCAAGACGAGTTTAGCAGTAGCATAGGCCATAGCTTGATACTCAATCTCAGTAATAGACTGAGCAATAAAAAATTGCCTCTTGCTCTTCTAGGATATGTGGGAATCACCAAGAAAAACACTTAAGCCAGTCGTAGACTTGCGATCAGAAATATCACCAGCCCAATTAGCATCGACATAGGCCCGAAGAGTCAGAGAAGAAGTAGAAGTTAAAAGTAAGGCTAAGTTTGGCATCCTTTGAAAAAGTCAAAAAGTCACTATCCTATTTAAGTCACATCATCTTATTTAAGTCACATCACCTCTCTACCACATCACTTTAAACCCAACTCATATTTCATAAAAAGTCAAAAAGTGCACTTATTTAGAACATCCCAAACAACCCCTAAATCTTGAAAGACAGTTCCATGTACATACCGCAAAACTTGAAGTAAAGCAGCCCAATGAGTAGTGTGTGGAGCGAAAAAAAACTGACTAACCACATGTATGGCATAGGTAATATTGGGATGAGTCACAGTGAGGTAGGCCAAACAAACAACCAACTTCCGATACAAAGTAGGATCCTCAAGAGGAACATCATCAACAGTTGAGAACATAACATGAAGTTCGATTGGTGTATTAGTTGTCTTAGTGTCAGCTAGATAGGCACAATGGATAACCTTATTATCAGACTTAGCTTGAGACAAAAAAATAGCCTTTTGGAGAAGATAGCACTTCAATACGAAAAAAGTATCATAGAGTGCCCAAATCCTTCATCTCAAAAGTATGAAACAGATGGTGTTCAACCATGGTAATGATGAAGAATCATACCTAGTAATGATCATATCATTAACATATAGAAGCAAAGCAACAAAGCCAACAGAATCATGGGCACTAGGTTAAAAACCAAGCTAAGTAACAACAGATTGAAAACAATAATACTAAGCATGAGGAGGCTATCTAAGGCCATAGAGAGCACGGTGGAGATGACAAACATAACTAGAGGGATGAGATTAGCTAGGAGGAGGACGCATGCTAACCTCTTCGTTAAGATGCCCATTGAGAAAGACATTCTTAACATCCATCTGAAAAAGAGGCCAATGGCAAATATCAATAACAAATATCAAAGTCTGGATAGAGTTCATCTTGTGTACATGAGCAAAGGTCTACTTATCGATTGCCATATTCCTCGGGAAAAATTTTGGCAACCAAGCAAGCTAGCTCCAAAGAACCATCTGAGTGAGTTATAACTTTGTAAACCAAATTACAGCCAATGAAATTCTTATTAGGGGCCAAGTGGACCAACTCCTAAATAGAAGTATTAGCAAGAACGGACAACTCATGTTCCGTAGCGAATATCCAGCTTGGATCCAGAGAAACCTCCATATGAGACTGAGGCTTAACATAAGAATGAATGGTAGTAAAAATGCATGGTATGATGAAGAAACACGAGTATTAGAGAAATTCAGTCTTATCGATGGAGTCCTATGGCGAAAGGGATAGCGATGAGGAGGATCAAGGTCAAGATCCACAGAAGCAGGAAGAGGAGCAACATGGTTGAAGGTGACCTGTGGTGGCAAAGCCTTCCTACAAGTATAATCCGACAAGGAAGAACTCTTGACACCTGTAGAAGGAACAAGGGGAGAAGGAGGCAAGACAGGATAAAAAGTAGAGATAAAACTCATAACAAGGGACATCAATCAAAAATGGGTCAAGATACACTAATTCATATTTGGAGATAGAAATAGAGTGAAAAATTTTGTTGTCTAGGTTCAATTATTGATAAGAATGGAGGGGTTAGAGATGATACGACCCATAAAATCAAAATAGGTTGATTTGAGAATGACAAATACTAGTAAAATTAAAAACAAAATTTTATATAACAGTTGTGAAGCCAACGATGGTTTTCTGGGTAGAATATTGGGTAACTAAGAAACAACACGTTAATAAAATGAGTGTAGCTAGTTGCAGATGCTAAAATGGATAAGTGGCAAGATCAGGAAATATAAAATTAGAGTATTCATGAAATCGTATGAGTAGCACCAATTAAAGATAAGTTGAGAGAGAACAGACTAAGATGTTTCGATCATGCACAACAAAGAATGGTAGATGCAATTGTAAGTAGGGCTATAAAAACACCAAGCTACCTGTGCTCGACTCATGTTTGGCTCATTGAAGATCAACATGTTAGGCAAACAAGTTAAGCCTAAACACATTTTGAAACTCATTAATTTTTTGAGTTTGGCTCAAACTCAACTCGATAAGCTTATATGAACTATAAACAAGCAAGCTACAACTCAATTGAGATCAGCTCAAAAACAAGCAAACCTTGAACACATTTTGAAGTTCGTTAAGTTTTCAAACCAAGGTTGAACAACCTAAATTGTAGGGAATAATGATATGATTACTGTAAATTTTTATTTTTTGGGGGGGGGGCTTTTTTCTAAATTGGCACAAGAAGTTGTATGTGAATTTATTTAATTTAATTGAATATATAGTCCTATATAGAATAGAATGGCGAAAATGGATCCATATAGCTGCCCCAATCGAGTTGGACACAAGGCTTGGTTTGATTATTATGTTATTATTGTTAATTATGTGATTTTCTACTTCTTGTGCAGGGTGTAACTCTTATCATTCTCATGATACATACCTTCTTTCCCATTTCGTATGAAGGATTCAGTATATACTGGAAAAGTGCTCTAAATATATTAAAGGTACTTGGTTCCAAAACTTTGCACCTGAAGTTGTTATCTGAACCCCTTTACTTTCTTGTCTTCACTAGCCATTTTATATAAAGGAGATTGTTATATTCTCAAAACAAGAGGTTCCATGATAAAAAATGTTGGCTAAAGTGGATCATGGAAATGCTTATTTGCATGACAATGATTTGCTTCTTGGTTGTGTGTGTGCATAATTTTAATTTCAGTAACCTTTTTATCAAAGCTGATTCAAATAAAATTGCATTGTCTACTACAAAAACTATGACAAGACAGGGATAAATTGTATTATATATCAAGTGAGTTCTAAATACCATTTTTTTTTTATAATTTGATGGATATTAAAACGACTATGTTTGATAATGAATAACAAATTTACATGGTTTATTAAAATGACTCATTTGTGTGACATGGTTGTTTAGCTTCAACTGATGACTGAAAAATAATAAATGGCTATGCTTGAGGATGGGTTACAAACTTGAGCAAAGTATTGTTGATTTGTTGTTCTGTTATGGTTGTTTTGTTCTATCTGGTTATGTTGGAAGGGGTTTGATCTAATAAAATCTGTAAGTTATGCATCTCCCAAAAGTTGTAGAAGAAGTACACATGAAATATATTACAGAGGATGCTAATCTCCGGATTGATATCTTCACTTAAAAAGCTGCTATTTTTAAGTGACAATATAGCTTCTATGGGAGGACAGCTATGTTGTTCAATGCAAAAGGCTTGTAATCTTTGTAGATCATGTTGCAATGGCATCAGTGTGGTGGCATTATTAACAATTATTGGAAACTGACTGTCTTTTTTGGTCTTTATTGTAACCGTTGGACTTGCTTTCTTCAGTTGATAGCTCAAAACAACGCAATTTTATTTTACACTCGATTTTTATATCACTACTCTTCGTTTTTTTTTTCTTTTTTTTAAATTTTTTTTATTTGTACTGTTACTTTGTTCATATATATATATATTTTGAAGTTTTCAGCTGATTTTAGTCTTGTTCTTTCTTATGTTAGATGAACCATGCTCAATGACTATGGTAAACTAACTTAACTACTTGAAGTCGAATTATTTATTTTGTTGGTGTTCGACCCCTCCTACTGGAACTTTTTGAGAAATATGTTTGTCTGAAGCATATTAGTAATTCATTCCAGTGAAATTGGTTTCTAGAAGCACAACAATGTGCAGAACACCAAGAAGATATGCCAGGACTGCTTGCAATGACACTTTGCCCTCAAAACTGCTACATATAGTTTTTCATCAAAATAAAATTGAGAACATATTTGACACTTAAGAGTTTTATTTTTTTGGAAAGAATAGTGATTTTGTCAAGTAACAAATTTTCCTATCTATCTTCAATGTGGTGAAATTGTTGATTAAATAGTAATCTTTTCTGTATCATCGTGATTCTCATTTTCTTAGTCTCCTTTTGATAAATCAGATCATGGATGAGTTGGTTTTGTAGTTTGACAGCCTAACTAAAATAATGGTTGATGTGCAGTGCCTCAGGTTTGGGTGGAACTGGATACTGCCCAGTTCACAAACTATGTACCAACAACTGGTACATTCTGTACAAGATGGTGGTACGTTTGGTACAAATGTCATATACATCTTGACATAATCAACTAAAGGTGAACGTAACAGTCATTGTCTGAAAATGTACCACCATTTGTATGAAATGTACAAGCTATTGGTGCATAATTATGAACTGGATGGCATCTATAATCCATCCTAGCTGTTTTGCTATTCTCTACTTCTCTGCCTGTCATAAGTGTTAGAATAGGAAATAAGTGATTATATTTTATTCTTATTTATTCCCTTGATTGGTGTAATGGGCTGGTCCATATATTATGCTTTATGGCACTCCTGTAATTACTCAGTATTATTAATATAAAAGGGAATGAAGTCTGACTCATTCCCTAACTCTTTCTCTTCTCTAAACCTACATGGTATTAGAGCCACCCAAGGAGAAACTTTGGATCAACCAAAGATTACCTTGCTTCCACCGAAGGACTGCCCAGGCCACCCAAACTCTTGGTTAGGACAGTTGGCCCTCACCCAGTGCAGCAGAAGGCCAGTCAACTCTTACCCAGGCCAGCCGAAGGCCAGTTGGCTCCTACCCAGGCCAACCAAAGGTCCCTCTTGGTTTGTCGGCTCTCACCTAGGGCTGTAGAAGGTCAGTCGGCCCCCCTTGGCTCTTACCCAGGCCAGCCGAAGGTCTTTTTTGGTTTGTCGGCTCTCACCTAGGGCTGTAGAAGGTTAGTCGGCCCCCCTCAGCTCCTACCCAGTCCAGCCGAAGGTCCCTCTTGGTCTGTCGACTCTCACCTAGGGTTGTAGAAGGCTCTCACCTAGGGCTGTAGAAGGTCAATCGGCGCCCCTCGGCTCCTACCCAGGCTAGTCGAAGTTCTCTTTTGGTCTGTCGGCTCTCACCTAGGGCTGTAGAGGTCAGTTGGCCCCCCTCCAGGACAGCCGAAGCCTTCTCTTCCTTTCTCTAGGTCTATCGGCACCTTCTCTTCCTTTGTATAGGTTTGTCGGCAGTCGGCCTCTGACTTCTTTGTTTCGTTGGTATTAGCCCTTGACTTCTTTGTTTCTTTCTTCGTAAATAAATACACATCTTTGTTTCTTTCTTCATAAATAAATAAAATGCAGTTAAAAAAAAAAAAAAAAAAAACTCTGGTGATGTAAAAATTGTATAGAAACAAAACCACACTGGATTCTTCATTCTTTATGCTTTTATAGTTACTGTTGTGCTTGTTACTACACTCTCATCTTTCGGGTTTGTGATTGGCATCGTGTTTGAAGAATAGTTAGTAGAGTCTCCATGGCGGATTTGACTAGTGAATCTATTACCTCTCAGCCATCTCAAGGCAAGAGTTCTGTTATCCCTTCCACTATGACTGATAACCTCCACATTGGCCTTAGAATCACCACCTCTCTATTCAATGGTCAGAATTACCTAGCGTGGTCGTAGATTCTGACTATTTTCATAAAAAACAAGAGAAAAATGAGATATGTTGATGGGCAAGTTCAGGCACCCAGACCAGTGGGAGATCACAAATTTTTTGATTATGGGCTGGTTGATCCATTCTATGGTTTTGGAGATTGGAGAGGGCTACTTGTCTATGGACATTGCCCAGGATATTTGGGAGGCTGTAGCAACTACTTACTCTAGGAAGGGGAACTTCTCACAGGCTTTCGAGTTACGTCGATCCATTGAAAGGTCGGTACAAGGTGAGCAGACTATCCTCCAGTATTTTACCTTTCTTTACAATGGGTGGAAGCGGCTTGATCACCTTCAGGATTACAAGCCTGTCTATCCCACTGATTCTGTTGGTTACCGAAAGTTTGTGGTGCAAGAGCAGGTCTTCAAGTTCTTGGAAGGCCTAAATGTGGAGTATGATCTGGTTCGGAGTAGAGTACTTGGCATGGATATGCTTCCTTCTTTCTAAGAAGCCTTTGCTTTTGTGCAAAATGAGGAGAGTTGCCGTTTTGCGATGCTTCCTTCTGCTTCTATTGATTGTTCGACCTTGGTTTCTACACCCTCTCGTGATGGTGACCGTGCGACTCGTGGTTCTCGTGGTTTTCATCCTTTCTTTGAGAAGGATAATCTTTACTGTGACTACTGTCGTCGACCTCGCCACACACGAGAGACTTGTTGGAAGCTGCATGGAACTCCAGGGGCAGCATGGTTGGTATGGTCCTTGAGGCTGCGGGGCCAATGCACGAGCCCATCTTTCGGACACTGTTAAGCCATCATCTTCATCTCCAGGTGTCTCCTCCACTGTTGATGTTTCAGGGTTATCTGCCTCGAATTTTGTGATTGCTCTTTGCCACTTGCTAGCCCGTTAAGCCTTCATTTCTGCTACAGGTGCACCCTCTTCTTCCTTTGCCAATTCAGGTACCTTGGCTTCCTCCCCATGTGCATTGCAATCTCATACGACTATACTATGGATTATTGATTTTGGTGCTTTCAACCATGTGTCTGGCTCTTCTAATTTATTTTCAGAGTATAACCCCTCCTTAGGTCAGGAAAAGGTGCGTATTGCTGATGGTACAATTTCGTTGTGTCAGGGAAATGTTTAATTCATGCCGCCCCTTCCCTTCCTTTGTTTTCTGTCTTCTATGTTCCCAATTTTAATATTAATCTTTTATCTGTGAGTCGTATTATCTGTGACTTAAATTGTAGCGTGACGTTTTTTTTCCTAATCATTGTCTTTTTCAGGACCTTATCATGAGGAAGAGGGTTGGCAGTGGTAGAGACGATCATGATCTCTACATTCTGGATCAGACAGCCAAGCTGGCTCATTCATCTATTCAGTTATCATCCACCAAGGAAGACATTTGGCTGTGGCATCGTCGCTTAGGACACCCCTCATTTTTATTACTTAAACATTTATTTCCTTATGTTTTTGAGAAAAATAATGTGTTTCAATGTGAGTCTTGTCAACTTGGAAAACAATACAGAGCCTCTTTTGCTCCTATTAATAAAAGTTCAGTTCCATTTTCTTTGATCATTTTGATGTATGGGGTCCATCACGTTTTGTATTTTTAACCGGTCACAAATGGTTTGTTACCTTCTTAGATGATTGTTCCAGGGCTACTTGGGTCTATTTGATGAAAGATAAAATGAGGTGTTTTCTGTGTTTCAAACCTTCCATAAAATGGTTTGTACTCAGTTTGGGGCGGTTGTCCAAATTCTTTGTTCTAATAATGGGGGGGAAATATATTGACTCTGGTCTTGCCACTTACTTCGCCACTCATGGCATTATTCACCAGACTTCTTGCACTAATACCCCTCAACAAATGGTGTTGCAGAATGCAAAAACTGCCATCTCTTTGATGTCGCTCGTTGTCTATCGTTTGAGATGCTTGTTCCTCAATCCTACTGGGGGGCAGCAGTTCTCACTGCCGCTTATTTGATTAATCGTCTTTCTACCCAAGTCCTTCAAAAATAAACACCTCTTCACGTTTTGTTCGAGTCTACCTCTTCCGGATTCTCCATTTCTCCTAAGACCTTTGGTTATGTTTGCTTTGTCCATAATCATTCCTCTCGTGGTAAATTGGATCCTAGGTCTCTTAAGTGTGTTTTTCTGGGTTATTCTGCCACCCAAAAGGGTTATAAGTGTTATCATCCTCCCACTCGCAAATGGTTTGTCTTCATGGATATCACTTTCTTTAAGTCTCAGCCTTACTTTACGACCTCCCCTGTATCACAGTCCTCTCTTCAAGGAGAGCCTTGGTGTGAAGACATTCTTGTTCTTGTTCCACTTCCACCCGTGCTTGAATAGAGAGAGGATAATGAGCTAGCAGTTGTTAAGGAAAAGGAAGCAGGCCAAGTTTATATCAGGGACAAGGACAGACAGCAAGTCACTTGGATGCAAGAGCCTATTCTCTTTCCTCTACTGCCAACTTTTTCTCCGAATGAGTGTCCAGAGTCAGCCCCATCTCCAGAGAGTCCAAGTAATTCTAATTCTAATGCTCCTATTCCTGATGTTTCAGATCTTGATGTTCCCATTGTTAATAGGAAGGGGGTTAGGTCATGTACTCAGCATCCTATTACTAATTATGTCCCTTATTCTAATCTGTCTTCCTTATATAAAGCCTTTCTTTCTAAAATGTCTTCTGTGAGTCTATCTACTAATTTTCAGGATGCTCTCTCTATTTCTAAATGGAAACATGCCATGATGGAAGAAATGAGAGCTCTCTGCAAGAGTGACACTTGGGAGTTAGTGGAGTTACCCAGAGGCAAAAATCCAGTTAGGTGTAAGTCGGTGTACACGGTAAAACACAAAGCAGATGGTTCCATAGAACGGTATAAAGCAAGATTGGTTGCTAAGGGTTTCACTTAGACTTATGGGATAGCTTACCAGGAGACATTTGTACCAGTTGCTAAGATGAACTCTGTGAGAATTTTACTCTCTCTTTCTGCAAATTTGGATTGGTCACTTCATCAGTTTGATGTAAAGAATGCCTTTCTTCATGAAGACTTAGCAAAAGAGGTCTATATGGATATTCGCCCTGGTTTTGCGGATGCCAAGTCCAAACGTAAAGTATGCAGGCTCCGAAAGTCGCTTTACGGACTAAAGCAGTCTCCTAGGGCTTGGTTTGAAAGGTTTGTTCAAGCTATGCTTAAATATAGGTTTAGGCAGAGTCAAGCTGATCACATCTTGTTTGTGAAACGCTCCTCACATGGTAAGACTACAGCTCTCATTGTTTGTGTTGATGATATTGTTCTGACGGGAGATGACGTGGGGGAAATCCCTCGGTTGAAGGAATACTTAGTTAAGGAGTTTGAAATCAAAGACTTGTGTAGTTTGAAGTATTTCTTGGGTATTGAAGTAGCTAGGAGCAAGGATGGCATCTTCATATGTCAGAGAAAGTATGTACTTGACTTGTTAAAGGAAATTGGACTGCTTGGAGGTAGACCATGTGATACACCTCTAGAACTAGGCCAGAAACTCAGTGAGGATCAAGAGGGAGAGCTAGTGGACAGGGGGAGATACTAGAGACTAGTGGGCAAGCTCATATACTTATCTCACTCACGTCCAGACATTGCCATTGCCGTGAGTATGGTGAGCTAGTCTATGCATGTTCCTAGAACTTCCCACTTAGAGGCAATTATGAGAATCCTGAGATACCTGAAGTTTTCTTCTGGAAAGGGTCTCTATTTCTCAAAAACATGGCCATCTCAGTATGGAGGCATTTACTGATGCAGATTGGGCTGGATCAGTCACTGACAGACGATCAACTTTCGGATACTGCACATTTGTTGGTGGTAACCTAGTCACATGGCAAAGTAAGAAACAGAATGTGGTTACTAGATCTACTGCTTAGGCAAAATTTAAGGCTATGGCTCAGGGTGTATGTGAGTTATTATGGATTAACTATTGTTGGGAGACTTGGGAATCCATCAGACTGACTCCATGTGACTATACTGTGACAACAAGGCCACAATCAACATAGCTAATAATCCAGTTCAACATGATAGAGCTAAGCATATGGAGATTGATCGGCACTTCATCAAGGAAAAATTCACTAGTGACATCATATGTATTCCATTTGTGAAGATTGGAGACCAATTAGCCGATGTTCTCACCAAGGGGCTAGGGAGCAAACCATTTCATGGCATTCTCAACAAGTTGGGCATGAGAGATATCTTCACACCAGCTTGAGGGGAAGTGTTAGAATAAAAAATAAGTTAGAATAGGAAATAAGTGATTGTATTTTATTCTTATTTATTCCCTTGATTGGTGTAACGGGCTGGCTCATATATTATGCCTTATGGCACTCCTGTAATTACTTAGTATTATCAATATAAAAGGGAATGAAGTCTAACTCATTCCCTAACTCTCTCTTCTCTAAACCTACAATAAGTTCTTTTTTCCCTTTTGTTTTATTATTACTCTCCCTTTTTCTTTTATATAGGGACTTAATTTGATGGAACTGCTTAGTTTCTCAACCAGACCTGTAAAACCTATCATTCTTTTAAACAAACAAGAGGAAAAGGGAGCAATCCTTGTTTTTTTATTACTTACATTTTTTTTACTTCCTATTATCGGATAGATTGTATGCATGCAGAGTGCATTGTCACATTTGCCATCTTTGTTGCTCTTAAATTAGCTAGGCAGGAACTATTTTCTAGGCCAGGATATATGTTTTTCCCAGAATCCTAGCTTTGATGACTTTATTACTTCTTGTTTCTCATGAATGGAAATC
The DNA here is from genome assembly GCA_030407325.1 of Camellia japonica. Classification (NCBI taxonomy): domain Eukaryota; kingdom Viridiplantae; phylum Streptophyta; class Magnoliopsida; order Ericales; family Theaceae; genus Camellia; species Camellia japonica. The sequence goes on from JAPPVO010000031.1 coordinate 100,804,726, forward strand.
AATGTGTCAAAGTTGAATTGCCGGGTAGTTGATTGAAATTGACCAAGCATGAGTGCCTTCTATTATTCTATTGCCATTAACAAATATGTACTGCATAGTAGCTAATTTATGTGTCTCGTGCTCAAGAAAAATATATTTAAACCTCCTAGTGGGTTGTTTTTTGCCAAAAAATGTTTGAAAAGGTTTTCCATGCAATGATCGACATACAGTGACGTTAAAGAGTAAGGCTACATTTGGATTGATGATTTTGAAATGAAAATGTTGAGAATATAAATAATAAAGTCACTCATCGCTCTAACAGCTTGAATTTTAGGTGAGTTGTTGCTCAACAATTTAACATGGGGTATGAGTAGGTATTGTGTTTGATCCTTCTGCCTCATAATTATACTACTTGCACATGTTTGGCCTGTTTAGTCTGGCCAGTGGCCACACGTGAGGGGGTGTGGAGAGAGTATAAATAAAGTTACCCCTAAAGTTTTAGATGAGTTGGTTGTTAACAATTTACAAAATAGATTTGAGTTTAAAATTTGCAAATTTATTGGGTTGGCTAATAGAGTGGAATTGAGAGGCTTAAGGAGGATAGAGTAAGGTGGAATAAATACTTTATTAGGAACATTTTAGCAACTAGAATCCTTTTTGAGAAGGATTTTGACCTACTCCTCTCACTTTTATTTCAAATTTATCCATATATGTCCTTCAATCCATTAATGCATCTCATTGAAACCTAAATCTAAGCTATTGAACTACCAGGCTATTTTAGTAACTTTTTGGCCTTTTACGAAAATATGTGTAGAAAAGTAGAGAGAGTAATGTGATAACTTATAGTAACTTTTTTGGCTTTTGGGCTAAAATGTATAGTTGACAAACGAGACCTAAGTTTAAGTTTTAATCCTTTTACAATTGATGTCAAATCCATTCATTTAAATCTCTAAATTCAGGTTCCAAATCTGGTGTGTGATAACAGATGACAAAACTTGTGTATATTGATTAATCAAAAGGAGTACAAATATATAAGCAATAGAATGAAACCCTAATAATCTAAAGTACTAAACTATCCTTAATGAATAATATAAACTACATAATTCACACCCCCCCTCAAACTGAGGATGCGAGCGCAGAAAGTATCGAAAGTTTGCCAAGAAGAAAACGAAAACGAGCAACAGTATCAGTCTTCGTAAAAAAATTGGCCAACTAAAGAGAGGAGGAAACAAAAGGGAGAGTAATAGTGCCAGCCTGAAGATGCTGTCTGACAAAGTGACAATCTATTTCAACATGCTTTGTCTGCTCATGAAAGACTGAATTATGGGCAATCTGGACAGCACTCTGATTATTACAATACAACTGAGTCGGATCAGAAAGAGAGACACCCATATCAGAAAGAAGCCAACGAAGCCAAACTATCTCGGAAGTAGCATGAGCCATGGCACGATACTCAGCCTCAGCGGTGGAACGAGCAACAACAGACTGTTTCTTACTCTTCCAGGATATGAGGGAATCGCCAAGGAAAACACAAAGACCAGAAGTGGATTTGCGATCAGAGATGTCACCTGCCCAATCAGCGTCAGCATAGGCACGGAGAGTCAAGTCCGAAGAGGCAGATAACAACAAACATTGCAACAAAGTGCCACGAAGGTAGCGCAAAGTACGAAGTAAGGCAGCCCAATGTGTGGAATGAGAAGCAGAAACAAACTGATTGAGAATGTGCACTGCATAGGAGATATCCGAACGAGTAACGGTGAGATAAACAAGGCACCCAACCAACTTGCGATACAAAGTGGGATCCTCAAGAGGAACGCCATCAGAAGCAGAAAACTTAGCATGCAACTCAAGAGGAGTGTCAACAATTTTCTCATCAGTGAGATTGGCACGAGAAAGAATATCACGGGCATATTTAGTCTGAGAGAAAAGATACCCAGTAGGAGAAGTAGCAACCTCAATACCAAGAAAATACTGAAGAAATCCCAAATCCTTCATCTCGAACTCCTGAAACAACTGATGCTTAACCTCCTCAATAGTACTATAATCAGAGCTAGTGATGATCATATCATCCACATATAAGAGAAGGAGAACAAGCCCAACAGAAGTGCGCCGAACAAAGAGAGCACAATCATGATGACTAGGGCGAAAACCAAGCTGAAGGGCAACAGAGTGAAATCGCTCATACCAAGCACGAGGAGATTGCTTGAGACCATATAGAGCACGGTGAAGACGACAAACAAAACCAAGAGGGTGAGAGAGACCCGGTGGAGGGCGCATATACACTTCTTCAGCAAGATGCCCATTCAGAAAAGCATTTTTGACATCTAGTTGAAACAGGGGCCAATGATGGGCAGCGGCAACAGAGATAAGAGTACGAACAGTAGTCATCTTAGCAACGGGGGCAAAAGTCTCATCGTAATCAATCCCATACTCCTGAGAAAAGCCTTGGGCAACTAGACGAGCTTTGTACCGTTCCAAAGACCCATCAGAAAGGGTTTTGACCTTATAGACCCATTTACAGCCTACAACATTCTTGTCAGCAGGTAATGGAACCAAATCCCAAGTCTGAGTGTTAGCCAAAGCAGTTAACTCATCATTCATGGCGGCAATCCAATTGGGATCATGACAAGTTTCCTTGTAAGACCTGGGCTCAAAATATGTATGAAGACAAGAAAGAAAAGATTGATAGGAAAGGGGAAAACATGTACTACCAAAACCATACCAGTTCAGAGGATGACGATCTCGCTTTGGGAAGCGATGTGCAGGAGGAGCGGGATCCAAAGAAACAGCTGGAGGGACAGTAGAGCTAGAGACAGGTGAGCTCGGAAGTGCTTTGCGGCGTTGATAAACAATAAGAGGAGCAGGAGAAGTGGGAGCTGGAGATGAGGTAGCTGGAGAGGTATTAGAAGTGCTAGTAAGAGGCAAAGTAGAGACCTCAAGGTCAAAAACAAACTCATCAGGAGAAACATTAGGAGGAAATGGGTCAACATGAACCAATTCATCCTTAGTAATATGAACAGGGGTGGAAGGTATAGTGTAGTAGGGTAGTTTTTCTAAAAAAGTGACATGCCTAGATACATATAGCTTTTTGGTGGCAGGATCATAGCACCGATAACCTTTCTGATTAATGCCATACCCTAAAAAGACACATAGGACACAACGAGAACTAAGTTGAGAGCGTGCCCGTTTAGGAAGGAGCACAAAGCATGCAGAACCAAAAATACAAAGAAGAGAATAATTGGGAGTAACACCAAAAGACGCTCATACGGAGATGAGTCTGAGAGAAGAGAAGTAGGCATCCGATTGAGAAGATATGCAGCAGTGAGCACAGCTTCTTTCCAGAAAACAGAAGGGACAAAAGATGAGAGCAACAAAGAGCGAGCTGTATCAAGGAGATGGAGATGTTTGCGCTCAGCTCGACCATTTTGTGCAGGAGTGTTAGAACACGAAGACTGATGAATAGTTCCATGAGTAGCTAAATACTCCTCAAACTCAGACAAGTAATACTCACCCCCCAAATCAGAACGAAGAATTTTAATGGTGGTAGAAAACTGAGTGCGAATCATGGAGTGAAAATTAGAATATATTTTGTAAAAATCAGATTTTCGAGTCATCAAATAAACCCAAGTAAACCGATTGTAATCATCCACAAAAGCTACATAATATTGCGAACCACCCTTGGTAACTATAGAGGAAGGACCTCAAACATCAGTATGGACCAATTGAAAAGGAGAAGATGAAATAGAACTACTTTTATTAAAATGAGGAGCAGACATTTTAGCCAGTTTACAACCACGACACTCAGAAATATCACTAATGGGAAAATTGCCTAAATGTCCAGACCTAACTAACATCCTTAACCAATCACTCGACAGATGACCTAACCTAGAATGCCAAATATAAAACAAAGAGGACTTATTGTTTAAACAAAAAGAAGACAATGCAGTAGAAGACACTTCTAGAAGAACATGCAAGCTGTCCAAGATATATAGTTTTCCAACTCTACACCCGATCCCAATCTGCCTCTTGGATACCCGGTCCTGTACAACACAATGAGAAGAAGAGAAAACAACATCAAAACCGGAATCAGATAATTGACTAATAGAAATAAGACTGAGTGAGAGGTGAGGCACATAAAATACAGGAGAAAGAGACAAATGGGAACATGAAATAGAACCAACAGAGTGTACAGGCATAGAAGAACCATTAGCAGTAGCAATAGTGATAGAAGAAGAAGGAGAGACACAATTACTGAGGAGAGATGCAACAGGGGTCATATGATGTGAACAACCAGAATCAAAGATCCACGAAGTATGGATATTACCTGAAGAGGATGAACCAGACAAACCGAACTGAGTGGTAGTCATAGCGGAGGCTTGGGTCGAAAGATTTGGATTGGCCACCATGAAAGACTTGAACTGCTCAAACATAGACTGCATATTGGAAGATGGATCATTCTCAGAAACTGGTGCAAAAAAGGCGGCAGATGAGCGAGATCCTGAAAATGTCGGCTTAGCGAATGGTGAACCAGATGAACGACCCTTGGGCTGCAAAAGTTTAGGACATGCATGTTTCCAATGGCCTTTCTGATAACAGAAGCTGCACTCATCCATGGAAACCCGAGGCTTGGGCTTACCAGTAACTTGAAATAAATGAGAAGATGGGGTGGGCAAGAGCGGAGGAGTGGCAAAAACTGACTGGGAAGCAGGAGTACCATGAGCCACCTTAAATCGAGTTTCTTCTACAATAAGCTCACGGACAGCACCATCCACAGAAGGCAAGGGAGACCGATGAAGAATAGCTCCCTGAAGTGGCTCAAATTGATCACGAAGGGCTATGAGAAATTGAACAAGATGTTGTTTCTCCCGATACTTGATATAACTGTCAAGTAACTGCAAATCGGACGGTTCCATCAAAGCAAGCTGATCCCAATAAGTAGTCATCTCATTGTAGAACTCCTGAATGGACTTATCTTTCTGACTAGCACTGCGAATAGACATCTCAAGTTCATACTGTTTTTCAAAGTTAGACTCAAGGTACATAGTCTTCAAATAGTCCCAAACTTGTTTAGAAGTAGAATACTTGGAAAAATTCATACCAATGGTAGTTTGAACTGAATTATGAAACCAAGTAAGAATTTGTGCATTTTCCTTATCCCATTTAGCAACATCGGCCTCAGTTTCTTGAGATTCCACAGGTCTAATAGTCATACCAATAACATAATTCCACATGCCTTTACCCATTATAAAATTTTTCATTACATGAGACCAATAAGAATAATTGGTACCATCTAATTTAGTACTAATAGCTTGCAATTTATCGTCAGCCATATTGTATACCCAAACTACAGTGCATTCAAAACAGAGTGAAAGGCAGCAGAGAAGAGAGAGAGAGAGAGAGATGAATGACCTGTCAAGAGTAGCAATGCACTCTTCTCATAACCACGGCAAACTATTAACTAGAGACCAGCGATGGAGGTTCACCTTTTACGAGAGCTAGGTCTGAATAGAGAGAAGATCAGCGAGATACCCAACCTAAGTCTCCGAATGAACCAGGGACCAGCGATGGAAGCTTCCTAGGGTTTCGATTGAAGCAGAACCAAAACCAGCAAGTGAGACGAGCTGCTTTGATGACGATCTTGCGAAGAGAGAGACAGAGCTGCGAGAATAGCTGCTTCGATGACCTTGCGAAGAGAGAGACAGAGCTGTGATGGCCTTGCAATTGAAGGAGAGACGAACTGCGATGGCCTTGCGATGAGAGACAGAGCTGCGATGTGCGATGAGAGACAGAGCTGCGATGGTCGATGATGACCTGCTAGGTATGCTACTATTTGTAACCTTGCTCTGATACCATGATAACAGATGACAAAACTTGTGTATATTGATTAATCAAAAGAAGTACAAATATATAAGCAATAGAATGAAACCCTAATAATCTAAAGTACTAAACTATCCTTAATGAATAATATAAACTACATAATTCACAGTGTGAGCATGCTTGACTAGGAATTTATGTTTTTCATAATGTTCATGTTCACAATTTTGTGATTTTGTATAATTTTAATGTTTTTGTACAATATGGAAGCCAATGTTGCGGGACCAAATGTTTGCTCAAGGTTATCTTTTGATGCTTTATACTCCCCTTTCCTTTTATCTGTAGCCTACATAACATTTCTCTAGAATTTGATCTAATGAAGGACCTTGGACATCTACTTTGCTCTTTCGGTGTTTTCACGACTTTATAAAAGGGTGTTTTGCTATACTTAGCCTTAAAGATTGAATTAGTAACTCATCAAAATACTCACCAATGAATGTAATACGTAGGTGTCTAGATTCACCACCCTCACATTAAATATACAGATTGTTGCGTCCGGCATGGATCTGTTTTGAATCCATTGATTTTTTTGAAAGTGTGAACCATGAATGGACTTAAGCTTCACCATGCTTATCTTCGCATGCTTGAGGCAGCGTCATGAGGCCTCAGTACACCAAGTCATTTTGTCTTGAAAAGCAGCAGAAGCATGACACTTGGTACTGCTTAAGCCACAAAACATTGTTGTCTAATTTCTAATGTGGTGAGAATTGAACAATAAGCTCAAAAAGAACATGAAATCCATTGTTGATCTTAAACCTTATATATGTTATTATCATCATTGTTGTTGTTTTTGTTTGACTGTATGAGATTTTGAGAAACAACACGGAAGGGTCTCAATATTAAAAAGTGAGGGCCTTCTGCCTTAGTAGTTTGGCTTACTTTGCTTGGCTTCATGATAAGCTAGGTTACTAGGTAACACGCAAGGGCTTACGCACATATAGGTGTTCTATAGGTGCCTCCTGAGGTGATGTAGTCTGGGGTTAAGTTTTTCTTATTTTTTCTGTATATATATTTTGGGGATTAATTTTGATTGTGTATTTTCTAGCGTATCATGTGGGGGTTTCCATGCCTATTTAATGGCCACATACTAGTCAAATAACCACTCAAGTGACTAGCCCATGATGCACTAGAACTGTGACACATAAGTAGGGGTTTTTGAGATTTTGGGCTCTTCTCTCCTTGCATTGCTCTCTCTCAGCTTCTTCGGTTCTCAACTTCTCTGCCTCTATGCTGTTTCTTTTCTTCTCTGCACTTGTTCTTTTATGCTGTTGTCATCTTCTTCTACTCACCAATAAAAGAAGACACTTTAGGCTTTGTATATCAGTAATTATTTTGGGCAAAAGAACCATCCCAATGTTGGTCTCTTTGATCCATACCCAATCCAACAGTGAAGCGAACCCCGACATCACCTTCACTTCACTTCACAAAGAGGATATGCAATTTATAAGCGTGAGAGCACCTTCACTTCACAAGCTGACTTTTGGGGTGTAGTTCTACCGAAGATCGTGTCACATGGTATCAGAGTTGAGTGTACCTTAGGGATGGGTAGTGTGTGTGTTCCATTGCCTGGGTAAAGTGAAGTGAAGTGAAGTCTTACATTGCCTGGGTACAAAGGGGTTGGAGTGTATAACTGTGAGGGAACCCTTAGTTCACAAGTTAGATTTTGGAGTTGAGTTTTACCTAATGTAAAGCGAAATCCCATATCACCCCAAAGGGGATTTGCAATGTGTAAGCATTAGGCCATGGTTGTTAAATCACGAATTGAATCGTGAATCGTTTTGCCAAAATTTTGAATTGTGAATCGTATCGAATCGTGAATCATAAGATTCACATTTCTTATTAAATATATTTAAATATATATATATATATATATATATGTATATGTATATACATGTATGGAAATTTTTATTGAACAAATAATTTACTTATTAATATAATTTGTAATTTGTAATTTGTAATAAACAATTATCAATTTCTAAGTTAATTAATAGTTTATATGTTTCAATCTATAAAAATAAAAAAATAAAAAGTTTATACATTAATTATTGTGCAAATGCCAACACATTGCTCTTCTATTTAACCACTTCTTTTTAACCACTTCTTTTTAACCAATGGTGTGTTATCCAAAAGGCAAAGTTTTGAACTAGCAACAGTTGTCCATAAAGCTTTCTTGGTCCAATCAAATTTGTCAACAGCGGTTCCCAACAACCACAACTCCCAAGCAAAAAAGGTTAAAAAAATTGAAGAGGTTCACATAGCTGTCTCTCTATCTTCGTCTAATCTATTCTCTCTCTCTCTCTCTCTCTCTCTCTCTTCATCTACTCTGTTCTCTCTCATCTAACTATAATTAAGAAAAAAAGAAAGGAAAAAATTGGAGAAATGACAGAGCAGAAGAGTGAAGGGGAGATGTATACCTGATGGAAGAAGATGGCGAAGACAGTGAAGAATAGGTATGTCGATTTGGTCTCTCTTCTTCTGCTTTTCTTTCTACGATCTGACCTTCTTCTTCTTCGATTTGATTTGGTTTCAAACTCACTTGAGTCATAATCGATCGAAAATAAAGAAAGAAAAAAAAAATGATGTCTTTTCTTGCGAATTGCGAGAAGTCCAAATCGTGCGATATGCACGATTCTATGCGATACAGATATTGAATCGTGCGATTCAGAGGAATTTCCGATTCAAAGTTGTAAGTCGTATCGTGTAGGATGAAACTTGTATCGAATCGTACGAATTGAATTGCGACTCGTACGATTCTAACAACCATGCATGAGGCTACTTACTCTTACTTCACAAGCTAGCTTTTGGGTTTGAGGTCTTACTCAAGATTGTGTCATTTGTAGACATTCCATTTTGATCGGATGTAACACTCGAGCCCCACTTTGGGACACCATCCGATGATGAAAACGAGAGATGATTCAAAACTCTCAAAATGTGTAGTTTGACTTGGATTTGATGCACCGAGACCTCCTTTAACCTAGCCAAATACCTTAATCCATTTTTTTATGACGCATTTGAACCCCTATGGATCGTCATGGTTCAATTCCTTTGAAAACCACCCTTTTTAGCCTTGTGAAAGGATTTTGCTTCCATTGACATTTTATGTGAAAAAGTTAGGGTTTTCCATAATCAGTCCACGCTAGTTCGTAGTATTTTCAAAGACATTTTCAACAATATAAAATTCGTTAGAATCTGATTTAAAATGAAGTTTTGGTATCTGTTTTGTGATCGCTTTTTGTTTTTTGACAAGCGAAGGCAAAATGGATTCCATTAGAATGTGTTAGATCGTACCAATTTCATAGGATTCACTTCGACCCTCGAGATTCCATACATGAGCCCAATGGGGACATGGCATTGGGATGAAACCTTTCTCTTTCACCTCCAAGCCAGAAGAACTCTAGGGTTCTGCGGTGTGTACCGAAGACATCAATGTACCTAGGTCCTCCCATTTTACCTAGCCGCCTAAGTCAGGTGGTGTAATATTGTTGATGAAGGGACACGCAACATGACTTGCCACGATAATGATCTCTTGTGATACACAACTATTGCGATACTTGAGTCCTGCGGTGCTAGGATGTTCATTTGAGTGTCATCCTTGGGACTTCACATGCAATATGCTAATGTGCCTTTTTCGCGTGGGCCTTACTCGTGTCCCTTAAGGCTGACACATAATACACGTCACCATCTACATGTCCACAATGTGAGTTAGTATATGAGATATCTACAACTTCGATTGGTCGTCAATAGTTAATTCCATTTGTGTTTCAATATACACATGCTATTGGTGTTCATTCGTTGCAGGTGACATTGAGTTATCACTTATTAAACATTGGCATTGAAAAATATTTAGTCTCACTTTCATATCTTAACGTGTTGTTGCTCACAATAATTTTGTATGTAACATAGCTGCTTAAAAAGAGAAGATAAATGCATCTGCTATATAAATGATAACTGTTCAAACCTTCTTTTTATAATTAAGGCCATATGTTGAATTTAAAAAGTTATAATTTCATTTTTATTTTTCTGATTTCTTCTTGACTTGCTTAGTCCATTCTTCAGAATATTGTTTGATTGGTTGAACTATTAAGTATTTTCCTATAATGTATACCGCTTTAAAATTTCATCTCTAACATACTGAACGCTTTGCTGTTGTTTTTTCAGGTCATTTTCATTTTAATTTTGGTTGCTGATTTATTAGTCTATGCTCTTTATTTATCTCCAGTGGCCTTCTATTCTCTTCCATTAAGGATTGCACCTTACATCCGGGTTGTTTTTTTCATTCTGAATATTAGGTATGACATGAATAGAGTCCATCATTTTAAATTTCCTGTAGCAATTGATGCATTTTTTTTTTAGTTTAATCTTTGATATTGGGTGATCATTGCCGCATAAATTATACTCTATTTGTTTTTTGACTTATGCCATGAGGTGTAAAGCTACTACTTACTATCTGTACTTTCATCTTTTTGAACTGTCCTTTGAATTTGAAACCCTTTCAGATGTTTTTCTTTGTCAGGAAACTCCCATCATTTGATGTAATAGATGTATCAAACTTGAAAAAAAAAAAAAAAAAAGGCAGCCTCCATTGTGAGAGCTTGTGACTTATTTTTGTTTGGAGACTCTCTTGCAGTCAATTAGTGAGAGGAAGTGTCATTTGAACTGAAGTTGTTCAAGTGTCAAGCTAGTTTGAAGGTCAACTAAATTGCTTGTGAAATTATTAGCATTGCACTTGTGCAAACCACCTCAACCTTTTACCTGTGCAATGATCATTGGGGCAGCATAATTTGGACATTTCATTTTCTTCTTTTGATGAATGGTAATTCTGTTTAGAAGTTTTGAAGATGAAGTTATGTTGGTCATATTGAATACCGCTTCCTCCTTCCTGAGTCCTAATTTCCTTTTCTTCCATCTAATAGAAAAACATAATACCAAAAAAATATGATGCATAGTCATTTATTATGCTGTAATGCGTAAGGGGATGATGATTGACAAACCTGGCCTTTGGGCCATTTCTTGATATGAAAAGTACAAATTTAGCATTAGAACTCACAAAATTATATTAGATTTTGTGCAGTTAATTATCATGGTGCACGTATGTCTCTTGCATTGCTTTCTTCTAGGCAGCGTTAAGGTTTTTGTGGTTTATATAGTTTGATCTTTGATTTTTTTCCTTCTTTCTTTTCCCCCCTTGATCCTAGGGAATTACGGGATAGCATGCTCATCTTGGCTGGAATGCTTAGCACATACTTAAATATCTTGGTATGTACTTATTATTGTATTTACTTGTTTTACCAATGTATGAATGTTTGGTGATGTACTTCAATGTTAATTATTCCGCTTGCAACACGACATGCGCAACTGAATATTGTTTTCCGATTTGATAGATTAGTAGAAAGAAAACTTAATATATGGAATGTAACTTTAGCAACAGTAGAAGGGGGAATAATGGAGAAGTGAATATGGAAAAGCAGGAGACAACAAATAGTGAACATTGTTGTTACTTAGGTTTGATTATTCATAAGGATGGTGAGGTTGGAGATGATGTGATTCATAGAATCAAAGTAAGTTGGCTCAAGTGTAGGACTGCTTCTGACATATTATGTAATTGATGAATACTAGCAAAATTGAAAGGACAATTTTATGGAACAACTATAAGGCCAACAATGCTTTATAGGGCAGAGTGTTGGGCAACTAAGAAACAACACGTGCATGAAATGAGTGTAGATGAGATCAGAATGCATAGATGGATGTGTGGCAAGCTAAGAAGCACATACATAGACATGGGACACGTTAATTTCAAAAAAATAGGAACATTGACACGGCAAGAAACAACATTAAAAATATTTTTTTGTTATGTAGATTAATGTTATGTCCACAAACAATCAAAATTAACAAAAACTTACAGTAATTTAGGGTTGTTTTGGGAATTGACTATTTTAGTTGGCTAAAGATGTGCAGAAGAGTAGAGAGAAGAGTTGATTTTTTTGTAATGGCTTTTTGGCTATTTTAGCCTTGCCAAAACAATATATATAAAAAAAAAATCATAACTCTTAAGCTAACTTTTATCGTTTATGTGTTTTTTTTTATAGATCATCTATTAATTATTTAAATTTAAGCAAAAAGTAATAAATATTAACTATTTATATTTAAGAAAAAAATAATAAACATTCAACATCCATCAGAAGCACTAAGAAGAGGGGGGGAAAAAAACCAGGTGGCATGCCCGAGTGTGTCCCCTGAAAACAAATTAATTAAATAAAATGTGTCCCTGTGGCTGACATTGCTACGACACCTATTTTGGAGTGTTGGTGCTTCATATGTTGCAAGACTAGAAAAGATAGAATAAAAAATGAATACATTCGTGAAATGGTAGGAGTAACACCTAACCAAACCAAATCAAGTCTTAAGTCCCACCAAATGGGGTTGGCTACATGAATCCTTCTTCTCCACGCGGCCCTATCAAAGGCCATTTCGTTAGTCAAATTAAGTAGATCCATATCTCTATTTACAACGCTAACCAACGTTAATCTAGGCTTACCCCGTCTCCTAACACTTCCATCTACCGTTACAGTGTCGTATCTCTTCACTATTGCCTCTGTTGGTCTCCGTTGAATATGACCAAACAATCTCAATCGATTCTCTCTCAACTTATCTTCTATTGGTGCTACTCCTACCCATTCCCGAATACACTCATTTCTAATTCTGTCTTGTCTAGTCTTGCCACACATTCACGTTAGCATTCTCATCTCAACCACACTTATTTTATCTATATGTTGTTTCTTTGTTGCCCAACACTCCGTACCATACAACATCGCTGGTCTAATAGCCGTTCTATAGAACTTACCTTTAAGTCTAGTGGATATTCGTTTATCACACAGTACCCCAGACACACTTCTCTACTTACACCATCCCGCCTTAATCCTATGGGCCACATTCCGCATCAATCTCCCCTGCTGTTGTGATAATCGACCCTAAATAACGAAAATGTTCACTCTTAGGTAGTTCTTGGTTCTCAATCTTCACTTTTCCTTTGCTTTCATTGTTACTGTTACTAAATTTACACTCCATGTACTCTGTCTTAATTCTGCTTATCCGGAATCCTTTAGATTCAAGAGCTTTTCTCCAAATCTCCAATTTTGTATTAACTCCTTCTCTAGTCTCATCCACTAGCACTACATCATCTGCAAAAAGCATACACCATGGCACGTCATTTTGGGTATTTTTCGTTAACTCATCCATAACTAAAACAAAAAAAATAAGGACTTAAGGTAGATCCTTGGTGTAACCCTACAGTGATAGGAAATTCATTTGTCTCTTCAGCAGGCGATCTAATAATGGTCACCACCCCTTCATACATGTCCCTAATCACATCAATGTAACTTTTTGTCACCCATTTCTTCGCTAACACCAACCATATTATACCCTGGAGCACTCTATCAATCTTTCTTATGGTTGCATTCATAGGTCTTCGTTATGCATGACCAAATCATCTTAACATGTTCTCTCTCAATTTATCTTCAATAAGACCTATGAATGCAACCGTAAGGAAGATTGATAGGATACCATAAACGGAGATATGAAGTATGTACCAAGCATACAACGGATATAATATTATCGATAATCAGAATAGTAAAAGAAGATGCAATTTAAATAGCAAATAAGAAAACCCTAAGTGCCTAATTACATTAGCCAAGACTAAACTACCCTCAACTAATAGAATAAATAACATAAGACCCTAAGTGCCCATAATTCATGCCTTATGACACTCCTCTAATTATGCTTTATTCTTAATATAAAAGGGGATGAGGTCTCGCTCAATCCCTATCACTTACTCTTCTCTAAAATATTTTTCACCAACAGTGAATGCAAGCCTCCGGCTGGTTGTCGGAAGGTGAATTGCGGCTAGGATTGTCGGACCTGCTTTAAAACCATGATATGAAGTATGTACGAAGTATACAACAAATATAATATTATTGATAATCAGAATAGTAAAAGATGATACAACTTAAATAGCAAATAAGAAAACCCTAAGTGCCTAATTACATTTACCAAGACTAAAGTACCCTCAACTAATAGAATAAATAACATAAGACTAAACTACACTTTTCACAGCAAGGGGGCCGAAGACCTAAGTTGACATGGGATGCAGTAGTAAAAAGAATATGGATTTATTTAATTTAACTTAGCATATAGCCCTTGATAGCACTGAATGGCGAAAAAAGAATCATGTGGCCAATGCCACTTGATTGGGACATAAGGCTTAGTTTGGTTTGGTTAGTTTGATAGATTAATGTTGTGTTATGTGTGTTCATGTTTTTGGTAATTTATGGTTTAATTGCACTAGTTTGATTGCATTGATTGTATCTATTGCTTTCTGCTTATTGCTTTATGATTTTCTTCAAATGCAGGCTTTAGGGCTTTTATTTCTTCTATTCTCCAGTTGGATAGCATATGTCATGTTTGAAGATACTGAACAGGGGAAGACAGTTTTTACATCATTTGGCACCACATTGTATCAAATGTTTGTTTTGTTCACCACATCTAACAATCCAGATGTCTGGATTCCAGCTTATAAGTGAGTGGGTTTAGAAAACTTACTTTTTTATTTTCTTTTTACTCTTTTCCTTGCCCTTTGACAATGTTATATTCTCATTTCTCTATTGAAAGATGACCTTTTAATTGAGTTACTCGTACCAAAATGTTTCATGTACTTCATACTGTCCAACTAGCATTGCGATGTCTTCTTATTAAATTTCATTTTCTTTACTTATTAGCTAGTTTTTGGGCACTCCATGAAAATTTGTTGATTAAATTTCATTTCATTTTCTTCTTATTTGTAGATTCTCAATCAAAAAACTATGTAATTTCAAATTATGAACCAATCAATTTCACAGTTTCTCAAAGAGAAAAATTGAGAAAATAATATAATTTTTAAAAAACCAAAAAATTTACTAGCTAGTTTTCAAAATATCCCACAATTTCCAGAAATTGTGAAATTCTACAATCTGTATTTGATACATTTCAGATACTTGTACATGGCCTTTTTTTGGAGTGTCCGTGGTTCATAGGCTTGGAGCCTATGTGTGCTTGGGGGCTTTATGTGAACTTGATTAAAGGGGCCTTGCTTAGGACATTATTCAAGACTTGATGAGTGTGAAGATTTTATGGGGTCTAGGCGTGCTTTTAACAACTATAACCAAGGAGAGTTGATCCTGAGCCATCTAAATCCTAAAACCATTGTCTTGGCCAACTTGGCTACATATGGGTTAACACTTGAACTGTTCATTTTTTTATTTTGTTTTATTTCTTTCATTTTTATTATTTTTTATGTATGCGGAAATGCCCTTATCCAATTTTTATTTATTATTTATTTATAGAAAATTTCTATATGCTTGTGTGGAAGTTTTTGGATGATACTGATCTCCTTGCAGATTCTTAATTAACTTCTGTGATGATTTTGTACTTCTGAATACTTGCCTAATGCTCTCCCCACATATCTGGTAATATAGAGACTAAAAAAGACTATGTTTCACCTTCTTAGAACAGAAATTTTCAGCTGCACTCAACGGCATTGTTGTCATTAAGATATTTCAGTCACATAAATTGATCAAAGAAGAGTAAATATAATTCAACGTAACACCTGAAGGGAGGTCAGCCTTTTTTTTAGAAACTCAATGAGAAATAAATTCAGTTTCTAGGGATGGAAAAGGTCTGCGGTCCGCACTTGTCAGGTAGAATTAACTATAATTTGATGGGTTTTCTTTTGGCCACCCTGCGTTATTCTCCATGCCATTGGAGAAGGTGATGTTACAAGGATTTGTGCTTGCTTGTATCGCCTCTAATATGCCAGGGAGAGTGATTTTAGAGCTTTTTTAAAATGGAGATTCTTCTACAGTGATCAAGGAATTAAGTAGGTTGTTCATGGTACCTGGAAATTGGCTAAATGAGGGAGGTCCATCACTGTGTTATGAGTTAATTTCTCTTGAGTATGGTGCATATGATGAGGTGGATTTTCTTGCTGAGCAAGAAGAATCTCACTAGAGAACTTTAATGGATATTTCTACTCCTTGACAACAGGGTGGTGTTGGTTTATTTGTCATTAACTTATTTTGGTTTCCTTTCTTGTTTTATGAAAAACATGTGGTGCTTCGCTTCTACTTTTTCTTCTTTATAACATATATCTGCTTCCTTAAAGAAAAGTTAAATAAAACTCTAGAGAGGTTAGTGTTTTTTTTAGATATTACATTGATGTTCTGGTAGTATACAAGTATATCTTTTATTTTCCCTAGTTTTTCTTAAAATTTTGACACTTTGTTCCTTCTTAT